>CM061751.1:46391197-46828147 GCA_030979885.1 Lolium multiflorum | reverse complement strand
ATGCCCTAGACTCAATAGTTAGTCCAATTATAAAATATATCAAGTAAATCATGCTTTTCCAAATCATGGTCAGCCGAGCTCTAAGAGAGCAAAATCTAGCCCAAGCCTCGGGCAATTTCTCTCCATCTTCCCGGTCAAATTTCTGCAAAGCAATTTTGTGAGCTAGAAGGTGAAAGTATTTACGAAGATAAAAAACAATTCTTTTGGACTTTTAATAGAACCAAGGAGGCAAATTATTATACCAAGTTTTAGCATCATCCTTTAATGAGAAAGGGAAAATTTTAGCGACAAAATAAGTACGCATCTTAATATCATCGGAAACAAGCCACTAAGAGTAGATAGCTCAGTCATGTGTTCAACAACACTTTCTTTTTCAGTATCACAAAAGGGTGTTTTCTCAACAATAGCTATATGAGATAGATCAAGAGAAAATCATAATCTTTATCCCTAATGTTTATAGGAGATGTGGCAAATTTAGGATCAGGAGATGGTTTATATCTAATAGCATGTTTCGCAAGCAACTTTTTAATTTTTCTTGCATCGTAGTAGCATTGTATTTTTCAATAAAATCTATCATCAAGTTCTACATAATCTTCATCAAGATCATCACTAGAAAAATCAAGTTCACATGTGAATTAACATGTGTAGCAGCATTAGGAGTTTCGGTGTATTTTCAATTTTGTCTAGACTTAGCAATTGTAGCATCTAGAAAGATCCCAATGAACCACTATCAACACACAGCAGAAAACATTATCAATATTATGAGAATTTTCGGATTCAGCAGAAGTACCAGCACGCCAAGCATGTGGCGGTGAAACAAGTTTATCAATCACGATGGTGAATCAAGAGCAGCAGAGGTACTCAGAGTTGTACCTTTTCTGTAGTGGATGGTAATATGGCGATCTTAGTATCGCGAGGGTTACCCATGATGGAGAATTTGCACCGAACAATATCAATCCAAGTGAACTTCCAAACAAAGCTATGCCCCGGCAACGGCGCCGTAAAATAGTCTTGATGACCCACAAGTATAGGGATCGCAATAGTTCTTCGAGGGAAGTATTGCCCAATTTATTGATTCGACACAAGGGGAGACAAAGAATACTTGAAAGCCTTAACAGCCGGAGTTGCTGAACTAGCCGCACTGGAAATGTGATTTGCTCATAAGAGTTTATCGCAGGTAACAGTTTTATGGCGTGAAATAAATAAATAGCAAGAAGAAGTGAAATAAAGACAAACAGTAGTGATTATAGTAAACAGCAGATTAAAATACTGTAGCATACGGACGGATTTAACGGGCGTTGCATGGATGAGAGAAACTATGTAACAATCAAAGCATGGGCATTTGCATAATAATAAACGGTATCCAAGTACTAATCAATCAATAGGCATGTGTTCCATATTTAGTCGTACGTGCTCGCAATGAGAAACCTTGCACAACATCTTCTGTCCTACCAGCCGGTGGCAGCCGGGCCTCTAGGAAAACTACTGGTAATTAAGGTACCCTTTTAATAGAGTACCGGAGCAAAGCATTAACACTCCGTGAACACATGTGATCCTCACGTCACTACCATCCTCCGGTTGTCCCGATTTCTGTCTTCGGGGCCATTGGTTCCGACAGCGACATGTGTATACAACTTGCAGGTAAGATCATAAACAACGAATATCTTCATGAATCAATAATGTTCAGATCTGAGATCATGGCACTCGCCCTAGTGACAAGCATTAAGCATAATGTTGCACACATTTATAAAAGTGGGATGATCGCCTGATACTAGGCACTATGCCTCAACAATCTTATGACTATTACATTGACCAATCTCATCCAATCCCTACCATCCCCTTCACCTACAGCGGGGGGAATTACTCACACATGGATGGGGGAAACATTGCTGGTTGATGGAGGTGCGTTGGCGGTGATGGCGGTGAAGATCTCCTCCAATTCCCCGTCCCGGCGGAGTGCCAGAACGGACTTCGTTCCCGCGACGCGAGTTTCGCGATGCGGCGGCGTTCTGGAGGGTTTCCGGCGATGTCGACTTCTCTCCGTGCGTTTTTAGGTCGAACCCGATAAGTAGTCCAAAGGGGGCGTCGGAGGCCGGCCCAGGGGGCCACACCATAGGGCCGCGCGGGGCCCCCCCCGGGCCGCGCCGCCTTAGTGTGGGGGCCCCCGGGCTTCCACCTCCTTCGCCCTTCGGCTCCGTCAATATTTTGGTAAAATAGGGCCATCTCGAAGAAATTCCGAGGATTTTCCCGAAAGTTGGATTTCTCCACAAAAACGAGACACTTCTACTGAAAACACCGTTAGTCCGTGTTAGTTGTATCCAAAATACACAAATTAGAGGCAAAACAATAGCAAAAGTGTTCTGGAGAGGTGATACGTTTTGGACGTATCACGGTGGACTCTGGGAGATGAATCCTCTCTCGGCAGGGTGCCGGAGGCGACCTCCCCGAATCCCCCGAGACGGGACGCGGCGGCGTCTCCGAAGGTTTTCCGGGACGTGGCCTGAGACCGGGGGCTCGCGACGCGAGACTTTAAGTAGGCGGAAGGGCAACGCGGGGGCCACACGAGGTGCCTAGGGTAGGGCCGCGCGGCCAGGGCCCCGGGCCGCGCCGCCTGGTGGTGTGCCGCCTGGCCCCACTTCGTTATCTCGGGTCTTCCGAGCCGGTGCGTGTCAGGGACCCCGGGCGAAAAAGCTCGTCCACCCGAGAATATTTTTACTAGATTTCTGAAACCAAAACAGCGTAAAACAGCAACTGGCTCTTCGGCATCTTGTTAGGTTAGTTCCGCAATGCATAAATATGACATATAATATGCATAAAACATGTAGGTATCATCAATAAAGTAGCATGGAACATAAGAAATTATCGATACGTTGGAGACGTATCATCATTCCGTATTGCTGGTCCACCTTTACCCCACCTCCTGTCGCTTGTTTAGAGGGAACCCATACTAAAGCACATAAATTTCTAGTTAAGCCCTTACCCATGTTGGGTATTGTGGGGTACTTTCAAATTGGAATGGTATCGCATCCGAACCCAACCATCAGTTTTTATGAAATTCACCAAGTCATTCACCAGTCATATTCACCTTTCAAGATCTTCCCATGGAATGCTCCATCATTCCAAGGTTTCAGTATCATTTCATTTCATATGTTCCCATCTAGAGTAGTCAATTTTATTCATTTAGCACTAGCAACTAATCATAAGTGGGTGCTATCTAGCTTCATTTGCTTAGGCTAAATTTTGAGACCTTTGTGCTATTCTAGACCCAGTGAATCATAAATCAAAAAGTAAGCTTTGTAATATAAGGCAAAGTACATGGTAGGGTAAAAACATAGGATAGGATTACTTAAGCATAGGTAAAATGTAAGGGTGCCTTGCTCATGAAGAGCTTTGCATTAGAGTGGCTTGCAAGAGTGTTAGCTTGCCTTGATTGGGGTAGGAGTCAAAGTTTTCCTCCTCCTCTTGGGTGTAGTCTTCCTCCTCTGGATACTCCTCGTTACTAGCGTCTATACACGAATACGAGGTATACAATCACCAAACCAGCTTAAGTGTTAAGCTAAACACACCAAGAATGCACCCAAGTCTATGCTAGTTTCACATCTTATTAGCATGGTGCTTTACTTGGTTTAGGTTAAAGGACAATAATTTCCCTTCATTATAATTACTTGTTAGTATAGCTTCTTAATGCTTCGGAGAAAAATAATTTCCTCTCATTATAATTATTTGTTTGTATAGCTTCTTTATATCTTGGAGAAATAATTTCCTCTCATTGAATCTTATTTAAGATTTAATCTCTTCAAATAATAATAAGGTATGAGTTTTAGTTGACTAAGGTCAACATCTCATATCTATTATTTGAGAGTGGAATTTAAATGAGGTGTTATACCTCATGCATTTTAATTCTAGCATGATCATGATTTAATGTCTCTAAGTAACCAAGCATGAGGTTTATGAGACCAAGGTCAGTACCTCTATTTGGATTACTTAGGATCACAATTTAAATGAGAGAGTAGCTCTCATACTATATTACTATTAAACCCATTTATGTGTATGTGTTAAAATGGACTAGGGGTAGATCCATAGTCATTATTCAGTCCTAGATCATGATCATGTGAACAATTATACTATATTTTTGCATAAACAATTAGAGTATGTCCAATGTGATTTTTGAGAGTTGGACTCATCTCAAAATAATTTGTAGATAATTTTTAATATTTATTTGAAGTTGGAAAAGGCCCTGCCTTGTTATTTTTGTCATTTAAATTCAATTACAAATTTGGACCTGAGGCCAGTGGCATTGTTTAGATAGTTTTATGAGCTTTATAAATATATAAAATTTGTTAAATTTGGTGCAATAGAGTTTGAAAGTTATCAAATTTTGAATTGGGCAAGTATTTGAATTTAACTAAATTAACTAAACGAAGTTTGAATTGGGGGCCACGCGGGAAAACTATAATGGCCGAAACAAAATAAATGTAGGCAAAGACGGCCCAAAGAACACAGCCCGTGTGCGCTGGGCCACCTGACAGGGCCACCGTTAGTGTCGAACTGAGCGAACTGTATGCGCTCGTGGAACCGCACCGGGACCGATCGCATCGCCTCGTGTCAAGCTGCCTCCGACGAGATCCCGGCTGGTGGCCGGCGCGTACTCAGGGGGCCTGGAGAGCACGGGCACGGCGGTTGATGGCGAGGAGGCGACGTTGGCGAGGTAGAAGAGGCTCCTGGTACAATGGCGGAGCTTGAGGAGGCGTGGATCACTGGCGATGGTCTGCGAGCTCCGGCGGCTCCGAGCTTCCAATTGGGGCGGCTCCGGCGAGATAGTGCTCAATTGAGTGGTCGAGGAGGGGCAGTGAGAAGAGGGGAAGAGATTGGTGTGAATGAGAGGTGCTCTGGACGCGTCTATTTATAGGGGAAGGAAGGTGCTGCGGGTGCCGGGGAGGGTCGAGCATGGCGCGGCTGCTCCGGCGTGCGAAAGGGCGTGGCGAGGACGGCATCTTGTTAGGCGGCATCATGGCGATGCTCAAGGCGTAGCTGGCCCGTCCAGGGAGTGATAGGATCGCTCGCGCTTTTGTGATGATCACGGCAGTACGCACGGTAAGATTCCGACGAGGACGACGGCGACGATGCAGGGGAGTGTCCTGGAGGATGTCTAGCTGCTAGGGGGTGGCGAGGAGATGCGTGATGCAGCGGTAGCCTTTGCAGAAGGGGACTAGGGTGATCGAGCGTGCGGCGTCCTGGCGCGTTCCAGAGCGCGGTGAGCGCGTGCATGGGCGTGTACTGGCATGGTCTTGGCATGCCTGGCCTGGCCAATGCCGTGCGCGCGCGAGCCAGGGCCGTAAATTGGCAGCGTCCTGGTGCTGTGTAGAGGCTCTGTGACAAGATGAGAGAGAGAGGGGAGGGTCAGGTCGATCAAGTGCATGTGTGACCGGCATGGTGCACGGCCTGTGCTTTTCTCTCTGTTTTCCCACTTTAAACGAAGGGAGCAAGGACTAAGATCGATGCAGGGGATGCAGGAGGAGCTAATGATCACAAGTTAAAAGTGGTTTAGGCAAGAAACCATCGGTTAATAGCATGTGTTGCAAAATCCAGATGCTGCCTGCAAGGTGTTCGACATAATGGCCGCAAGAATATTTTTGATGAATTTTGGATTTCTTTTTGGTACAACATTTATATAATCATTGTGTTAGAATGGTGGTGGTGGTGTCCATTTTGGTGAAGATTTGCAAGAATTCCAAAATGGGGTCATCTACACTTTGTTTCAAAGTCCTATTTTGTCAATCTGTTTCCGGTCAACCTGGTCAAAGTTAGGTATGGTGGTCAATGTGAAAGTTGTTGACTTTGACATGGTCTTGGATGACATGGTAATAGTTGACCAAGTTTGGTTTGAGGAAAAGTCAAAACCAGGGGGTAAAGTAGTGAACATTTTATAAAACTCAATTTTGACCATTATCACATGTATGTTGGTTTTGAGATTTTCTTGGATTTTTGTTTCTTTGATGCAATTGTGTTTGTTTATCATATATATGTATTCTATAAGCAAGAGATCAAGCTATGATGGCCTTAGATAAAGATTTGCAAAATTGGCCTTATGTGTATGTGAGTGAAATTGAGATTTTCTCTCTATTTGAATTGGGCTTTTCTTGATTCTAATGTGACTCTTATTAGTTTAGAGACCTTTTCAAACCATTGAAACCATTTCAAATGGTCTTGTTCAAAGATTTGCAAAAATGGCCATAACCCATAAGAGGTGATGTGTCATATTTCATTATTCTTGTCACTTGTTGATCTTGCTTTACTTGGACATGGGTTAGGGTCAATTTAGTGTTACATTAGGTTGAGAGATGGTTTCAAGTCATTTGAGCAAGGTTTAGAGTCATAGGGCAAGAATTGGGTATTATGGCTAGGTGTCACATATGCTTCTATGCATATGTTGCATTTGAGTTTTGATTTGACTTGGATTGACCCAAATGGTGTTGTATGTTGAAATGGTATATGGTAGTGATCCCACCATTCACTCACAAGTCTTAGGGGTCAGATCCTCAATTTCACAAATTTGTATTTTACTCTCATATGCCTCAATTATATTTCAGTTTTTTTTAATTTTCTTTGGTTTTACTTTTGGATTTGGGTTGGTAAGTGCTAGATAGTGTATGAAGGTTTTCCAAACCTCTAAACAAAGTAGAAGGGTCTTGGGTAAAGATTTGAAAAATAACCATACGCACATATACCTTTTTTCTTATTTAATTTTTATTTCATTTTAGTTAGGATGGTGATAAGAGGTGTGAGGAGTTTTAGGGTTTAAGATCACTTCCATTGCTACAACAAGCAATCATGGCAATAGAAAAAGAATTAAGCAAGATCACTAGGTATCATACTTAATTTGAGAAAGTTTTTGTTGGTTCCAAATTTGGGAAATTGGAAACGTATTTTTCTTCTTGTTTGAAAATTTGGGATGTTACATAAACCGTGTTCCAACTAAGAATAAAGAGATTACCCCATATGAGGAATGGGAAAGAAAAGACCAACACTCTCCTACCTACGAACTTGGGGCTGCTTCGCAAAAGTGAATTTGCCAATCACCAAAAAGCGAAAGCTTGGACCAAAAACCGTGGATTGTGTCTTTCTTGGCATTGCTTATAGATTTCTTGTGGTGAAATCTGGAGTGGACGACATGAATGTTGGCACCATCTTTGAGTCAAGAGATGCTACATTCTTTGAGGATATATTTCCTATGAGAGATATGCATGGCATGTCTATTTGGGAATCTGATCCAATTCATGAAACTCCTATGGAGTCTAGCGAGTCTGATGATGAGAGTTCATATTCTGATGAGGATGACAATGAAGCTCCAACGAGGAGTAAGACACAAAGGACTGCAAAGTCTTTCGGTAATGATTTCATTGTGTATCTTGTGGATGATACTCCCACTACCATTTCAAAGTTCTCGCATCTCCTGATGCGACTACTGGAAGGAAGCGGTTCAAAGCGAGATGGATTCCATCTTGGCTAATGGAACGTGCGAGTTAACTGAGCGTCCTTATGGGTGCAAACCTGTAGGATGTAAATGGGTATTTAAGAAGAAGCTTCGAGCCGATGGTACTATTGAGAAGTACAGGTCGCTTGTAGCCAAAGGCTATACCCAAAAGGAAGGTGAAGATTTCTTCGATACCTACTACAATTGTACAGATTGACCACAATTCGAGTACTACTGTCACTGGCTGCCACACGGTCTTCTCGTTCATCAAATGGACGCTAAGACGACTTTCCTAAATGGAGAGTTGGGAAATTTACATGGAACAGCCTGATGGTTTCCTACTAGAAGGTCAAGAAAGAAAGGTGTGTAAATTAAAGAAATTTTTGTATGGTCTCAAACAAGCACCCAAACAATGGCATGAGAAGTTTGAAAGAACTCTGACATCTGTGGGCTTTGTTGTTAATGAAGCCGACAAATGTGTGTATCACCGCCATGGTGGGGGTGAGGGAGTTGTCCTATGCTTGTATGTGGATGACATACTAATTTTTGGGACAAGTCTCAAAGTGATTGAGGAGGTAAAAACCTTCTTATCTCAGTGCTTCGAGATGAAAGATCTTGGAGAAGCTGATGTTATATTGAACATCAAGTTATTGAGAGATGGGAATAATGGGATTACACTTGTGCAATCTCATTATGTTGAGAAGGTGTGGAGCAGATTTGGCTATGCTGATTGCAAATCTTCTCTACACCTTATGATCCTAGTGTCTTGCTTCGAAAGAATGAAAAGGCAACTAGAGATCAATTAAGATACTCTCAAATCATTGGTTCACTCATGTATTTAGCTTGCTCTACGAGGCCTGATATCTCGTTTGCCGTATGCAAACTTAGCCGGTTTGTGGCCAACCCGGGAGATTATCATTGGCATTCTCTTGAGAGAGTGATGCGCTATCTAACGGAACCATGAGTTATGGAATTCATTATACCGGGTATCCAAGAAGACTTGAAGGGTATAGTGATTCCAATTGGATTTTGATGTAAAATGAAGACCACAAGTGGATATGTTTTCACTCTTGGTGGTGGCGCTGTTTTCGAAGTCTTGCAAGCAGATCATCTTAACGAGGTCAACTATGGAAGCAGAACTCACAGCATTAGATACAGCTATTGTCGAAGCTGGAATGGCTTCGTGAGCTCTTGATGGACTTGCCTATGGTTGAAAAACCAACCATCCTCATGAACTGTGATAATCAAACTGTGATTATCAAAGTGAAATTTCTAAGGATAATATGAAAAGTTCCAAACATGTCAAGAGGAGATTGAAGTCTGTCAGAAAACTGAAAACTCCATAGCATTGGATTATGTCCAAAGTGTTAAGAATCTGACAGATCCTTTCACAAAAGGACTATCAAGAAATATGATAGACCTTGCATCGAGGGAGATGGGTTTGAGACCCACGTGAGTTGCCGAGGGGGTAACCCAACCTATGTGATCGGAAATTCCGTGAAGTAGGACCTGGGAAAACAAACCAGAGCAACTGAGTTGAGAGAATAATTTACATACTCCCACTCCGCTGCAGATGCAAATGCTCTCATAGTTACCGTAAGGCAAGTTGACAATGTCTTAATGTGTTCTGAGTGGCTCTTGATGAGCGAAGACGCTGTCCTACAGATCTTTGAAGAACACACCTATATGAGTGACACTGCTGGTCACAGTGTGGGAGATTTGGGTGAATCTCTAGTAAGCTCATGAAGGGCCGAGAGTATGACTTATAAGCTCCACCCGAGGGAAGGCTATGGTAGTCTAGTACCGTGCGCATTGAGTGAAACTTGCTGCACGAAGACTCACAATTCAAGGCATAGTCCATTGTTCAGTTGTAGTCACGAGCTCCTTGCCTAAGTGGAAGTTCAATTAACAGTCTCCACAAGGTATATTAAACAGTGAATGGAACTAATGTGTCATCTGATGTGCATATGAGATCTGGTGGGGGATTGTTAAATGTAGATGGGCTGCAGCCCAGTAACGCAGCCCATGTAGTCTAAAATTCCTGAAATCTCATGGCCCATCATGTTGGCAGCTTGGGACAGCCTTTTGGGGGACAAAGTTTAGTCCCACATTGCTAGTTGGGAGTGAGTTGGAGTGGTATATAAGGGCTTGTTGGAGATATGCCCAAGAGGCAATAATAAAGTGGTTATTATATATCTTTATGTTTATGATAAATGTTTGCATACCATGCTATAATTGTATTAAAACATTGATACATGTGTGTTATGTAAACAACAAGGAGTCCCTAGTAAGCCTCTTGTATAACTAGCTTGTTGATTAATAGATGATCATAGTTTCATGATCATGAACATTGGATGTTATTAATAACAAGGTTATGTCATTAGATGAATGATGTAATGGACACACCCAATTAAGCGTAGCATATCACGTCATTAAGTTCAATTTGCTATAAGCTTTGATACATAGTTACCTAGTCCTTCGACCATGAGATCATGTAAATCACTTATACCGGAAGGGTACTTGATTACATCAAACGCGATGCGTAAATGGGTGGTTATAAAGGTGGAATTAAGTATTCGGAAAGTATGAGTTGAGGCATATGGATCAAGAGTGGGATATTGTCCATCCCGATACGGATAGATATACTCTGGCCCTCTCGGTGGAATGTCGTCTGATTAGCTTGCAAGCATATGAATATTTCATAAGAGATGACATACCACGATACGAGTAAAGAGTACTTGTTGGAGACGAGGTTGAACAAGGTATAGAGATACCGATGATCAAACCTCGGACAAGTAAAATATCGTGTGACAAAGGGAATCGTATCGTATGTAATGGTTCAATCGATCACTAAGTTATCGTTGAATATGTGGGAGCCATTATGGATCTCCAGATCCCGCTATTGGTTATTGGTCAAGAAGAGTCTCAACCATGTCGCATAGTTCACGAACGTAGGTGACACACTTAAGGTTTGATGTCGTTTTAAGTAGATATGGAATATGGAATGGAGTTCAATTGTTGATCGGAGTCTCGGATGAGATCCAGGACATCACGAGGAGTTCCGGAATGGTCCGTAGAATAAGATTCATATAGGAAGTCACTTTCCAAGTTTGGAAATGATCCGTGCATTTATGGAAGGCGCTAGAATGTTCTAGAACCTTCCGAAGAAATCACCATGGAAGGTGAGTCCCGGGGGGACTCCACCAACCCTAGCTTGCCAACCAAGTAGGAGGGTGGAGTCCATGGAGGACTCCACCTCCTGGCCGGCCAAGTAAGGGGGAAGGGAGAGTCCCTATCCCTCTAGGTTTCGTCCATATGGCTTTTGAATTGGGGTCTTATTCGAAGATTTTGGGCAAACCCTAGGGATTTCACCTATATAAAGAGGAGGAGAGGGAGGGGGTCACACAAACACCACCTTGGCCGCACCACCCAAGGCACCCAAGGCCGGCGCCCAGCCTCCCCTCTCCCAAACCCTAGCCGTCCCTCCTCATACCTCTCCCGCAACGCTTAGGCGAAGCCCCGCCGGAGATCTCCACCACCACCGCCACCACGCCGTCGTGCTGTGGGATTTCGAGGAGATCTACTACTTCCGCTGCCCGCCGGAACGGGAGGAGGACGTCTTCATCAACACCGAACGTGTGACCGAGTACGGAGGTGCCGCCCGATTGTGGCACCGTCAAGATCTTCTACGCGCTTTGCAAGCGGCAAGTGATCGACTACATCCACCACGAGATCTAATCTCGTTAACGCTTAGCGATCTTCAAGGGTATGTTGATCTTCACTCGTTAGCCATCTACCTTACTAGCTTGGTTGTTCGTTCTTGCGGTAGGAAAATTTTGTTTTCTATGCTACGAATCCCATCAGTGGTTCTAGTCCTTCCAAGTGAGTGAGAATAGAGGGAGCCCTCGCGCACTCCTCCTCCTCCGCCCGCCCCGCCGCGCCTCCCCTCGTCACGCACGCACGTCACGTTTCGTGACTCGAGTTCGAGTTCGAGACACACTCAAGGAAGCCTAAATTTTTGCGTGGTGCACCAACCGAGTTGGGTACGTGTCGACCTGCATGTGCATGCTCGCCGCGTGTCCCTGGCTTCCTACGCTTGTCAACGCGGTCGGCTCTCCTCCCAGGCTATACCAGGAGATAAATCAGATCTGGAGTCTCTAACGCCCAGAACTCTCTAGTTTGCCTCTCTCACGAAGAAGTTCCTTTTGCTGCGCTACTCTCTAGTTTTCCCCATCCTGGCGACTGCGTGCACAGTCGTCCGGGAGAGCAGGCCTCCGAAACCCCGTCCGTTGAGATCCTGCACCGGGAGGCGGGCGATAAGAGCGTTTCGGCGCGACTGCTCGCTGCTGTTCGCTCTTCTTCGTCGTTCGACTGCTTCCTCGACGACTCCGACGATACCATGGGAGACATCAGCTATCCCATGGTGGTGCTGCTGGTGTGACCTTCCTGGTCGCGATGTACGTGCTTTTTCTCTCCTACTTTGCACAACTACTTGTTCCATGTTCAGATCTGATGTATGTGCTTAGTCTGATGTGTATGGTTAAGTATGCTTGTGCATATGTAATATTGCTTTCGGTAATTAATCTCACTCGGAAATTGCCTAATATTCCAACAATGTCTGCGAGCTCCTGGAGATTCGAAACGCCTCCGATGAAGTTTCTTGTTCATGTGCCTAGATCCATCGCCACACGCCGCTGCAATTCCCATGTCCATGGCGGAGTCCACCCGGAGGTCGAGCAGGCACAACGACGCGCTCTGAACGCATCTCCGGCGAGGTACGCGAGCGGCCGAGCTCATGTAGGCCGCCGCATCGAACGACTACGCCGCAACCTGGGCTTCTTCCTCCCTTCCCCTGCGACTTCCGTCCCTCCCGTTCGTTGACCCGCCCTGTAGCTCTAGCCGCCAGCTCACCGTCGCGGCGTGCATCCTCCACGCCGTCAACGTCGTCTTCTCCCTCGCCGCCACATCCACGACAACCGCCACAACCATCAATTCCGCCTACCCATAGTCTTCGTCGACCGCGCGTGGGCATCCTGTTCGGTGCAACGCTCTGCCTCCGCAATGCCAAGCTAGTCAGCTTTGCCGTAGTTAACTCCTGGCACCAATTTTGGAAGGCGACATGGCCACCATGGCCGTATAGTGCTGGTGGTAATTAGGATTTTGGGGAGATTACATGCGGGGAGAACGAGGCGCGAGGGTAACCGTCCAGAAGTTGCGTACCAGATCGCTCCTTAATAATAGTGCCAGAAAATTTACGCCCTAAGCATGGAAATGGAGGGAGTATAAAATTCTTACCAATCAAAGTATCACGTCCAATTAGGAATGAATTCACCTTGTGATATTTTACAACGAGGCTCAATTTTTCTTTCCAATTTAAACATGTAGAATCATCATATCCTCATCAATAACCTTTCTCAATATGATGATATGTAAGATGCTCCTAAGGAACTAAGGATAGGGCATATGTATGTATGTTCATAGGGGTGAGTATATGATCTATACTAGATTTAAAAGTGCGCCTTGGCGCACGACCCCGTTGAACTCTTGTGGATGTGGACTTTGTATAAAGACGATAATAAGTCGTAGAAAATTGATTAAGATTAGTGATAACCTGAAGGTCAATGAGGAATTGTACATGTAAAGGCATTTATAAAACAACTCAACGAAATGCACACAATATTCCATCTCAAGCTACTCAATTATAATCCAAGACAAAACATCAAACGCACATATCAATTGCCTTGCAGTTACACTAAAAAGGAATGATATTATAGCACATAGAGTATACATGTATCAAGATCCAGAACACATATATAGAGTATATTCCTTCTACAGAACCATATAAATTGTACATGAGAATCTTCATAATAGTAAGTAGGGTGGCACACATTCACCACCAACAATGACTTTTTAAGAGAACAAACTGGGAACAACATCCATGTTTTTCCATAGTGATAATTGAAGGTAATCCCGGCAAACAATTTTGACAAGAAAATTGGTTATAAGCCTGTTGCTAATATAGTCTGAAGAATCCCCTAAATAATTTCTGCAAAGGGTAACTATTAAGAAACTGGAGAACTAACAAAAAAAACAAAACCAAACTTAATAAACCAGTGAAATTTTGAAATGGATACCTTGTCACATTTTTAGGAAGCCACCAAAAGCTCTGTTTGAAGGCAGTAAAGAAAGCCAAACTGATTATCAGCAGCTCGCCTCTGGTTTCTACCAGCCCAGAGATTTTTGAAGGACTCTAAAATGAATTGCTTAGCAGCAACTTCTTTAGGTGGTATAGAATCCAAAAACTGAACATTTAGAGGGCACGAGGCCCATTTAGACCCGTAGCATCCATTTGTGGAACTGCCAGAACCAATTGAGGAGAACCTTCTGGACATTGAAATAGGACCAAGCCTCTAGGAACCTTCTAGAAAAATTGTATACCTATTGACTATTTCATAATGTGAAGTCCATATATAAGAAGGTATGAGGCACAACGTAAATACTGTTACTGAAATATGTAAGCATAATTGACACTACAGTGAGCGAAATAAAGTAACAAAGCAACGTGAGTGAGTATGTCCTAGTAGGTACTCTTGAAGGAACCTTGAAATCTTACTAAAACAAGGACATGTGTGCCACCCAGATCAAGGAACTGAGTGTATTACAGATTTTTGAACTCTCATAATCGATTATATGAACACCCTAGGTTATGGAAGGTCAGTAGTGTACTATATGTTCCTCCCCTTACTTCTTAGCTATTGACTGTTTAAATATCCTAATTCTGAAAATACTGACAGCTGTGTAATTTCATTACCACCAAAAACTTGTCCAAGGAAAGGTGCTGCCATTCAAGGTATCGGCTAGGCAATACCGAACTAAAAGAGAAAGTTTCTGAAGCTTGCACTGCCCCCATCTGAAACTTATATAAGCTAAGGAAACATTATATGTTTTCTTGAGTTCCTTCAGCAACTACCAATCTCTGAAGTCCCTCCAAATCTTTCTTTTGAGTACCAAGTAAACTATTATGGCAGTAACATTTAATTTACCAATTAGTTGGTTAATAGAATTTGACTATCAGAATTTTCTGAGTAGAGTTAATTGTCTATAAGCTACATCATACAATCCAGTTTGCTAAATGAGAACACACCCGACAATGTATTAGTGTACACCTGAATAGGAAACTGAAAAAAACATATCTATTAGGACGCTCACGATTTGGAACTCTTAAAACTGCAAATAACTACGGCCAAACTTGCTAGGACGTGACACCCCCTGGCCTTAGGAATCACATTTTATGGGTCTTCAACTCCCTAAACCGTTTGTGTTTTTATTTTCAGTTGCAACTTTTTAATAGGGAAGCACACTAAATATGCGACACAAATTACCTAATATTGGATACCTTTTCTATTTATAAGCCTGATTCATGACATGGACCAGAGAGAGACTGACCTGTTGGATACCCAATCACTCGTTGAACTTGTTGAGCAGCGGGAGCAAATGCTCCAAGCCTAGAACAATATTCTACAGTATAGATAATTATATCAAACCTCCAGATGGTGTTTTTTTATCCAAGTACTCAAGCAAGAAAATAAAGCCATTTCTGGTCATTTGCATTGCTCTTGCCTGTGAACACATCAGCTCAGCTTGCAAAGGTACAGCTAACTTGGTGCAAACCTACGATTTTCTGTTGGCATCTACTACCAGGGAGCAATTCATGATCCTCAAGCAATATTCCATAAATTTATAATTCAGTGGGTGTGTTGTATTGCATGGTCATCATCTGAATAAAATGATTTCCAGATCACTTGCGTGCTGATCTAATATATGATGTTTGATTGTTAAGTTCAGAAAAGGAGGGATATATAGCGGAAACATGGGAGGTTCAAATTAAGTTAAGTCCACACAGGGGAGCTCTTATATACCACGTGGTGAAAGCAAAGTGACAGCCAAGATTCGCTGCAAGGCATGATCCGGCGACTACCATTGTAAATCCCTGTGGATGCTCCGTGGGGGTGCACCATATATAACCCTAGGATAAAACTTTCTAGACACTCGAATATTCAGGTTTGGTCTTGAGCGTTGCACAAAGAAACAAAAGCATCACAAAAGACTTTCTATACGCTGAGTAAACTCTGATTGTATATATGCAAATGCAACAACTTAATGATATATTCAGACAGTTTGCACGTTCTCCAAAAATGTATGAACAGTACTTCTAATACTAACAAGCAAGTACATTAAAAAAAGCTACTTCCAAGCCTGTAGACTATAGCAAAAAAATTGCTTCATGTCAAGTGATTTTGGCCAAAGGAAGTATAGAGAACCTATCTTACTAAATTATAAGGAGCTTTTGCAGGAAAAGAGACCTGTACGTGCCCTACACAAATTAACTTATTGCCGCAAGGAAGATTACAAACATGTCTTACCAAAAATGAATTATGATCTATACTCCCAATATTTGTAGCTAGCTTGAAAAACAAAGCCACCTTTAGGCTATCTTAGTAAGTGATGAGATACAGATTTCAGTACATGTCTTTCTCTTTCCCCCATATTTGCTATATAAGTGCTAGTTAATTTAGGATTGAAGTAGAGGACTAAAAAAGATAATGTAAAGAAGTAATAACTTATAAGCATTCAATTCAAGCAAATTCTGGATAATCAAACAAGAGTAAGAATTGCTCCTCACCCTTGCCATTGGACAAAACGAAACCATTGTATTTTGGAAAAGCTGGTGCAGAGGCAACCAACGACAATGCTAATGTAGTCTAGGGCGAAGTCGATCCAATCCACAAAGAGCGGCTCATTTTCTTTCTCACCTCATGTTTGCTTGTACATCTATTATAGAACATGTAGAATTTTAGTTCCAGCAAACACAAGATCAGCAGAACAGATAGCAGACAGCCTTCTCTGAATCAGACTTTAATTTCACATATCAGATGATTTACTACAAATTGCTACCTCAAGATTATAGCAGGGGAACAAATGGTGCCTAGACCAACTATTTAAACTTTGAGCATACACATTAAAGCCTAAAATATTATCCAAGGGAATCAGAGCTCACTGTCTAGAAAAAATCAGAGCAAAGTAGAAATACAAATACCTGAAGGAGAGTTAAGTGCAGCCTCTACAGAAGCAACACCCTGAAACAAAATGAGGCCAGAGATGACTTACTGGATGCATCAGCAAAAGAGGTAAGAGAAAGGTGCCTCAAAACTTAGGAAAAATTGTGTAAAAAAAATTAAGAAGGAAAGGAAATACCTCACAGAGTCCCCTCCCACGGTGCATCCGTCGTGCTTCTCTTGTTGGAGAAAATCTGCCGTTGTGTGCCTTGCCTCAACCAGCCGGTGCTGACCTGCATGTGCTCCTCTGCCATCTGCACTTCTATCCCCACTGCTGGCCGGCAGTGGAGATGCAAGCACCATTGCGGGCCTCTTCTTCCCCTTCCCATCTCCCTCACTATAAGCAGTCAATAACCTAAACAAGAAGAGATGCATCAGCAAAAGAAGTAAGAGAAAGGTGCCTCAAAATCTAGGAAAAATTGTGGCAAAAAAATTAAGAAGGAAACCTTTCAGTAATCAGAGGGGCACCTGAATATTGCCACCAGATCGGAATTTGGGAAGGTACCTTGCTGGGCGCTGGCAACAGGCGTGGCGGCGATTACAAGTGTACAACAGAAATCTTAGGACAGACCTTTGGATGCATGTACAACCAAAAATTTATTCCGCCCCACAAATTGCAGGGAGCAAGTTTCAGGCACACACAATCTTCCATTGGTAGGCAGCACTGCAATTTTAGAGGTGAACACATCAGGCAACTCTTGCAATGGAGATCAGAACATAAGTGTATGCGAAAAAAAAGCTTTAGTTCAGTAAACCACTAAATCCACAAGCCTCCACCATGGCCGATGACAATTGTCCAACAAGCCCGTAGGCTAGCAATAGAAATAAATATCAAGCAGGTTCCAAGGACAGCGCTGCGTCATGCTTGAGTCTCAGACAATACAACACGTATGTATTTTCCCATGAATCACTCATCTATTTAGCAATAATAGCCTGCATGACCAATTGATAAAACTGAGAGTCAATATATTGTACATGCAAGTCACAGAATTGAGAGATGTATGGTACGATTACCTAGTTTTTGAAAGGGAGCCGAAATCTGCCTAAAACGGTGATGCCATTTTGTGGCAAAAGTTCAGTATAAAGTTAAGTCATCTTATTCTAAGGACCTGGACTTCTTGCTCTCAAAGGAATGAAGGCTTATATGTCTTCAAGACAGGGCTGCATCCCTGCATCATACAAGAATGGTACAAGCTTCTTATAGCTACATGACTATAGTTCAAAAAGGTCTACTTCATTCGTTGGTTATTCTCAAAGCAAGATAAAAAAATTAGCCTCCAAGTTAATTCGAGATATAAACTGCTCACAGTACTAAAATTCTACAGTATGTATTACACGTAGAATCAAATATAGAATGTATTAATTCCACTAACATGCAAAAACAAAATTGTACCTGCATCTTTGTAGCTCACGTATGAGTGCGCGACCATGGAAGTCACTCGGATGATTGGGGCTCTAAAACCAGTCCAGCAACAGCTCTTGTGGCAGAGATGACAATCTGACATCAGCATAGCAAAAGAAACCTGCAATCTTCAGCTAATGCACAAAATAAAAAATGATGTAATAGGATAAATCAGGCCATGGAATTATGAACAACGTTGCTTCTTCTGTTAAATGATGCATAACAAAAGCATTAGAACCGACCTGTCGCACCAGTTAACAAAAATTGAATATGAGCACATCCCTGATGCAGCTCTGAATCCCCCACCCTTATTTACACCTGGGATTGCAGGAAAGCCTCCAATGTGTCCCTCCAAGTAATCCAACAAGATTAAGAACATCCATGGCCTCCATGAAGTGGGTTCTTGATTCCTCACTGCATACAGCTAATATAGCAGCTAATATCAACTACTAATCAAGTTATCGGTGTACAAGTATAAATCAAAATTAATCCAACAGAGAAAATCCGATGAAACACTTTGAACAAAAATTGATCCACATCAATGAACACACGGCTTGTCAAGTGCTAGCACATTCCACATGATATACTGATTTAATTTTTGCAAGAGTAGAGGAAGGAGGAGGAGGATAGGGGCCTAACCTACGGTAGCTAGTCGTGGAGGTGGCAGCGCCAGGTGCTCGGGGACCGGCAGTAGCTTTGGGAGACGCCGGGATCAACAGCTCGGGTATGGGCTGCAGAACGAGGCACCGGCAAACTCCATAGCGGTGCCAATCGCTAGTCACTGCAGGGATGCAGGCCCGTCCAGGGGCGAGGTCCTTCACCTCCAATCGCCAGACTGCCGGGGATTGTGCCGTTCATCGAGGCTGTGTCATCGGGGAAGAGCAGCAGAGTGGTGAGGTCCTTCAGCTCAAATCGCCGGTCGCTGCAGGGGACTGCGAGGTCTACGGCCGCTGCTAGGTGCTGTCGTCCATCGAGGCAAGAGAAACAGATGGGCGAGGTTGTTCACCTCGAATCGCCGGTCGCTGCAGGGGACGGTGAGGTCTGCGGCCAGCGCCGGCGCCGATCCCCTCACTATGGATCCGGTCCAGCGTGGGGCGGAATAACTCCTGGCGATAGAGAGACGGCGCTGCTCCGTGGATGGCGAGGAGGCAGCGCGAGCGGCGGTGGCGGCCGAGCGATGCGGTGTTCGGGGAGGAGACGAACAGGGAGAGGATAGGGTTGCTCGATTGGGTTGGCTGAGGAGAGATATTTTGGACCGAACCGGCCCAATCCTACCGTGACACGTGGCCCAGCTGGGTGGAGGCAAAGCGAGCGGGCGGCCAATCGCTCTCGCCCAACCCTTGCGTGCCTGGTGGCCTGTCGTGGATGGCCTGGGAAGGCTCCATGAGCTCCCCTCTATTATACCTTTAGATTGCGTTTTTTTTTGACGGAGGGAGGAACGACCTGCTAAAGATGCCAGAGATGCCCTTGGCGTGGCTCACGGTAATAAGTAGTAGGAGTCAAAAACTGTCAAAATGTGCATCTGGCACATTACTGTCTGTAAAATGTCAATGATTTTAATAAATATCTTTTGAATTGTCAAAAAAAAACTGCAAACAGTCACTGACACATGGGGCAAACATGTCAGCACTCGGTAAAACGATGGGCTTCTCGCCACAGGAAGCATAGCCTGCCGAACCCTGCCCCACCCGTCAGCTCGCATCGTCAGCCTGCACAACACAGCAGAACCCGAGCAGCCGGATTCGGGATCAGGGAAGCAGCCGCATCGGAACCGCAGACGGCGGCCGGAGAAGCAGCTCGCCTCGCCTCGCCTCGCCTCCGCCATGGGGATCGGCTACGTCCTCGGCGCCGTCGGCGGCGCACTCCTCGTCCACGCCGCCTACGCCACCATCCAATGTAACGCCGCCTTCCTCCCCGTGCTCTGACCGCCCTTCTTCCTCCGGCGATTTCTGATCTCGTTGTCTGACGCGTGGGGGAAACCCCGGAGAGGATTCCGGGTTCCCGGTTCCACGCGCTCAGATCCTCGACCGACCGGCCGAGCCTGGTCATGGAGCTGCTCCAGTTTTTGGTTATGCCAGGGTTTAGATCTAGGTCGGCTTGAATTCAACTGTGCGCTGATCCCGGCGATATTTGTGGTTAGCTGAGGTCGAGTTGGACGATAGGGTTTCTGACTTGCTGTTTCGTTTCCTGCGAGCTGTTGGGGGCCTAGATTCCAGCATCTGATTTGTGTGTTGTTGCTGCTGCAGATCGCGCGGTACTCAAGATCACGGAAGAGGAGTTCTCGCACCCGCCCTTCGATGTACGTGCACTCAAATCCTTCGTCTTGCTATAACACTTATTATGCTGCTTCGTTTTTTGCTTTTTATAAGTACTGTATCTTGGTAGCTTGGGGGTAGTAATTTTAGCAATATGTTGTAATTTTGATTGCGTTGGCCTGGCAATGATTTGTATTGTACGGAGTACTTGTGAAGTTCCACAAGGTAAATTGTTCAGTGACGGTTGTTAGTGATTTCGGTTAATTCCTGCTCCAGAAAGTTGTCTGTCAGCACTGAATGCTTTGAGCTCCTTATTCCCAGATTAGGGCCAGCTTATGCCTCAGCCATCAGTAACTTGTGCTTTCTGTTGTGCAGGTGATCATTCAGTTGCTTGTGGGTCTGGCCTTGTGCATGTGGGCTGGTGTCTCTGTTCCAGCCAAGTTCCTTTCGGTGCTCCCACATTCTGAGGAGAATAGGTAAGCTTAGTTGGAACAGCGTTCAATTTATCCCGAGTATTGGTGTGTGCGATCATGGCTGATGGTCGGTCGGAGCTTAGGTTCAAATATTACGTGAGCTAGAAAATTAGTACGTACTATAGTTCCTTTTTTTAGATTGCCACTGGCAAAGTGTGGAACAGGAAACTACGCAATTGATTCATAGGAATGTGATTCCATACCTTTGCAACTTTGCTTTCCTTGTAAAATGTCATATGATTAAATCTTTAGTTGTCCCAGTACAACCTGTTACAAGATTACGATATTATAGACATCTGTGTACCATGATTTTGTTGTAAGAGCACATAGTAAGACTGAATGTGAGATAGATTACATGAATAGAGATACATGTACAGAATGCATTCGTGCGTGGTAAGATATAATGACAAAAGCTACATGATGCAGAATGCATGAAACGGCCAAACTTCAGTCAAAAATCAAAACATAATGTTGGTGTAACTCATAAATCAGAATTGTGCAAATTATGCACATAGTCTTGATTCTCGACTTCGTAAGCACCCGGGCATTTGATGCACCTGTTAATTTGAAACTTCGAACTGAAGGGGAATATCTCATGTCTGAAATATGTTGGACTTTCTGAAACTATTTACATTCATTGTTAGTGGTGGAATTATATTCATGTTGCTGTCAGCATATTATTTTCTTCATTATTAAAATTTGGTGAAGTGAGAAACTGATAACCGATAACACATTCAAGGTTGAGGATAGGCTGTAGGAAATAATATATGGTCTATTTTTAAACCTGTATTTTGTTGATGTTCTTGCCACGTCAATAAGTTGATATAAACAGATATCTAGATCTGAAATGAAATGTGTATAGTTTTATTTATGAATGTCTTTTAGGTTTTAGAGTCAATCAATCGCTTTGTGGCATCATAATGAGCTTTTTTTGGCCACAAGTTAGTATGCCTGAAAGCTCCCGAATTTCGAAATTTGTGGATGTTTATCAGAAACAAAATTCTATTATTTCCAATTTTCTTGTTAGAATATATGCCTTTCCTTGCCAATGGTCAGTCAAGACACAAGGGTCACTATTGCACCTATATTATGCTGTCGTGAATTGGCACCTGCACTGCAGTTCTCTGTCTGTTTTAATTCAGTTATTGGTACACACTGCCTAGGGAGGAACTCTGCTGTTATACCCATTTCATGTCTCTAATCCTCCATTGCAAAATTACAGGATCGTATCGCTCCCAGCGAACCTGGATTTCATGATCTTCAACCACCGTGGTAGGGCGCTACCTTCAGACGCAGACTTGAAGCTGAAGATATGAATGGACATTAACGGCTTCTGTTCCTTTCTTGTCCTGTAACCTTTTGCCCAGGAGTAGGATTGCTCCAGTGTTTTATGTGTCACCCATGTTAAACAGGGGAAACTCTTCCCGTACCACAACTTATCTACGCTGTAACTCTAGAATCTGTGACACTGTTCTAGTGTTCTATATATTGGTTAGCCTGAGTTTCTGTCCCATGTGATCTAATGCAACTTCATGTGAAAATCATCGACTCATCATCATGGCATGCATGCACAGTAATATAAATCTTTGCGTTTAATCATTTGCTAAATCCATCATCATCTACCAGTGCCATATGTAGTTATGTTCTGATGCCAGAAAGTGTCACCAAATTTTGTAACGCCCATTTAATTCGGTCACTGTT
This sequence comes from Lolium multiflorum, assembly GCA_030979885.1. Taxonomy (NCBI): domain Eukaryota; kingdom Viridiplantae; phylum Streptophyta; class Magnoliopsida; order Poales; family Poaceae; genus Lolium; species Lolium multiflorum. The sequence continues at coordinate 46,805,726 of CM061751.1, read as the reverse complement.
CTGTCTGCTACACATGGCACTGGTAGTTCAAAATTTGTAACTTCTCTTGGCAGTTCTATTTTAATTTTTGTGCTTTAAACTTGTCGTTGTCTTGTGTTTGGTTTCTTCCCGAAGTTGGCCATTTGTCATTTACAATGCATTATCTTCTCGATTCTGGCTGCAACAAGGATAGAGTAGAACTCAGTGCGAAATTGTTGGCTACCAGTTCTTGGTGGTACGATGGGTTTGGGCACCAACCGAGCCAAGTTGACAAATGTTGCTCTGCATGAGACAGAAACCAAAACGCAGCCCTTCTTTTTGGCAAGATTTCGTGAACCAGTTTTACAATGAGACGCAAATCATTATTGCATAATAAAGGTTAATACTACTCCTATTAATCTTTGATGATGGGATCATTTGCAGAATCGATCATCATCCACCAGTGCCATTTGTAGAAATCTCACTGATTTTGTAATGGCCATTCAATTTGGCCACCTCTGTTTGTTGCCAGAATTTGTATTTGGAGTTGGCAATATTTCTTTTGGCTTAAAGCTTGTCATTGTATCCTTGAAGTGGCCATTTGCTACATGTTTTCTTACCGATCTTGGCCAAAACAAGGATAAGTATAATAACTTGTGGCAAGCTGTTGGATATGATCCCTCTTTTGGTAGGATCAGCTTGGGCACCAACCGAGCCAAGTTATGATTTGCTAAATTCATCATCATCTGCCAGTGCCATGTGTAGGTTGTTATGTTCTGGTGCTAGAAAGTGTCGCCAAATTTTGTAACGCCCATTTAGTTAGGCCACTGTTGTGTATGCTAGTACAAAAATTTGTAACTTGTTCTTTTGCAAAAAAAAAAGTAACTTGTGTTGGCAATTCTATTTAAATTTTTGGGCTCCGAACTTGTCATTGCTTTGTGTTTGGTCTCTTTCTGAAATGGCCATCTGCTCATTCACAACTCTTATCTTGCCGATTTTGGCTAAACAAGGATAAGTAGAACTCAGTGCCAAATTGCTGGCTACCATTTCTTCCTGGTAGGATCGGCTTGGGCACCAACCGAGCAAAGTTACCAAATGTTGGTGTGAATGAGACACAAACCAAAACGCAGCCCTTCTTTGGCAAGATTTGGCAACCAGTTTTGCGACGAGACACAGATAATTATTGCCTGCATACACGTTAATACAACCAATTTTCCCATTGGATCATTTGCAAAATCCATCATCATCCACCAGTGCCATTTGTAGAAATCTCACCAGTTTTGTAACGCCCATTCAATTCGGTCGCCTCTGCTATGCATTTTCTTACCCAGTTTGGGTAGTAAAACTTGTGCGAGAATGCTGGATACCATCGCTCTTTTGATAGTATCAGCTAACCACCGAGCCAACTTTACCAAAATTTGCTCTGACTGAATGAGACGCAAACCAAACACATCCATCCCCTATATGGCAAAATTTGGTAAACCAGCATTGACGTTGCCAAAATCAAGTCGGCCGTATGCTCAACTTAGGACGAAGATGATCTGGCCGTTGGTGATGACGATCCGACGGCCACGAAGCCTCGTCCGTCTGCCCAGAAGGTTCCGCGAAACCCCCACGGGCCATCACAGATTCACAGCACTCCCCACGTTTGGACTCCGCGTCCGCTGTCAAGCGGGGCCCACCTGGCAGTGTCTCCGCCTCCGCCCTCCTCTCGACTTTTGGCGGCTGGCTACAAAGACGAGGCGAGCACGGCGGAAACCCGCAACCCGCTAAGCGCCTCCTCCTCTCCTCTCCCTCCCATGTCGGGCCCGCGACCCGCCGCCGCGCCGAACCCTAGCTCCCCGTCGCCCTCCCAGCCCGCTCCCGCTCCCGCGCCGCCGGCGTCGGCGCCCGCGCCCGCCAGGATGGCGGCCAGGGTGCGCGAGGAGGGCGAGGTCTCCTCCGGCCCCTCCGACGACGAGGTGAGACCCCCAATCCACGTCGCACGCCTCGGATCTAGCTGCTCGCGGTCGCGGGGGGTTTCCGCGCCGTTGGCGGTGAAGTGGAAGCAGCATCAGCTGCAGCTTCGCCCTAGTAGGCAGCTGCCCCTTTGGACTCGGCCCGGGTAGGGTTTGACCTGCTCCGGCTTGGACTAGCCGACATGTTTACGCCGTGATGTGCTTCGTCGCCTCGTCCGTAGTAGGACGGATGGGATTACGGCCGCGTGCCGTGCTGTTGATTGGGGAGGGCGCTGAGATATACTAGCAGCTGTTGGTATCACGACTTTATCACTCGGTTGTTGGAACATGAGTAGGGTTTTGGCACGGGCGTCATGTGATGTGATGTGCCTCTGGGGTTATGGTTGGAGCTGTTCTAAGTTGTGGTTGTACCTGTTCTAAGTTGTCCTGCTACTTACTACTTGAACCTGTCCTAAGTTTTGTACTGCTACTTTGTTGGAGCTGTCCTAAGTTGTCCTGCTACTGACTAGTTGAACCTGTCCTAAGATGTGTACTGCTACTTAGTTGGAGCTGTCTTAAGTTGCGCCGCTACTCAATTCGAGCTGTACAGGCAGATAATTAGTACCGATTTACAGTTACAACTGCCTAGGTTCTGGTACTTAATTGAAGCTGTACGAGTAAACACTTGTTGTGAATTGTGTGTTCCGTCGCTATTACCAAGCGGTTGTTGACAGATTTGGTCAGGATAGTACCATGAATTGATCGATGGTCCTCTGACCCTCGTGAAGTTTATTCTCTCTGTCTATGTACGTATTTGCGTACTGATTGCCTTGCGTATGTGACATACTCTGTACTCGATTGTGCATTCATCACCTTTGCATGTAAGCTTTGCGGCGGGCATTTGTACCTTATCGTGTTTATCCAATCTCTGTGAGCAGGCTCTGCAATCTAAGCTGACGGCTCTATCCAATGCTGCGAAGCTGGCGCATGCTGCTGCTCAAGGGGCATCGGCAGCTTTCCCTGTGAAAGGTAAAATCCGTTGCAGTTATTTGCACCTGATGATTTCACGCCACATCTATTGTTGCTCTTCGATCATCCTGTTGTTCCCTTTCCTGGTCGGATGTTCTCTTAGCTGAACTCCTTGTTTTGGCTTCTGCTTTTGATTTTCCAGGCAGTAGCAGTTTGAGTCTCTCAAGTACTCTTCCTCAGAAATCAGTTGCTCCAGGCTATAAGAAGACCTTGAGGGGAAACCAGGGGCAATTCAAACTTGGGACCAACCGCAATCTTGCCTGGATGAAGCCTGTCTCGACTGATAACCTTGTGATCAGTTTCTCTGATGAGGATAGTGAGACCGACTCTGGGATGGCAAAGCAATATAGAAGCAAAAGCACGAAGGCCAGCTCACAGGTTGCACTTAAAACAGGGATTACTATGCAGACTAGAGTTATGAGAGAGGAAGCACCCCTACAGAAGACCCATGCTGCAAACGTGGGATCTGCAAAATGGTCTGCTAATCCTCACACACTCAGAAATACAGGGGCAGGCAGGGGCTCAAGTGCCACCTTCTCTAGAAGAGAGCCACCGATTCGTCAAGCTACTCCTCTCAAGTCTACCCAGAAGGATGGGAATGGTGCAGGAGTAAACTCAGCAGATGATAAGCTGGAAAGTTTGCGTCATAAAATCGCTGCTCGAGAAAATGAGTTAAAAGTTCAGAAAAGGCCCATGTCACCTGGTTTAGTGAAGGATGCTAACTTCTCCAGTGATCAGATAAGGCCGCCCTTGGAGAAGATTGGCTTTGAAGCTTCCAACAGTGGTGGATGTGTTCACCCTGATGGCCTCTTTGGGCATGATGATAGACCAGCTAAAAGGCTTAAGCCCAATCAGCAAGGCATTAACAACCAAGCAAGTGGTGATTTGGTAACACTGGTACCAACTGGAAGTTCATTGGGAAATGACAATTTAATATCTGCCGGAAGGACCGATCACATTGAAAATGAAATTACCATGAACTGTACTGTTAATGAAACAGAACAGGCTGCCACAACAGAACTCTCGGATCAAACGTATCCTAGTGGTATTGCTAAGAACCTTCTGCCATCCAAAAGTCACGACATGGTTATACAGGATGGGGGCAACCATGCCACAGTTGAATATCTTGGCAAGCCTTCAGCGCCACCATTTACTAGCGACCAATCTATGGCTGAAGATACTAGTGCTTTGGTTCCTGTTACCTCTGTACGAACAGGGGTTGATATAGAAAGGTCATCTAATCATGCCAATGATCATATGATTTCAACGTCGGATGTGCAACATGTAAAGCCTGTTGACACTACCGTGTCAAATGAGAGGCCACACTTGCAGCCTGGAATGAAGGTTGGTTCAGCATTAATTTATCCTTGCTATGTTCTCTTCTATTGCTGTTTCTTATTGCATGGAATCTTAAAATGTACTCATAATTCCTAACCAGCTTGAGTCTTTTCCTTTTGGAACCAGTGGTATTTAGCTGGTTGCTATAACTGAAGTAATACGATATATATATATATCCTTTTATACAGATGTGTTCTCATTAATAATAGAAAATCGACTATATTTGTTTCTCTTCAATGATTAAAGTGAAAGGAATGTAAGCAACATCTTTGTGCTAGTTTGTCACCCCCACTATATGAAACTGATAGTTTTTGTTGTTTAATTGGACATGCATCTAACCCGTTAATAAAGCTTAGTAAATGCTTGTAAAAGAAGGTTAGCAAATGCTTGGGCTTGTCTCTCTTTTTTAAGCTTGATGTCTGTAATGCGCAGATAAAATTAAAACATACTTTCTGAATTTGTATATAACCTTCCATGATGTCACTGAAAATTTAATCCATTGTAGTTGCAGCTACTGTTATTTATTTGACAATCGCCTGGATAATTTCTTCTAAACATTGTGAATTCATTTTATGTTTTATGCCCATATGTTGATGATCATAATCTTTCTATAACTACCCAACTTAAGAGTAACTTATCATTGTGCCATTCTTATTTTGCCAGAATGCCGATCTCTTGAACCATGTTGGCCAGATAGGTAAAGGAGGTCAGAACACAACATTGGTCTCTCTGTTCGAGATGGAGGAACTCCAAGAGAGGGAATTGGATGATGCTCAGGAGCTAAGGCGGAAATGCGAAGTTGAAGAAAGAGAGGCTCTCAGAGCGTATCGTAAAGCACAAAGAAATTTAATTGAGGCCAATGAAAGATGCGCCATTCTTCGTAGAAAAAGAGAGATTTGCTCTGCACAAGTCCATGGTTTAATTGCTGAAAATTCTTCTATGGTGCAGTGCTTAAATATTCAGAATGCTGGACATGGCCTTGTAATGCCATCAGGACTCAATTCTCAGTTTCATGCAGATGGTCAAATGCCTGAGATTCAGGGTGGTAGGTCTAGCAGTCCATACCTGGATGAACTTCCTCAACAGCCAGTAGACAAGCATGAGGCTCGTTCGCGCTATGGTGATGAGCTTGCTGTCAGCATCGCTGATCCAAAATTTGTGAGTACTGTCCATGCTAACAGCACACCTTCAGAGTACAGGGAGGATGACCTTCTGTTCCGTCCTAAGCGGGCTAGATCAGAGTGCACTTCAAATCCGGAGAATCACATGGAGGAAACTATACAAGTATATTTGGAGAACAGACAGCCTTCTGGTGATAGCACACAGGACTATGAGCTTTTAGAGGCTTCTTTGAGATCCAGATTGGTAAAAAGATTTGGGATGAAATCGTGTCTCAATAACTCTGTAGAAGTCACTGAAGAACTTGCTGTTGGAAAAGCAGCGGAGATTGAACAAGACAAGCAATCTGCACATGTTGAACTTCAGTTACAGGAAGCAGATGATATTGTTATGGCAAATCCTGAAGGTTCACATTTCTATCCAAGTAATTCATATTCCTATTTTCTATTATTGCCATATGCTGTCCTCTTAATGATGGCCTATTTATGTGTTGAAGGATTGTCGTCATGCAATGATAGGCGTTGCATCTTTTTGCTGTTAAGTTAATCAAGCATCAGTTTTCTTTGTGGTAACTATGATGATGCGCTGAGGCTTTTCATATGCCCACATGATATGAAAATTTAGTACTCTGTTACAACAATGAATTCAGTAAAATCACATTGCTATTCTTTTCTCTATGTTGAACTTCTATTGGTTTATCTAAATCCCATACATTTTGGGAGTGCATGCAATTGAAGTAACTAACTGCTGGGCATATTCTTGAGTACCACTAGTGTCCGGTTCACATGTCAATACCTTTCTACACTGCATGTATACTATCTGCATAATGAATTAATGATACTGTATTGCGTAGGTACAGTGGAGCTTGCAAATGATGATGCTGATTGTGTTGAAAAGATGGCTGGGCTATCTAATTCTAGTAATGCTCCTTCCATGGGAAACTGTGAACCTGAAGACAATGTTTCCTCTCTTAGAGAGTTATGCGTGCCATCAAGTGTGGATTATCTCATTTGTCCTTCTTCAGCTCCACAAAATGCTGCTAGACACATCAAGTGGGCATTTCACACCTTTCGTAAGGAGTCTTCAGATTTTATAAATGATTCTGCAACCAGTGATGTAGCATCTGAAGCAGCAGTAAGTGTGCCATATATGATACAAGACCGTGCTGGGGAGAATGGGAAGATGGTCTCAACAGCTCCAAACGATAAGGATTTGACACGCAGTGGGATTGATCCCTTCTGGCCCTTCTGCATGTTCGAGCTTCGAGGAAAATGCAATGACGAAGAGTGCCAATGGCAGCATGTTGAGAACCATGCTTGGAGAAAGCCAAAGTACACAAACCATGCTGTGCCCTGTGTTTCAGGTTGTTTTATGTGCAATCATTATATCCTCTTAATACTTAATTTAAAATACATGTATATGCCTTTCATAACATTGTGCTTGGTGAAGAGGTTCGTCATTAATACCTGGATTAAATATATGCAGGCCGGAGTCCTTATGATCTGCTTCAGCATATTCTGCCTGTACCAACATATCGTGTTGGTTCCAATCTTATTCGAGCTGATCTGAACTTGATGCAGTCGGTCTTGGCCAGCAGTATTTGGCAGTATTGGCAAAGGGGGTTTTGCGCTTCCTTTCCTTTACCTCTATCAGTTCAGAGAGTACTTCCTTCAGGTGCACCATTCTTACAAGCTGGTGATGGTTCGGTTGCAGATTTTGAAAGGAACAGACAGCTATCAAATCTTCGGATGCTGGATAGTAGGAAGGTGGGTAATGGGTAAACTCCATCTGTATCTCCACTATGACGGCATCAGCGGAAGTGCCATATATATCAGTATCTGGTTCCAAACAATAAACTTACTCTTAGAAATTTGCTGCTCATCACTTTCTCGTGTTCCCTTTTAGAGTGTTGAATTAGCTCTTATTCTGGAGTAGTTGCTTGCTTATATCACACCCTTTTCATGCTACCCCCTACAAAAAGATTGGCAATTGAAATTCTTTGGAAAGTTAATCAACAGTTGACAAAAAACATTCAACCTGCTGTTGACGATGTCCAGTCTTATTCACTTGCATTTCTTTTCACATTTAATGACATGACACTTTCCTTTGAATCTTTTACTAGTTCATTGCTCTCTGATCTGCTTATATTTTGATTTGTTTTTATTTAACCTTTTGTTCTGTAGAATAAGATTGTACAGGGATCTGTCGATGTCGAACTATTCTTAGAGGCTGCACTTGGTTTATATTGTGGAAAAGTAAACAAACCTGACAGGCTAAAGGTGATCATTGTATTGCTTACTGCTTAGCGACATGTTACAGTTACACAATCAAACATGAATTGGATTTATTTGTTATCAGCTACTCAGCTTAGCTCTAATTCTGAACATACATTCTGTAGGCTCTTTTACTTCTTGCACGCTCCATTGAGGCAGATCCAAGCACAGTTATCCTCTGGGTGTTTTATCTTCATATTTACTATCAAAAGGATGAAGGACTTGGGAAAGATGACATGTTTTCCCATGCGGTACACCATTTATCAATATCTTGCCACTTAAATTCATCATGCTGTACCGATTATCACAGTAGGATGCATTGGCTACACAGATCCTTTTTGGGGTATGTTTGCTTTTGAGCCAAAGCTAACCCTGCCAACAAGTTGGCACACCCGTGACTTTTGGTTGCTGTTTGGTTGGGTTCAGTTTTTTTGGCTAACCCAGCCCAGTTCATGCACGGCAGTGCATTTTTCACCAATGTGTGGGTGAGCCGAGAGCGGTCAAATCCTTTGCCAAAAAATTGGTCGCGCCAAAAATTCGGTAGGGCTTGTTGGGGCTTGAACCAAACATACTGTTATGTGGCTGCTAGGGTTTGGGAGGGAGAGAGAGGGCTACGAGGGCGCGAGAAGGCTGGCCGGGGGCCTTTTGCCCACGGCCGGGCAAGAGGGAAGGGATTTCCTTCTTAATTCTTGCTTGATTAGATTGATACGTCTCCTCTCCTTATATAGAGAGGTTTACTTGACCCCTAAGCAAACGACCCTTATCTCTAATTAACCCTAAGACTAACGGGCTATACCGCTAGCCCAAGCCCATTACTACTCTAACACATACCCTTACCTTGTCTGTTGGCTACTGCCTGGGTTCACCTTTACCGATGCTTTGTCATTTTGTTTCCACCATTTGTTAAGTTTTTTTACCTCAATTATTTATAATTGGTTGACCAGACTAACCCATTATTACATTAGGTTAGGCATGTTGTCCATATTTAGTCTACATCCAATCTGGTCCATGTTTGCTTTTTTTTTTTTTGTCATTGATACCTAATGATATGTGTTTTTTCTTTTAGGTGCAACACAATGTTAACTCCTATGAATTATGGCTTATGTATATTAATAGTAGGTTACGCTTTGATGACCGGTTGGATGCTTATAATGATGCTTTGAGCATGCTCTGCCAGATGACAGCTGATACTGATAATGAATTGAAAGATAGAAGTGCTTTCATCCTAGATATCTTCTTACAGATGATTTACTTCCTGTGCATGTCTGGAAATGTAGAGAAGGCTATTTATAGGATTTATGGGATTCTACCTACTGCAAGTCCTGACTGCCCTGGTGACAGGTTGCTGGCGGATGCCATTTCTTGCTTGACCGTGTCTGATCGATGCATATTTTGGATTTCATGCCTATATGTCTCAATTTATAGGAAGCTTCCAGAGGAAATTTGTGATCAGTTAGAATTTCCAAAAGATCTACCTCATGCGTTACTATGGCATCCTGTTGAACTTACGGTAGATAACAAATGTAAGGTTGCTGAACTATTGAAATGTGCTGTTGATAAGATGGCTGTAGATATTAATGAGACTGTTAAAAATGGGGATCCGTCTTACCTGACACTGGCACAATTCCTTGCTGTTAGCCACATTAGTTGTCTTGCTGCTATCGAAGGCCTCCAATCTTCTGTTGATATGCTGGTGAAGTATATGAAGGAGTACCCAAGGTGCCCTAATATTCTTCTTATCTCAGCTCGGCTATATCGAAAGTTTGGCATGTGTCCTGGTCTGAAAGGGTTTGATGAGTTGCTCATGGATTGGCCTAAAGATGTGCAAGGAGTTCAGTTTCTGTGGAATCAATATGCTGAGCATGCTTTGGCAGACAATATTGAGTTGGCTGAAAAGGTCCTGACTCGCTGGTTTGAAGAATATGGAAAAGAAGGTGATATCTGTCGTAGAGCTGATGTTGGTACAATGGAAGTCAGTAATGAAGTGTCTGAAGAACAATCACTTGCCTCTACCCTAGAAGTTAGTTCCAGTCCATCTGCATCAGAAGATCAGGTCTATTGGTTGTTGAACCTCTCACTTTACAGGATGCTAGAGAGCAATCTACAGGAAGCACAGGTTGCTGTGGACAAAGCATTGAAGTTGGCCCAAGGGGAGAGCTATGAGCACTGTTTAAGGGAACATGCCGCAGTTCACACTCTAGAGAGACCATCATCTTGTACAGACACTCAAGCTCGAGCTACGCTAAGCCTGATCAGTGGTTATATTGCAGACCGTCGGAACTTACCCACGAGGGAACTGCTGTCGCGAAGGTTTATCCAGAATGTTAAGAAGCATAAGCTTAGGCTGTTGATAGATGACACTATAGGTCCAGCTTCTGCAGATTCTTCTCTGATAAACTCTGTCCTTGAGGTGTGTTATGGCCCGTGTCTTCTTCCAGAACAAATAGAAGTAAAGTACTTGGTCGATTTTGTTGAATCGGTGATGGAGATCCTTCCTGCAAACTACCGTCTAGCCCTGGCAGTTGGTACATTTGTGGTTAAGCATTACAGCGGTGCTGACCCTACCTCCATGGGCACCAGGTTCTGGGCAAGTTCTGTTCTGATCAATGCCATCTTCCGTGCTGTACCTGTTGCGCCAGAATCAGTATGGATAGAGGGTGCCAGTCTCCTGGAGAAACTACAGGCCTCAGAGATTGTGAAGCGGTTCCACCAGCAGGCAACATCAGTGTACCCCTTCTCCTTCAAGCTATGGCATGCTTACTTGACAGCCTGCAAGGTCAGTGGAAGCAACACAGAGAGCATTGCCGAAGCTGCAAGGCAACGAGGTATAGAGCTGAATGTGGTGCCACCCTAGTTTTGCCGCATGGATCTGAAGCTCAGGGATTTGTCAGTTGGAGCTGTAGTTAGTGTTGTCAGGTGGAAATGGCGTAGATACATGGAACCGCTGGAGGCTGTAGTTAGAATGTTGTGTGTACTGCAAGTGACATAGTTACCTGGAGTCAGTGGTGGCGGTGATGATGACGACGGCATGGTTTTCTGGTTTAGGCACAGTTTTAGGATCAGATAGTCGTGGATAGCATACAGCATCTGTTGTTACTGATGGGCAGCTGACGACGATGGATACCAGACATATATGGTGAATGAATGGGTCGCATACCCTACACAGATGGACGCTTCTTTTTGGCCGACTTGATAACAGCAGTGGAGCCAGATCTATTTACCTGTTCCAGTTTTAATCTTCGTGTTCACTGTTGTAGTAGTGTAGTGTATGACATGCCAAACTGTTGTTTTAAATCACCATCTTCGGTGAATATGAATGAAATATATATTATTGTTCCATTGTGTTTCTTGTTCATGGTTTCAGTGTATAGCATTTTCCGTGTTAACCTTTGATTGCCACTTTGCCAGCGGTTGAAACCAGAGGAATTAGACCTGATTCCTATCGCGATTTTTTTCTCTCGCTCCGCACCTGAACTCTCTTGCTCACACGCAGGAGAGAGATGTCGCCATGGCAGGGAGGTAAAAAATGTGACCATGCCGTCGCTTCCAACCACCCCCGGTTCATCCCAGAGCACAGGAAGATTCACCCTCGTTGATCTCTACGTGCTGGTGCGAGGAATCGAGCTAGGGCTCTCCAAATCATCTCCAGTTTCGCCGATACCCAACTTTGGCCGCCGGTCAATTTCTTCGATTCGGGAGCTCCGAGCCTTCCCTTGCCTCGCTGACACTCCTTTGACATTCCTGGTGAGTTCGTCGTCCTCTGCTCGGTCTGATTCCCCATCCCAATAATCCCACCGGCGTTAACCTCCTTGCTCCCACGCAGATGGTCGCCATCGGTGGCTCTCCGGTGGACGTCTGGTGCCAAGTCCGCCCGCTCTGGGTTCCATGTAAAGGTCTTCGTCACTCACGCCTTCTCCCGCTCCCTGTCTCGCTCTGGAATGTCAAATCAGTGCTCGACATGCACTGTGCCATGGATACACAGGTTGTCAAACGTTGTGCTTCTCTTTTCCTTAATTTAGAAGGGCTTAAATGTAAAATAGATTCGTATTAGGCTTCCGACACTTCTTTTTTGAATCAGAGGGAGTACTTGATTTTAAAAAAATTCTTTTTAAAATTACTGGTTTGGGCTAGGCGAACCCGAATGGGACCTTTTGGAAAAGCATGCTCCAAAAAGGTGGAATCCTACGCGCGCGGTTGGCTGATAAAGCTGGCCAGGCTCTGCTTTCCTTTCCTGAGAGAGACTTGCCAGGCACGACTTTGCCAATATGGTGTGTCAGCCAGTGTCGGCCTGGCAGGTGAAATCCAGAGGACTCCTATTGGGGAAGCTGGCCTGGCAGGCGACAGGCTCATCGGGTGACGAAATTCGGAGGACTCCTATTGGGGAAGCGGGCCCCAATTTCTTTCCATCTTGCTCCGAAAAGGTGGAATCCTGCGCGCGCGGTCGACCGATAAAGGTGGTCGGGCTCTACTTTTCTGGAAGGGATATGTCAGACATGACTTCACCATAGGGCGTGCCAGCGGTGTCGGCCTGGCAGGCGACAAGCCGGTCGAGTGGCGGAATCCAAGGACGCCTATCGGGGAAGCCGGCCCCGATTTCTTTCCATCCTTCGATAAATCAGGCCGACACCCTCTTCTTCCTCAACGCTCTCTCCTCTCTCGTTTTCTCTCGCTTCTCCTTCAGCCTTTTCTCATATTACATCGATTTGTTGTCCATTTGTTTGCTATTTCTCCACCAAATGAAACGGAAGCCGATCTACAAATGGGTTAGTTTGTGGAGGAGTTTTAGTGGTGCTGCCGTAGGGGTGTAAACGGATCAGATCGAATTTTTCTCATACTATATCATTTTCCATATATTTTTCTCGGATTCAGATCGAAGCGGATAATGACCGATTTTAAATTTGAATGCGGATATACCGAGCTACAGATTCGAAGCGGAAATAGGGCTCACTCGGACCGGAAAGGAAAATAGTCGGATATATGCTCTCATCGATAGATATTATAGTTTTGCAAATCTTGAGAGGGATTTAAACTTTTAACCTTGCAGTAAGAAAAAAGAGACACAACTTACGATTAAAACTCAAGCATTGGTCGAAATTTAGAGCTAAATATGATTGCCAAATGAATTCAATAACTCAGTAACTACTAACCTTGTGAGATTTGGCTTTGGTTTTTGACTAAAAAATCAGATTATACGGTTTAAAATCAGATTATCTTAATTAAATTTCAGATAATCAGCATCGCATGCTATATGCTATACCATATCTGGAGCACCACTTCGAAATCGGATATTCTTATCTGTCGGATTCTTTAAAACCGGATATGGATACCTTAAAATGGATTCGGGGCTGGTTTCGGCGCGGAAATTATCCTATCATTTACACCCCTAGTGTTGCGTGGTGGTGGTGCTTGTGTTGCTGCTACGTGGTGGAGCTGGTGCGGGTTTTATGAAGCTTGGCCACTAGCGAAGTTGCTAATTACTACCTCTATTTGAAAATGTAAGATGTTGGACCACTTTCTTTGATTCACCCACTTTGTATTTAGTCTACTTTTAGTAAGTAGGTTCACTTATTTTAGTTTGTATCTAGTCTATTTTGTAAGCATCTAAAACATCTTATGTTTCTAAATGGAGGGAGTATATGTTAGTGGATTTAGTTTATGCAGGTACCTGGTATGGCCAGACATTTGTTTGCATACTGGCCAGTTAGATTAGGTACATATTTAGTTGGTCCTGTAGTAAATACTTATTTAGGTTGTCTAGTAGCAAATATATTTTTAGTTGGTCCGGTAGTAAATATTTATTTAGTTGGTCTGATCGTAAATATATTTTTAGTTGACCCGGTAGTAAATATTTATTTAGTTGGTCCTGGTTCGTAGTTTTTGACGACTTTAAATTTTGTATAGGTGAGGCGACATGCCTAATTTAGTTAAATTTGTTTACTACGGTTGTGGAAATGTCCGAACAACTCCGGTGAAAGCTGATTTGAGTGAGTTTCAGTATGTTGAGTTGGATTTGCCAGCTCCAAAAACATGGTGCGTTTATGAGTTGAAGGAGTGGGTGACACCAAATTTCACTAAATCTTATCTTGTCATCTAATCCCTACTTATAAAACAAATAAGAATAATAGGAAACTCTAAAAGCAACTAATTCCTAAATTGAAATACTTCTTATTCATAAAGTAATATATTCTTCAAAATTTATTCTTTTTGACTACATATAAATAATCATAAAACCATTTATTATAAGTCTTAAAGAAGTATTGCCTTTTTATTAAGTGTACCAAGTATGAAAAATTGTGTGCTATTGTATTGTTGAACTTTATCATTCGATTCGTATGATATGTTCAAAGCAACCTAAAATCCTAATAAGGATCTTGTTTGTGAATCCACTCTAAAACTGCAACACATTCTAAAGAAATCATTACAACTCATTGATCCAAAATCATCAGGGTTAGGTTACGCTTAGAACGATTGCATTTCATATTTATGCATTATAGCCTATTTGCCAATCCTTTAAGCGTTGTCATTTCCAGATAATGATGATATTTCAGAATTTGAAGTCCCTCGAAGGTTTCCGGCATAATTTTGCAGTCAAGCAAGGCAATTCATCGCTTGCTCATGTCACTTGTTTACTTTTATCAAGCTATTTGCAAAGATCTATTCATATCATTCTTGCATTTAAAAGCAAAGTACTACTTTTACAAGTACGAATATGATTACGTGGTAGGAAATGGAAGCATGGTATGAGTTATGATGGAGGTTCCATTGTAACTGGGTTTATATCCACACAGGATTAACAACAAATATCGTCTAGTGATTCTTGTGTTGTAACAACCGTGTTAACCATAAGGTCTAGAGTGGGACAGAGAAGTTAGCGAGATCTTCTTCCTTTCGCTATCAATAGATGCATTGTACCATATCGATTGGCATCCCGCGGGAGCAATATGAGGGTGGAAACCCCGCAAACATTGCACGGTACTGGTGATCTATGATGGCTTGTAGGGTGTGGCGAAGGGTTAAGCGCCGAGGGGTAAGTGACCAAGGTGAAGCCAGGACCTTAACTCAGTCATGGCTACAATACATGTGGGTCTGAAGGTCGCGGAGAAGGGCAGTGATTGGCTTGGATATTAAACTAGGTTCTATACCAAAGAAAGTATGGATAGGTAGACCACTTGGATGTGCAACAAGATTTAGGATCTCTTATGGAAAAAGTAACACACCTCTGCAGACTGTATTGAATTGTGGCTTGTTGCTCCTTGTTATGGGAAGGAACTACGAACGCGGCAAGAAAGGATCTCCATGAAGTTCTATACACCATGTGAAGGCTAACGAACATAACTTTTCAAAATAAAATCAAACTTTTGAAGAAATGATTACGAAAACCTTCATTAGCCTATGACTTCCTAGTCCATGGTTGTAGTTAGTGCATGAAACACATATTTCTATTATTGAACTTTCTGAGTACGCTCACCCGTTCCCTCTTAAACCCCCTGCTTACATTGGGAGTCATCAAAGGAGAGGCTATTGTGAAACTCAAAGACGAAAGAGTTAACTACTACAAAGAGAATGAACCAGTCAGTGGAGTTAACGAAGTCAACTCATACATACACTATGGTGGAAACCTAGATGAGGAGTAGATGGGAAGCAATTTCCTGATCGTAGTACCTAGGTAGCTAGAGTTCAGCTATAGTTCCCTTAGCAAGCGAAGTACCTCTATAGGTAGAGCTAGTAATAGTTTAGTTTCTGAGTTGTTCGTCTGGAGTTTTTTTTGCAGTTTTACCTTATTGTAATTAGGAGGTCGTGCTGATCTTTTCTAATGAGTTAGTGTTGTAATTTTATAGACATGCCTTGGACATACAATGTTTCAGTTGTACCACTCCGAACGGATGTAATACTAGTGCACCGGTGTTTCATTGATGTTATGTCAACGACTTGCGTACTACAACATGCACTGGTATGCTGGGTCATCACATTGTATGTTGAGTTTTGGGAAGCTGATACGCCTCCGACGTATCGATAATTTCTTATGTTCCATGCCACATTATTGATGATATCTACATGTTTTATGCATACTTTATGTCATATTTATGTATTTTCCGCACTAACCTATTAACGAGATGCCGAAGAGCCATTGCCGTTTTCGGTTTTCAGAAATCCTACAAAGGAAATATTCTCGAATTGACGAAATCAACGCCTAGGGCCTATTTTTACACGAAGCTTCCAGAAGACCGGAGGGAGACGAAGTGGGGCCACGGCGCCGCCACACTAGGGCGGCACGGCCTAGAGGGGCCCGCGCGGCCCTAGTGTGTGGGCCCCCGTGACTCTCCCGACTCCGCCCTTCCGCCTACTTAAAGCCTCCGTCGCGAAACCCCCGTACCGAGAGCCACGATACGAAAACCTTCCAGAGACGCGCCGCCGCTAATCCCATCTCGGGGATTCAGAGACGCCTCCGGCACCCTAGGGGAATCATATCCCTGAGGACTCTTCACCGCCATGATCGCCTCCGAGTGATGAGTGAGTAGTTCACCCCCGGACTATGGGTCCATAGCAGCTAGATGGTCGTTTTCTCCTTATGTGCTTCATTGTTGGATCTTGTGAGCTGCCCAACATGATCAAGATCATCTATCTGTAATGCTATATGTTGTGTTTGCTCGGGATCCGATGGATAGAGAATACTATGTTATGTTGATTATCAATCTATTACCTATGTGTTGTTTATGATCTTGCATGCTCTCCGTTATTAGTAGAGGCTCGCCAAGTTTTTACCTTTAACTCCAAGAGGGAGTATTTATGCTCGATAGTGGGTTCATGCCTCCATTAAATGGGACAGTGACAGAAAGTTCTAAGGTTGTGGATGTGCCACTAGGGATAAAACATTGATGCTATGTCCGAGGATGTAGTTATTGATTACATTACGCACCATACTTAATGCAATTGTCTGTTGTTTGCAACTTAATACTGGAAGGGGTTCGGATGATAACTCAAGGTGGACTTTTTAGGCATAGATGCATGATAGCGGTCTATGTACTTTGTCGTAATGCCCAATTAAATCTCACTATACTTATCATATCATGTATGTGCAATGTCATGCCCTCTCTATTTGTCAATTGCCCGACCGTAATTTGTTCACCCAACATGCTATTTATCTTATGGGAGAGACACCTCTAGTGAACCTGTGGACCCCGGTCCATTCTTTTACATTGAATACAATCTACTGCAATACTTGTTCTACTTTTTCTCGCAAACAATCATCATCCACACTATACATCTAATCCTTTGTTATAGCAAGCCTGAGATTGACAACCTCACTGCTTCGTTGGGGCAAAGTATGGTTGTGTGCAGGTGTCCACGTTGGCGCCGGATCCGGTGTTGCGCCGCACTACATCTCGCCGCCATCAACCTTCAACGTGCTTCTTGACTCCGGTTCGATAAACCTTGTTTATCAGGGAAACTTGCTGCCGTACGCATCACACCTTCCACTTGGGGTTCCCAACGGCGTGCTTTACGCGTCACCAGGAAGACACAACGAAGTGGATTTACCTTGCAAGGAGATACATGCTGATTCATCTCCATTTCGAAAAACATGTTGATTCATCTATTATGGCCAACTATACAAATGGTTTGGTCACCTCGTGCTCGTGCTCCTGCTTCTGTTTTGCGTGTTGGAAAATATTGTCGGAACGGGCAGTTTGCACATTCTACAATTCAATTGGTTGAGGTGCTCTTCTTATTCTTATCCAGCGTGACGCTCCGACATACACGGGTTTATGGGGGGGGGAACTGCTATGTTGGCTGAATTCGTGAGCAAATTCAGCACCGGGTCCTCTATGGAACTGAATGCTACTTGTTCAGTCCAACAATTTTGCTGCTGCCTCATGCATACCAACTTACTCGTCATCTATTCGAAGGATCTTGCCACACTGTTCTGATCAATCAAAACTCGAATAGATTGGCATGCGCCCTCTTCTCTGCCCCTTTGATCTGGGTGATGCCCTAGTTCACCATGTTATATGTGTAACTGGACCATCTGTCACTGCATGTCTAGCGACTCATTGATGAGATTGCCTCTTCCTATGAGACTATTCTTGGCAAGGAATTTTATGCTCCGTGGGATCCCCGTGGCCACCGCCCTCGAGCATTCGATGTTACCGGCTTGAGGGCAAGTCGGATGTCAAGGAATTGAGAATGTCATTGTCCGTGTTGGGCTTCCATACTGGGTCGCATGGGCCGCTGTGAGAAGGGATCCACATGCCCAATGCGCAAGGGAAGAGTGATGCACACTGCTGCACTTAAAGGATCGACGACACACTGGAGGCGGCGTCGAAGAACCAGAAATAGAGGACCCTGGCAAGGGCGGCACCGTCTCTCTTCCTCTCTGTTCTCCATCTCTAGTGTATCTTCTTCCTTCCTTGGGGGGGGGGTCAGAACTGCTATGTTGGCTGAATCCGTGAGCAAATTCAGCACTCAGTCCTCTATGGAACTGAATGCTACTTGTTCAGTCCAACAATTTTGTTGCTGCCTCATGCATACCAACTTACTCGTCATCTATCCGAAGGATCTTGCCACACTGTTCTGATCAGTCAAAACTCGAATAGATTGGCATGCGCCCTCTTCTCTGCCCCTTTGATCTGGGTGATGCCCTAGTTCACCATGTTATATGTGCAACTGGACCATCTGTCACTGCATGTCTAGCGACTCATTGATGGGATTGCCTCTTTCTACGAGACTATTCTTGGCAAGGAATTTTATGCTCCGTGGGATCCCGGTGGCCACAGTCCTCGAGCATTCGATGTTACCGGCTTGAGGGCAAGCCGGATGTCAAGGAATTGAGAATGTCATGGTTCGTGTTGGGCTTCCATACTGGATGGCATGGGCCGCTGTGAGAAGGGATCCACATGCCCAATGCGCAAGGGAAGAGTGATGCACGCTGCTGCACTTAAAGGATCGACGACACACTGAGGCGGTGTTGTGGTATACTTTATGGGTATATCAACGGCATGGCCTAGATCCGGCAAGCCGGGCGGCCCACAATGGTGATGAGGCATGTGGCCCATCGGGCGGCTCAGTTGTTGAGATCCCGAAGGATGAAGTCCAGCCCAGGAACAGGAAGCCGGATCTCTACCGACCTGCGAAGGAGGCCGGATCCGTGACGGCCCATGAAGTACCCGGATCCAGCACGTACTTGGAGGAAGGAGGATCCTTGACGTACACGGCAAGACTTTGTACCGTAGTTAGGTGACTTGTATCCGCCAGGACTCTCCATGTAAACCCTAGATCCAGGCGCCTTATAAGCCGGATCCCGGGAGCCCTAGAGGCACAACAACAACTCATTGTAATAACGCGAAAGCGCCTGACACCTGCATGCAGCAGAGGCCCCGTCTGCAGGTTCCAAGCCGGGTAAATCGCGACCACCGTCTCCGTGTGCACTCCGCCCTATGGCCCCTACTTCTTCTCCCCTCGTGAGGATCCCTCCTCCGAGGTATCATTAGGCAACGACAGTTGGCGCCCACCGTGGGGCCTGCGGGGAGGCCGGAACCGGGAGGGTTCCGCCATGGGAAGCTACGACGACACCATCGCGTGGGGCGTGTCCTTTACGCCGGAAATCTGCCGATCGTCCCTCCGGATGAGTGCCGGATTCCGGCTAAAACCGACCCGTCAAGCTCTCCATCGTCCCAGTTGGCGGCATACACATCTTCATCGGGGAAACCGTCGATTCCGGGAAACCCACTGTAGTAGCTGACGCGACCGCCGGAGCAGGACGCAGCCGCGAAGATCCGATCTGAGACGAGAACTTCCTAGCAAAGATTCCGCCTTAGATCTGAAAAAATCAAACCCACCCAATCCGCCCCGAGCAGAGGAAAGGTGGAAGACCTGCAGATCCGCCTGGGTCTCCCATGTGTTAGAGAAGCAAAGGTGTCACTGCACTTCTTGGCCCATACCGCCGGAACCGCCTCAAGAAGCCGGAGCTGGTCCCGAGCAGGTCGAGGCCCCGGAAAACAGCGCTGCTCCGGATCAGCAAGAGGCTGTCGGAGAAAGCGGAGCTCCGGTTGAAGAGTCGATTCTGGGCAACCTCAGCCCAATTTCCGGAGATACCCAATCCATGGACACTGAAGAGTTCGACCGCAAGGTGAGGGAATATGGATACGGTGATCAGCCTGAAGTTGACTCCGCCTAGCCAAAGCAGGTACTTGCGATGTAGCGGCGCTGGGAGAACATGGATCGAAGGGCAGCACCCAATCCGACCCCCAGCCCTCCCATCAGGATCTCCAATGTCGCGGGAGCGACCCCGCAGGATTCTTCCTCGAGGACCTCCTGTCGCCTGAAGAGATGGTCGCACAAGCAGGCATGGATGCGGTTTATCGCTCGGATATTCTTAACAAACCCATCACTCCCGAAGACGTAGAAGCATTAGAAGCTAAGAGACTGGAGCTGCTGGCCACAGCCAAAAAGTTTAAGGACACCGCAGCCGCCATGCTGGAGGAAAGGAAGCACGCCGCAGTTTTTGTGGAAGACTTCATCCAGCGTGAGCAGGAGGTGGACGAAGGACTGGCAAAGGTCAAGGAACTCCGAAAGCATTGGGAGGACAAGATCGTTGAAGCTCATCATGAGGTCGAAAAGGCCCGGCGGGAGTTGATAGCTCCTCGCAGGATCACCTTCGCAACTCCAACAGAGCAGCAGCCGCTCGCAACCCCAAAGGACAATATGACGAAGGCTGCAGAGATCTTGAAGAAAAAGAACGAGGAGATCGACATCGACTACGTTCGCACGCTCGTCGTCTCAGCAATGATGCAGCAGAGCAAGGCAGACACTTCGCGCAAGTTAGAATCTAACCCGGAGCATTGCGTCTCCACTGCGCAGAAGGACGCCCACGATAATCGCCATCGGGATGACGAATCGCGAACCGGATCTTCGGAACGCAGAAGGAAAGCCAGAGAACACCCAAATCCAATCCCCGTCCCATCAAAGACGCCTCCGTCGGATCCGAGAAAGGGAAAGGATGCAATGTACTCTGGACGGGACAAATACCGCAACCCCTCTCCTCCGCCCAATGGTTACCCGCGTCCCCCTCGCCGCCGTAGTCCAGCCGGAAACACCAGGCCCCAGGGGCATGGTGGAATTGTTATCCGCGACAACGTGCTGCCCTCAAGAAACAGAACAGGGAGCGCACGCCGGAACCTCGCCGGAATCAGAACAACGATCGTGAGCCCGAGCCTAGGAGGAGTCGGAATGAGGAGCGCGACTCGGAACCCCGCCGGAGCCGGAACGACCAGGGCAGCCAGCGCCACGGCGAAGGCAGCCACGGAGCCGGAGCCAGAAGGCCGGGGAGAGTCTGAAGGCGGAAGCAAGAAGTCGGATCGACCCCGCAGCACTCTCGCCACCACCTAGCGGTGGCGTGGAGGTGGAGGCGAGGCGGCGGCCGCAGATCTCGCTCTGCGCAGCCTCCTCGCCACGGCTCGCGCGACGCGGGAACGCCTCAACGAATACGAACCGACTACATCGGTCCGAAGTGCTTTGGCAGATGATTCGAGAGGAACCAAAGCCAAGGATGAACCTCAAGCTACCCGGAAACCTGAAGCATTATGATGGCACAGAGAGGCCGGATACCCGGATTGAGGATTACTACAATGCAAGAACCTTTGCCTGAGGAACCCCTAATATTGCCTGCCGCATCCCTTGTACCTTGTAGGTCCAGCCCGGATCCTGGCTCCCGACTCGAGAAGAACTCCATCTTTTGCTGGTTTGACCTGAAGACCGCCAGAAACACTTCGAGGCACCTACAAAAGACTCGCCACGGCAAGCGACTTACAAGCTTGTATCCGAAGAAGGAGAATCCTCAAGAAACTTCCTCACACGATGGTTGGCATGTAGGAACGAGTGCGAAAACGCCGACCACACCACTGCCATGTACGCCTTCATTGGTGGATTGCAGAGGAGGACTGCTGAGGCATAAGCTCACTTGTTTGGCTAACGCAAATAAACTGACTTTGGATGAAATGATCTCCATTGCCAGTGACCATACCGCCGCCGATGATGATGCAGGCGGTGACTCGCGCACAGAATCCCCCACATCAACAAAAGAAAAACCGTGACACACGGCAACAACAGCGGCCATAAACGAAAAATCCCGACGACCGAAGAGTGGCGGATCCGATATGGTCGCCATGGCGTTCCAACGCGGAGGTTCAGAGGTGGAAGAGGACGCGGCCGTGGAGGCGGAGCCGGCAGGGGTCGCAGCATGGCGGTCACAACCGGATCCCGTGCCCGCAAACCTACGAAGAGTACAGAGACATGCCGTGCCCGGCCCACTGGATCCGGTTACGGAAGTCCACTCACACCAACCAACCGCAAGTGGGTCAACGATCTAAAGAACGACCCGGAGGCAGGATACAAGCGAGCGGAAGCACCGCCCACGCGGCAAGGGAGGCAAGGGCAAGAACAAGGACAAAGAGGAAGACAGTTCCGAGGCGATGGATGAGGATGATAACTCACCGGATCCCAAGGCAGGGTCCGCAGGTAAATCCAACCCGTTCGAGAAAAAGAGCGTGGGGGCTTACCACACTTTCCTCGGAACCCCAATAGTCCGCGCTACCAAGTCAGCTACCCGGATCCTGCCACAGTTCCGGCTGTGCCGCAAGATGTCGTGGTCGGAAGTCCCGTGCACATTTGACAGAGAGGATCACCCAGCCATTGTGCCAAAGGAATGCTACGCCTTGGTTGTAAGTCCCCGATAGACGGGTATGACTTCTCCAAGTGCCTCATGGATGCGGGGCCAGCTTGAACATCATGTACTTGGAGACCCTAGAGCGGATGAACCTCACCAAGGAACAGCTCAAACACAACAACACCGAGTTTCATGGCGTGGTTCCGGTAAGAAGGCGAATTCCCTCGGCAGCATCACACTTCCCGTGGCGATGTTCACAATTTCCGCGAAGAAAAGATCACATTTGAAGTTGTGCCTTTCAAGAGCTCCTACCACGTCATCTTCGGCAGGCCCACCTACCACAAGTTCCACGCAAGAGCGTGCTACATCTACAACAAGCTCAAGATTCCGGGTCCTAAGGGTATGATCACCATATCCGGAGACTACAAAAAGGCTCATGAGTGCGAGTTAGGCGAAGCCGCCTTCGCAGAGTCCTGCCTTCCAGCAGGAGCCGCAAGGCGCTGAGTCGCGGTGGATCCGACTAAAATGCAGACCACCAAGAAGCAGATCTCCGAGCAAACTCCTTCAGGGCCGCGATAGAGACCAAGAAAGTCAACTTCAAGGAAGGCGACGATTCCAAGCAGGTCTCGATGAGCCAACATGGACCCCAAATAGGAAGAGCGCTCGTCGAGTTCCTCCGCGCTAACATGGATATCTTCGCATGGCAACCTTCTGACATGTCCGGAGTACCTAGGGAACTCACCGAGCACTACCTCAACATAAATCCGGGGGCTAAACCGGTGAAGCAAGCTATGCGACGCTTTGGAGATAAAAAGCACCGCGCCATAGGAATGAAATTAGCAAAGTTACTAGAGGCAGGTTTTGTAATAGAAGTAATCCACACTGATTGGGTCGCAAATCCCGTCCTTGTACCCAAAAAGAACACTGAAATACTAAGAATGTGCATCGACTACTCGTGAACAACCATTGCCCGAAGGATCCGCCTTGCCGCGCATTGACCAAGTCATTGATTCGACGGCGGGGCGGAACTTCGTGTTTTCTTGATGCATATTCCGGTATCATCAGATCCGGATGAAGGAGTCTGACCAAAAGGCGACTTCGTTCATCACCCCCTTCGGCACTTACTACTATGTCACCATGCCCTTTGGTTTGAAAATGCAGGTGCCACCTACCAACGTACGATGCAGCGGTGCCTGAAGGACCAAATTGGCCGGAACGTGCACGCCTACGTCGACGACATCGCGGTCATGACCCGAAAGGATCCGACTTGATCAGCGACCTTCAGAAACCTTTGACAATCTCCGATGTACGCTGAAGTGCGTCTTTGGCGTGCCAGCCGGAAAACTCCTTGGCTTCATAGTCTCTCACAGAGGCATTGAAGTGAACCCGGAAAAAATCAAGGCAATTTTGTGCATAAAAAGGCCAACTTGTATCAAAGATGTGCAACGGCTCACTGGTTGTGTCGCAGCAATCAGCAGGTTTGTTAGCCGTCTTGGCGAGAAGGCACTTCCCCGGTACAAGCTATTGAAGAAAACAGACAAGTTTGTGGGACGAGGCAGCTGATGCAGCTCTTCAAGGGTTGAAGGACATACTCACCTCCCACCTATCCTAGCAGCTCCGGGAGAGTCGAGCCTTGCTCCTTTACTTGGCAGCTACCAACAGGGTCATCAGCCTCGTCATCGTGGTGGAACGACAGAAGAAGGTCACGAGTATGGAGTCCAAAGGCCAGTCTACTATATTAGCGAAGTCCTTAGAGTCCAAACAGCCCTCACTTTCAGAAGTTAGCCTACGGTGTTCCTAGGCAGCATGAAGCTGAGACACTACTTCCAAGAGCATCCAAGAACAGTATGAGCAAGGCTCCGCTGTCAACGATTCTCAACAACGCCGACGCGACAGGACGCACAACAAAATGGGGCATTGAATTATCCGCCTTCGACATCAACTACAAAGCCAGGACCGCGGTCAAATCCCAGGTTTTGGCAGATTTCATCGCAGATTGGACAGAGCTCCGGATGCAAATGGAGCCGAACCAGAGACATGGGTTATGCACTTCGATGGATCCAGCAGCATCAAGGCTCAGGAGCCGGAGTCACCCCGAAGTCCCCTCGGAGAAGAACCGCAGACGCGCAGATCCATGGCTACAAACAACATGGCGGAGTACGAGGCTCTTACTACACGGACTGCGCATCGCTAAGGAAATAGGGATCAAGCACATCATCCGCTGCGGAGATTCCGACCGGTGGCAACAGCAAGTAGCCGAACCCGGAACGCCGAAATTCCATCATGGCGGCTTACAGAGACGAAGTTGACGAGATCGCCAAGTGCTTTCTAGGATACGAAGTCAACGTAGGAGAGATGACAACACAGCAGATATGCTATCCAAGCTCGGATCCGGCAGAAGCCAATTCCCGCTGAATTTTCCTGGAGCATCTCCGGATACCCTCGGTGAAGGGCGCTAACCCGGAAAACCCAGAGGTGGCGTGTCTCCGCTAAAGAGGTGATGGCTATCATTCCGGCTTGGACGCAGCCTTTCCTGGACTACCTCATCGATCAAAAGCTGCCTGAGGACGAGGTCCTCGCACGTCAGATCGTCAGACGAGCAAGATCCTACACAATTGTTGACGGACAGCTCTACAAACAAAGCGCAACAGGTATTCCTCAAATGCGTCTCTAATCAAGATGGCATTGAAATCCTCGGAGAGATCCATGCAGGGGCATCATGCGCTCCCAGTCACTCGTTGCAAAAGCTTTTCGGCTAGGATTTCAACGGCTCACAAGAAAAGAAGATGCCGACAAAATAGTCAAGACCTGCCGAGGTTGTCAGATACGCTACTCAACCAAACGCTCCAGCCCAAGAGCTGAAGACCATACCTATCACCTGGCCGTTTGCGGTCTGGGGCTCGATATGGTTGGTAAGTTAAAAAGATCATCTCCTGGCGGTTTTGAATACCTGGTCGCTGTTGACAAGTTCAACAAATGGATCGAGGCAAAGTGAGAAAAGCCGACGGTGCTACGGCACTAAAATTTGTCTGCAGCCTCGTGATGAGATTCGGCATCCCACACAGCATAATCACAGATAATGGCACAAACTTCGCACAAGGAGAATTGAAGGACTATTGTGAGACAGTAGGGATTCGACTGGACCTTGCATCTGTGGCCCACCCACAATCCAATGGTCAAGTTGAAAGGGCTAACGGCCTAATATTATCAGGAATTAAGCCACGCCTTGAAGAACCGCTGCGACGCGCAGCCGGAGCTTGGGCAGAGGAGTTAGACTACGTCCTGTGGAGCTTACGAACTACCCCAACAGGTCAACAGGATTCACTCCGTTCTTCCTGGTATACGGGAAGCCGTGCTCCTCCGACATCATCCACGATTCACCGCGAGTTTCCGCCTATGATGAAGAAACCGCTGACGAGGCCAGACAGCTATCTGTGGACCTGATCGAAGAAGCTCGGAACTTAGCAGACCAACGCTCCACCAACAGGAAGCTCCGCGTTATCATAGCCGTCGAGTCCGGAATCGCTCGTTCATGGCCGGAGACCTGGTTCTCCGCCTTCGCCAGGTGAAGGATCACAAGTTGCAATCTCCATGGGAAGGACCCTTCGTCGTTAGCAAAGTGCTTCACAATGGATCGTACTACCTTGTCGATTTCCGAGAGCTAAAAGACAGACCTGCCAATTGGCACCGGAAACGAAAACGGGAGGATCCGTGACATCTACGATGAAACAGCGTCCCTGGAACATTGCACATCTACGTCCTTTCCACACTTAGCGTAGAATTACATACTTTGTAACAATATTATATATGATCAATGAAATAAAGCTTTTGGTTCACTCTATGAGTCATTTACCTCCTTTACTTGTTCATTTTTAGATCGTGTATGTTTTCCGACTAAAACCGCAGAGCTGGATATTTCCGCCTAGGCGTGTATAAAAGTTGTGATTTTCAAAATCGTCCTTTAGGACGTAAGCTTAAGTTTTCTGGTCGAAATGTTTTCTGTTGCGAATTCGTGGATTCCTAGTAGCGATTTCCGCACCTTGGCTGGGGGCTTGTTTCGCGGTTATTTGACGACTGCCATTGCTTCTCGCCGGAGCTTTCCTTAAAGGTCTTACACTCTGAAGGTCGCGAGTAAGCCGGAAAACATCAAAATCAGCACTTGCTTTCCAACAAAACGAAACATGCAAATACTATTAAAGGATAGCAGGATAAGTTGTTTCCGCCCATGCATAAATGTTTCGTCCCTAGCCACTTAAGAATTTAAAGTTATATTACAAACCCTCGCTGGGGCCAAAATGATGCATTATTTTTCCGCAGGACTAAGTTTTTACTTCTCCTTAGCCGGAGAAGTTTCCACGTTGGCATCAGCTCCTCCTACGTCAGTCGGAGCTTCCTTCTCTGCATTTTTGGCTGGCGAAGAGACATCTTCATCTTCTTCCGCTTCAGCTGCAGTCGGAGAAGCAGCGCCACCTTGGTTCTTTGAGCTTGTCCACGTATACTGGCTTCCGGATTGGGCGGGCCTGGTTTCCGCTTCGCGATCCTTCAAAAGCTCAGCTTCGAGAGGCTCGTCAGCAGGAAGAACCACCTTCTCATAGAATTCATCATGGCGGATCCTCCGAGCAATGCGTGTATCATAGCCGCTAACCGCGTCAAGCAGCGCATTGACATCAGCATCCGGAGGAACGCCAGAAGTCACCCGGTCCAGGTTCAAACTCGGATTATGCGCTAAGCACATAGCCAAGGACATGGCAGCTGCACCCCGTGCTGAAGAAGATTGCAGGTCCACAACCAACTCCGGAAGCAAATCCATCCTCTTGATGAGCTTGCGCACATCGCAGGTTCGGCTCTTCTTAATGTTGAGGTTGTGACAGATTTTCCTGGAGGCGGAGATGAGATCCTTGCAGTCTTCTCCGGCCAGCTGAAGCAGGTCATCGCGCGGGAACTGGCTCCGACGTTCCTCATCATATCCGAGTGGATCTGGAAGATGCAAATTTTGTTAAATACAACAAGCTACACATATGCTGTCATATGAGTTTCGAGGATGTACCCATGACGTTGGAGTTGAGCAGGTCCCAGCAGCTCTCTGCTGTCTTCATATACTTGCGAAGACCTCCAAGTTCTTTTTGCTGCTTCTGGATGATGTCGCTGTCAGTTTTCCGAGTAAGCTCCGAGTTCTTCTCAGAAATTTTCTGTTCTGCCTCTGCGAGTTTTGCTTCAAGATTCTTCTGTGAAGCACGTAGAGTTTCCAACTCGGAGGAAGCTGCAGCGAGAGAAGAGGAGGCACCTGCTCATAGTTATATAAAGCATCAAGGTCGGAAAATGCGGAACATAACCCACAATCGTCAGATAATCGGAAACCAACCTTGAGCTTCTGAAAGTTGTTTCTTCAGATCCGCATTCTCCGCCTGAAAGCGCTGGATTTTCTCCACCTGGCTGATGGTCACACGACGCTGCAGCGCAATGTTTTTGTGCAACTCGTAATGCAGGGCTTTTTGTTCCTGCAAACACAGTCAGAAACGGAGTGAGTTCCGCCATCATGGTAATAGAGTTTCCGCCTAAATACTTGGGGGCTACTGGGGAGTTACCTTTTGCTTGCAAACAAGCTTGTCAAAGAATTGGCCAATGTTTTTCTTGACGTCCTGGATCTCCGACGTTTCAACGTCCGGTTTGTCCAGGCATTGTTTAGCATAGCATTGAGCAAATCTTGCTCCAGCTCCCACTTCTCTGCCTCGTTAGTTTGTTAAAAAACTTCGTGGCATAGGCTTTCGGGGTGGAAGTAAGATCAGCCGGATATCCAAAGTTTTTGGGAAAAACGACCATATCACCTGTGGTGGCTTCAGCTTTGCCGGAGGAATTAACTTCTGCCTCCCCCTGGCTTCGTCCTTCAGTTTCGTCGTTGATGGGACCCTTGCCGCCGGAACCATCTCCGCCCGCTCTGTCGCTGCTAACCGGAATTACTTCCGGTGGAGTGGGTGCGGCAGGAGCTGGAGACTGGTCCGCGGAAGGAGGAGAAGGTTGCAGGGGGGCTTGTGGAGCGCTCGGCGGAGCTGGCGTCAAAGGACCAACGGCGGGAGATTTCTTCTGCATGTACTTAGTGATATGCTCC
Source organism: Lolium multiflorum (assembly GCA_030979885.1). Classification (NCBI taxonomy): domain Eukaryota; kingdom Viridiplantae; phylum Streptophyta; class Magnoliopsida; order Poales; family Poaceae; genus Lolium; species Lolium multiflorum. Next base: position 46,777,307 of record CM061751.1, on the reverse strand, counting down.
TGAACATTGGTCCGCGCGGTGGTAGGGTTCGGATTCCTGTGAGCAAGTAAAAGAAAGATATACATGACACAGCTTACCAAAATAAACAACGCACGTTACTCGGAAACTTACGCTGCACCCGGAATGTTGGGACGTGAGGGCTTCCCTGCTGTCGAAAGCATCTTCAGGCGCTGGCGCTCCGCCTTCCTGGAGTCAAGCGGAGGTGGTTTGATCACCCTGGGTTTCTTGGCGGAAGCCTCGCCGCTGCCTCCGGCGTCGGAGCCGGAGACTTTGGCGCGGGAACGCTTTGTAGGTCGAGGAGCAGCCTTTCGGGGCACTCGTTCCTCTTCCTCCTCAGGGTCCTCCGGATCCTCTTCCACCGAGTCACCGCTAACGGGAACTCGGAGTATGGCGCGCAGGTTTTCTTCCGCCAAAGAGTCAAGCTGCGAAAAGGGTGAGCAGAACAAGTTAAACACTTAGAAAATTGTGAAAGGATAAAGGAATGCGAAGGAATAAGTGCTTACCGGAGGACATTTGTCGTGTGTGCTGATATCCTTGATCAGTTCCGGGACCTGTTGGCCCCTAGCAATTTTCACCAACGTCTTGAACCTTCTCTTGAGGGAGTCGGCCGGAAGATCGTGGCGAGTGACCCGGAGGAGATCGTCCGCCCCAGTGTAAGCGCACATCAGGCGTGCGTTGTAGCGCAAGGGTTGGATCCTCCGGGTAAACCAGCTGAGGGTGAGCTGGGCTCCGGCTAATCCATCGTGAACTAACCAGGAGATCCTCCGCGCAGCCTTCTCCAGTATGGGCGTTTGGGCAAGCGTGGGGATGAAGCTCCAGCTCGCCAATTCTTCCGGAGGCGTGTTGCTGAAGGGCGGGAGTCCATCGTGGACGCTCGGAACTGGCGCGTTCTTCACATAAAACCATCCGGCGTTCCAGTACCGGACGGATTCGTGGGAGTCGTGAGGAGGATACATCCGACCAGAGCGGAGCATGAACGTCATACTTCCGCAGTTTAGCATGGCCTTGTCCTTCATCTCTTTCTTCACTCGGAAAAAGAATTGCCATAGTTTGACGTCGGGTCGGATTCCGAGATGCCCCTCGCAAAGAGTTGCGAAGTTTGAGAGCAGGAGGTAGGAGTTGGGGCAGATGTTGTGGGGCTGGAGCCCGTACGTGTCGAGGACGGAGAGGAAGAACTCCGAGCAAGGGAGCGATAATCCGCGCTCGACCCACGCCTTTGTCATAACGCGTTCATCCGTGTCGGGTTTGGGAACGTCGGAGTCGCGCGTGAAACTCCAATGCTCGGAGATCATGCCTTCGTTTTGAAGCTCCCGGAGCTCCGCGTCAGTTGTCTCGCAGGGCCACCATTGACCCCGCACCCCTTCACGGCTCCGGGCCTTGGAAGCTTTCTTGTTTTCCACCTCTTGTACCTTGGCTGCCATTCTAGCTTGGCCTTGTAGCTCCTCTTCGAGCTCTTGGGCTGTTGGGATCCGGCCTAGTAAAGTACTGGAAGAGGCGGAGAACGGTTGAGCAAGCCTAACGTCGGAAACATATGGTGGTAGGAATGCAATGGGATCCGGGCAAATTGGTTTCACGGCACTGGGATCCGGGCTACTCGGAGAACTACCAGTGAAGTGAGGAGAACCGTGAGGCATGCTTCCGGCTGCACCCATGCGAGCTAAGTTGAGTATCCGGATCTACACTAAGTTTATCTTCTACGAGGCCGGCGCACGTACCGTTAATGGCGCGGTGGCTCGACGGAGCTCCGGTGGAGTCGAGGTCGCCGGACTTGCAGGGAATCGCCTCGCGTGACCACAAATCGGCGGCGGGAAGGATTTCCCGTTCAACCGAGGGAATCTTGGCGCGAGGAGAGGCTTGAGCCGGCGGCGCGTGAAGCTCACCGTGGCAAAGTTCGCCGGAGATGAGATCTGTCGGGCGGCGCGGCGCGAGGAAGAAGACGACGTGGGTGAGAAGGTGAAAGAATGAGAAATTACCGCGGGCGAGGGTTATATATAGGCCACGCGCGGAGATTCGGGATTCGGATCCAACGGTGGAAACGGAACGGTCACACCGTTGAATGGATGACACGTGTCTTAGGTCAAGTGCGGTAAAATGACGTGGAGGTAATTTAACCATGCACTCCCGAGATTTCCGGCTAATGATTTGCATCTGCGAAAATTTAGCGCGGGAAAAAAGGAAGTTGTGCGCGGGAAAAGCGGAGTCTCCGTTGCGATACCTAATCTAAAAAGACGAAGGATTTCCGAGTGAATGAACCCGGAATCAAGTAAAAGTTTTGAAGCTTTTCAAGATTCTCTTCGTTTCCGAGCTGAATGAAGTCGGGGGAATGATGAATCTTGGAGAACTTCGGGGGCTACTGTTGTGGGTATACTTTATGGGTATATCAACGGCATGGCCTAGATCCGGCAAGCCCGGTGGCCCACAGTTGGTGATGAGGCATGTGGCCCATCGGGCGGCCCAGTTGCTGTAGATCCTGAAGGATGAAGTCCAGCCCAGGAACAGGAAGCCGGATCTCTATCGACCCGCGAAGGAGGCCGGATCCGTGACGGCCCATGAAGTACCCGGATCCAGCACGTACTTGGAGGAAGGCGGATCCTTGACGTACACGGCAAGACTTTGTACCGTAGTTAGGTGACTTGTATTCCGGCTAGGACTCTCCATGTAAACCCTAGATCTGTGCGCCTTTATAAGCCGGATCCTGGGAGCCCTAGAGGCACAACAACAACTCATTGTAATAACGCGAAAGCGCCCATATAATTCCAGACAAGCAGCAGTAGGCCCTGTCTTCGTGCAGGTGTTCCGAAGCTGGGTAAATCGCGTACCACCGTCCCGTGTACACTCCGCCCTATGGCCCCTACTTCTTCTCCCCCTCGTGAGGATCCCTCCTCCGAGGTATCGTCGATTAGGCAACGACAGGCGGCCTCTCTCTTCCTCTCTATTCTCCATCTCTAGTCTATCTTCTTCCTCTTTCACTGGCTAAATTATGTAATCCATCATCCAGTAGTGGTTGTATCAAGCGGGCACGTGACGTAACAGTATGTTCCGTGCGTACTGCATCATTTCGATAGTTTGCGATCCTTCTCTAGAGATCTCAATGCAATTTTTCATTATCACAACTAATCAAACTTGCAACAATCTATCACGTGTATGGTTAATGTGTATGCTCTGGTTCTCTCTTTACACACCCAACAACTTTTGAAATCAGATGCTTCCTGTAAGAGTTTAGGAACCACACATTGTGGTGTCTTGTATTGATCTATATATAGGGGGAATACAAGACAGAGTCCTTGTCACATACGACACGGACACATACAGGATTACACATATACAACCGTATCTCTATACAAATACATATACGGTTCATATTCTAACACCCTCCCTCAGTCGAAAATGGGCGTCCTACGAATGTTGAGACTGTCCCGAAAATCCAAAAAGAGAGGAGATGGTAATCCTTTAGTGAAGATGTCCGCAAACTGTGAAGAACTCGGCACATGAAGTACCCTAACATCGCCTGTGGTGACTCGATCCCGTACGAAATGAAGATCAATCTCCACATGCTTGGTGCGCTGATGGTGCACTGGATTCTGTGTCATGTAGACTGAACTGACATTATCACAGAACACAATAGTTGCACCCGAGACTGGCCGATGAAGCTCCTGCAGAAGCTGGCGAAGCCAACAAGTCTCGGCCACCACATTTGCAACCGCCCGGTATTCAGCCTCAGCACTAGAACGGGACACCGTGTGTTGACGCTTGGCAGACCATGACACGAGATTGGAACCAAGGAACACGCAGTAGCCAGAGGTAGATCGTCGAGTGTCGGGACATCCTGCCCAATCAGCATCTGAATAGGCCGTCAGTTTACTTGAGCTCCGGCGAAACAAGGTCAGTCCATAGTCTGTGGTGCCGCGAATGTAGCGCAGAACACGCTTGACAAGGAGCAAGTGATTTGCTCGAGGATCATGCATGTGTAAACAGATTTGCTGCACCGCATAGGAGATGTCTGGCCGGGTAAACGTCAAGTATTGGAGACCTCCTGCAAGACTCCGATACTCTGTAGGATCTGCCACTGGTTCACTGGATTTGGCTGATAACTTGGAGGCGGTATCAACAGGTGTGGTGATGGACTTGCACTGTGACATGCCAGCACGCTCAAGAAGCTCTAACGCATACTTCTCTTGGGAGAGAAACAGACAATCCTTGCTGCGCTTGACGGAGACGCCGAGGAAGTAGTGAAGGTCTCCCATATCTGTCATATGGAACTCTGACCGAAGCGAGGCAATTAAGCTAGCCAGCAGAGCTGAGGAGGAGGCCGTCAATACTATGTCGTCCACATAGAGCAAAAGATATGCTGTGTCTGGTCCACGCCGATAGATGAACAAGCTACTGTCGGACTTGGAGCCAATGAACCCAAGAGATGTGATGTAGGTGGCAAACCGCTGAAACCATGCCCGAGGTGCTTGCTTTAATCCGTATAAGGACTTGTTGAGACGACACACTTTGTCAGGAAAGTTGGGATCAACAAACCCTGACGGCTAACGAGCATATACTGTTTCCACTAGAGTGCCATTGAGAAAAGCGTTCTTGACATCGAGCTGATGTATGGGCCAGTTGCTAGACAGAGCAATAGACAACATTGTACGGATGGTGGCTGGTTTCACAACAGGGCTGAAAGTTTCATCGAAGTCAATCCCTTCACGTTGGGTGAATCCTCGCAGAACCCAACGAGCTTTGTATCGATCCAAGGAACCATCAGACTTGAGCTTGTGACGATAGATCCACTTGCCGGTGACAATGTTTGCATTGCGAGGAGGATCAACAAGCTCCCAAGTATTGTTTGAGAGCAGAGCACCGTACTCATCAGTCATAGCTGAGCACCAGTTAGGGTCCTGGAGTGCACCACGATATGTCTTCGGAATGGGAGATAAACCTTCGACGTGAAGATCAAAAATCTTCTTGGGCTGCACAACCCCGGACTTGGCGCGAGTGACCATGGTATGAGAGGGCGGTGGCGGTGGTGCACGCGGTCGTCGAACCGGTGCAGTTGCAGCAGGCTCGGGCGGCGAGGCTGCAGTGGAGGGCGCTGCCGCGGCAGAGAGACGAGGCGCGGCAGGCTGCCGGGCAGCCGAGGGCGAAGCCAGGGCAGGTGAGGGCGCGGCAGGCTCATCTGCCGCGACAGAGAAACCAGGTGCGACAGGCTGCCGGGCCGCAGACGACCGATCCGTCGCAGGGGGCGCCGCAGGAGGCACGGCTGGAGCGACCGTGGCAGGCACGGTGTACGGTGTCGGCACCATCGTTTGCTCAGGGACCTGCAAAAACTCATAGGTATGCAAGGAAGGAGTGGACGATGGAGAGGACACAGTGTTAGCGAAGGGAAAGCTCGTCTCATCGAAAACAACGTGACGAGATATGATGATCTTCTGGGTAGACCTGTCGAGGCAGCGATAGCCTAGATGATGGGACGGATATCCGAGAAACACACAAGGCACGGAGCGGGGAGCAAGTTTGTGCGGTGCAACAGCCGAGGTGTTGGGGTAACATAGACATCCGAAAACCCTAAGACCAGCATAGGAGGGGTCCTTACCAAGAAGGGCGCGGAAGGGGACGCGCCCCGCAATGGCTTTGGATGGAAGCCGATTATGAAGAAGAACGGCTGTATGAAGAGCTTCGACCCAGAAACGAGGTGGCATGCTAGCTTGTAGTAGGAGAGTGCGTGTGATGTCGTTAAGAGTGCGAATAATCCTTTCTGCTTTACCGTTTTGTTGAGATGTATATGGACATGAAAAGCGGACTGCTATTCCATGGTTTTTAGCAAACGTGTGAAGGAGAGAATTATCGAATTCACGACCATTGTCGCATTGAATAGCTTGCATGCGTGCTTGAAACTGGGTATGAGCCAAGGCATGCAGGGACGCTAAGTGAGAGAAAACTTCAGACTTTGCTCGTAGAGGATAGACCCAGGCATACTGAGTGAAATCATCAAGACAAACAAGGTAGTACTTAAACCCAGAAATACTCTCAACAGGAGACGTCCACAAATCAAAGTGTATTATTTGAAAAGGGGCGACAGTTACACGATTGGTGGAGTAAAAAGGAAGACGAACATGACGACCTAACTGACAGGCATTGCACAAGCTAGTCTTATCTTTATTCTTTTCCCTAGGTATAACTGAAGAGTGAACTAAGGAGTCCATGACAGGCCGGCCTGGATGTCCGAGTCGACGGTGCCATAGCGCAGAATCGGCAACGAGGAAGGCAGTGGGTGGACTGGTGGAAGAAGCTTGGACCGGGTAGAGAGCTCCGAAGCTATTGCATCTGAGAATCTCGGTCCTGGTACGCAGATCCTTCACAGAAAAACCAATAGGGTCAAATTCAACAGAGACACGATTATCAGTAGTGAATTGACGCACTGACAGAAGGTTTTTGACAATGTGAGGAGCTACTAAGACATTACGAAGGTAAAGTGGGCGAGTGGAGGAGGAAAGGGGACGTGCGTGGCCGGTAGCAGTGATCGGAAGAGAGGAACCATTACCGACAATAACCGCACGAGAGGAAGGTGAAGGGGGAGACACGGATGTGAGCATACCAGGGTCGGACGCGAAGTGGGAGGATGCGCCAGTATCCATTACCCATTCACGAGGAGGAGCTTGCAGTCCCATAGTCTGGAACTGATTGAGCAGGGCCTGCTGGTCCCAGGAGGCCGTCGATGGTGCCGGAGATGGAGGTGCAGCGATGGGAGCGGTGTTGCCGTAGCCGTGGGGCAATGGTGGAGTGCCATAGCCGTAGGAGGGAACCGCACCATATGGGCTGTGCGCGTAGTAGGCATGAGAGGGCGGCGTGGGGCGGGGCACGTAGTGCTGCCGACCAAGCAAGCCGGCCTGGCCGTAGGGCCACATCTGGAAGGCGCCGTTCCAGGGAAGCTGCATTGGCGTCCAAGATGGGGCGGCTGGGGTCGGAGCCGTAGCGGGCGCGCCCTCTTTATCCTGCTTCTCCTTGTCCTGTTTCTTTTTCTTCTTCTTTCCCTTGCCGTCACCCTTGCCAGGATTAGGGTTTGGGTTGGGCGTGGTGGAGTAGAGAGCCGTGTCACCAGAGCGGGATCGACGGTTCTTCTTCTTCATGTCCTGAAGCTCAAGGAGAGACCGACATTTGTCGAAGTTCATCCCGGGCATGAGGGAGATGAGATCGGCGGCCGAGTCGTATTGCTCGGGGAGGCCGTTGAGGCACTGGATGACAAGCTTGGCGTCGTCGACCGGAGCGCCTAGATCAGTAAGGCCATCAGAAAGGCTCTTAACCTTGGTCAAGTAGTCCTTCATCGTCAGCTCGCCCATGTCGAGCCCGTCGAGCTCGGTGGAGAGATGAAGCTGGCGGTTGATCTTGTGATCGGTGAAGAGGCTGTTGATGCTGGTCCAAAGCTCGACGGCTATGGGATCATCGCCCGGTTTCATGACTGCGTCGAGGAGGCCAAGGGAGACGGACCCATAGAGCCACGAGACGACCGTGGCGTCGAGGAGAGTCCACTCCGGCGTCGGATCGGACGGAGCAGCCGCATCGATGTGATCCAGCAGGGCGTACTTGCGAAGGGCGGCGCGGAAGAATGTGCGCCATTGGCGGTGAACGCCGGTGTCGAGGGCGAGCTCGACGGGAACGTGGCCCTTGATGGAGGAGAGGCCGACGGCTTGGGCGTGCAAGGAGGAGATGGAGAAGAGTCCCGCGCTGGAGTTGGCGGGGTTGGCGATGGCAAGCTTGCTGGTTGCCTCGCGTTCCTGCTTCTCCTTGAGCTCCCTCGCAGCGCGCTCACTGTCGTCGCCCATGGCTGCCAAGAAGGGATCTAGGGTTTAGGAGGTGGGTGGCTCGCAGAGGTGGCGGCGGAAGAGGGGCGACGCGGTCCGGGTTAGGGTTTTGCATCTGATACCATGTAAGAGTTTAGGAACCACACATTGTGGTGTCTTGTATTGATCTATATATAGGGGGAATACAAGACAGAGTCCTTGTCACATACGACACGGACACATACAGGATTACACATATACAACCGTATCTCTATACAAATACATATACGGTTCATATTCTAACACTTCCTTCCTAGAATCTTAACATATCTAGCGCTACCATAAACATATATACATGGCCCGCTTTGATAACAAAAACGGAAAAGCTGCAGTCCACTTTGTCCTTTGTGAATGAAGTAAACACAAGGTGTATGAACAGACATGAGTAGCCACACATATTATCTCTCTATATATAAATAAATATGCTAAAAGTGACACCATACCATCGTGGTCTCGCTAACTTTGATCAATATGTAACCCATATTTCGTTTCTCTATACACATGGCCTGTCCCTTGGTCGCTGGCCAACGTGGCTTTATACCCAAAAGGAACCTTTGGGCCAATAAAAATAGTAAAAAAAGAATACATAAGTGTGAAAAATCAGTAGCTTTTGGAGCTAGTGGTAGAGGCGATCATGATCAGGAATCATCCCGGTCACTGATCTCCTTCCTGGAGAGACCCAACTACCTCCTCAACTATAGATGATGCACGGCTCGCAGGTGCTTGATCATAATATTGTGGTGTTTGCGTGTGACGGGCGCGGTCGAGAGTAGGGGGAAGTTAAACGTGCGTCAAATTTAGGAAGACACTTGACGCGGTAGCATTTGCCAGTAATCTTTGGAGTGGCCTGTTATATGTAGCATTTGGTAGCACCGACAGATCGAGTGAAGTTGATTAACTACCCAAATGAGAATGCAGATGCTCCTTCCAGTAGTGGTTGCCACATTGCTGGCGTCGCTACGGCGGCTTCCGGCGGTGGCCACAGCGGCGCCATGCCAGCGGCGGTGCGGCTCGGTGGACATCCCTTACCCATTCGGCATCGGCCGCGGCTGCTACCGCGACTCCAGCGACCTTGTCTTCTCGCTCACCTGCAACCTTACCGCCGACGGCACCCTCCGGCCGTTCAACAACATGCTGGAGGTGCTCGACGTGAACCTGCGTCGGGGCCAGCTGCGAGTCCAGAACCGCATCAACTCGTGGTGCTACAACCGCACGTCGCGGTCCATGGACGTGCAGAACAACTGGGCGTACGAGCTCAGTTCCTTCCGGGTCTCCGACACCGAGAACCGGTTCACCGTCATCGGCTGCGACGCCCTCGCCTACGTCGGGTCGCCGCCGGAAGGGGCCGCCAGCGACCGGTACAGCGTGGGGTGCCGGTCCATGTGCCCCAGCGCGGGGCGGCTGGCCAACGGCTCCTGCTCCGGCATGGGGTGCTGCCAGGCGGCGATACCGCCGGGGCTCAACCTCTACAAGGTGTGGTTCGAGGACAAGTACAACAGCAGCTCGGGGGGCGTGGCCGATTTCAGCCCGTGCAGCTACGCCGTGCTGGTCGAGGCGGCGGCGTTCCAGTTCCGGACCACATACGTGACCACCGGCCAGTTCATGCAGGCCACCGGCGGGCAGGTGCCTCTTGTGCTGGACTGGGTGGCTGGGAACCAGACGTGCCGGGAGGCGCCACGGAGCGCCGCCTACGCCTGCATCAGCGGCAACAGTGAGTGCGTCGACTCCAGGAACGGCCCCGGCTACCTCTGCAACTGTTCCACAGGATACCAAGGAAATCCTTACGTGACCGATGGCTGTAAAGGTACAGTAATCCTGTGATCTTGATCATTCAACTTGTGCATTCATCCGTATCTTAAAAAAATTGAATCTTTGGCCCATCCGCCTCATGGCTTGGAGTTGCTGCTTCTCTACCAATCGTCACACCTAGTTCTCGTTGGAGAATTAGTTCAGTTTTTAGTGAGTTGCAACTCTCGGCTAGCACGAATCACAAAAGGAACAATTTTCCTCATTTGTACCTGGAGATTTTGAACGAAACCCCTCATTATTCTTTCCTTATTGAAGCGACGGGTTGCATGCTTCCATATTGCATAGCTAACATCTCAACTTTTGTTATGCATAGCTAATTAATTACTCATATATGCAATACCTAAAAAACAAATACTCATATATGCAGTGCCATATCTAAGGGCATTACAATGGGGGATGTAAGGGTTGATACATCAGATTTGTACTTAATTCGAACACATAGATTGTAAAAAAAGAAGACTGCTTTTTCTTAGATACGAGATGATAAGGGAAGACTATTTTCCCCATTATATCATTTTGTCTTCCCTTAGCAACCTAGTTTACTTCTAAAATTTAATTGATTCTCATTTATGGCTAGAGATGACAATAGGAGGTAATGCATTGTACCATTTATAATTAGTGTCTTCTCTAGATGACATGAGCTGAAGATTGGTCTTCTCTTAGCCGTCAAAATTTTATTTCAAGAAGACACTAAAGATAGATGGTACAATGCATCTCTTGTTGTCATCTCTATCTATTAATGAGAATCAATTAGTTTTAGTACGAAATATGCGAGAAATTAATCTTCTCTTATTTTTTAAGGGATCATCCCTTAGTTAAGGAAAGGCTAGGCAACCTTCCTTTTCTTCATTCTCTCTCCTCCAACTAAACAAAAATCCGATGTGACGATTGTAAGGGAAGGCTGCCTTAATGCTAGTTGAGCGAAATTAATTAACTACTAGTCCTGATTTGAATTCTGCCCCGATTTTCAGCAAACTATTCGAGCAGATTTCTCGCATAATTTCTTATTATTAGAGTCTGCTTCAACTCCAAATGAAATATGCTTTGACCCAGAAATCTTTGTCTAATAAATTTATTTATTTACATCAGTGGAAGGAACCCGAAGCACATATGCATGGGATAGAAAAGATTTAAATATTTAATTCTGAAACATATCATATATTATAATGAAGCTCTGATCTGGTGATAAGAAATTGGAAGCACAACTGTATGGTTGTTGAATCATGAACAAATTAGTCCAAATCAACTCTTGATTGTAATTTTCAAGGGAGCAGCTAGGAGAGCCAAAAAGCGTCCTAGCTAGCTGCTCCCTTGAAATCCAAATCATCTCCTGTTAAATGAAAAATGCGCTTTGAAAATGTGAATTCAATATACAATTTTCTGCTTTTGCAGATATTAACGAGTGCGAGGGGAAAGATGTGGCGTACCCCTGCTCTGTTCGTAACACCTGCTCTAACACTCCCGGGGGATTCAAGTGTTCATGCCGTGGTGGTAGATTAGGCAATGCTTACACAGGGACATGCGAGAAAAAGGGATCCGAGCGTCCATGGCAAGCCGCAATTGGTATTGCCATCTCCATGTCTGACCTGCTCAAGTTCTTATTTTATTTTGTTTGTCTTGTGATGATGATCAAGTTGGTCACTCCTTCAGGTGTTAGCATCGGCGTAGTGATGTTGGCATTGGGCGCGTCCTGCACGTACGCGATCCAGGAGAAGCGGCGGCTGGCCGTGATCAAGAGCCGGCACTTCCGGCAGCACGGCGGGCAGCTCCTCTTCGAGGAGATGAAGAAGTCCATCAGCAAGCAGGGGATCTCCTTCACGCTCTTCACCAGGCAGGAGCTGCAGGAAGCCACGGGCGACTTCGACGAGCGGCACGTGCTGGGCAAGGGCGGCAACGGCACCGTGTACCGCGGCACGCTCCGGGACGGCACGACGGTGGCGATCAAGCGGTGCCGGATCGCCGGCGAGGACGAGCGGCAGCAGCGCGAGTTCGGCAGGGAGACGCTGATCCTGTCCCAGATCAACCACAAGAACATCGTGAAGCTCTACGGCTGCTGCCTGGAGGTGGAGGTGCCGATGCTGGTGTACCAGTTCATCCCGAACGGCACCCTCTACCAGCTCATCCACGGCGCCAGCGGCGCCGTGGTGCCGTTCGCGGCGCGCATGAGGATCGCGCACGAGACCGCGGAGGCGCTGGCGTACCTGCACTCCATGGCGTCCCCGCCCATCATCCACGGCGACGTCAAGTCCCCCAACATCCTCCTCGACGAGGGCTACGGCGCCAAGGTGTCCGACTTCGGGGCGTCGTCGCTGGCGCCGGCGCCCGCGGACGAGGCGCACCTGGTGACGTTCGTGCAGGGCACGTGCGGGTACCTGGACCCGGAGTACATGCAGACGTGCCGGCTCACGGAGAAGAGCGACGTGTACAGCTTCGGCGTCGTGCTCCTGGAGCTGCTCACGTCGCGCAAGGCGCTCAACCTCGCCGCCCCCGACGACGAGAAGAGCCTCGCCGCCAGCTTCCTCTCGGCGGCGAGGGAGTCCCGGCTCGACGGCCTGCTGGACGAGCGGATCAAGAGCGAGGTGGGGGCGGAGGCGCTGGTGCGGGTCGCGAAGCTCGCCAAGATGTGCCTTGAGATGTCGGGGGAGAGGAGGCCTTCCATGCGAGAAGTCGCCGAGGAGCTTGACAGGATCAGGAAGATGTCGTCGTCGTCGTCGTCGCAGATCAATCCAGGCCAGCTGCTCCTAGATGAGGGTGAAGCTCACTCCATTGTGGATGTGAGATTGTGAGTGAGAGGTGAGAGGGATCGATCACCCTACTACTACTACAGTACTTGATTTGGAAGGGATGGAGTTAATTGGAGGTTCTTGATTAGATCACCAAACATGCACTCTGTTTGAGATCGATCGATGTAGGTTACTTACTAATAGGAGTAATGGTACAGCAGGTTTGACAAATACAGCACAGTGATAATGACATAAAAGATATCCAGGTGCAAACATGGCATGGATTGTATACACATTGTTTCCACCATTAATTTGAGGTGATGTATCGTACTGGAACAGTATTGGCTTCTGAGTATAGTACAATTCAGTCTATTAAAACCACACCACATGCGTATGTTTGAACATCATGTAGATAGAGAGAAAACAAAAGACGTGTCCAAATCAGGAATACGTATTCTCTGCACCGAAACGAGCTCTCACGTGCTGTGTGGCTCTGAGACCGAGAGGCAGTTCAGTTGCCGTTCCGTCCCTGCTCCGCGCGCACGACGGCTGCTCCCGTGCTCCGGTCCGGTGGCTAGAAGTCGTGGCGGCGGCCGATGGCTAGCGCCCTGACGAAGACGGCGGAGGCGCCGACGGAGAGCGCCGCGAAGGCGGGCGGCACGAGGATGTCCGCGCAGGTCCGGCCGGCCATCCTCGCCGGCACGCAGACGTGGTCACCGCCGCCGTCGAGCGGCACCCGCACCGCCCCAGCCGGGCACAGGCCGCCGCCGCCGCCGCCGGTCAGCGCCCACACGAACGCGGCCTCGGGCGCGAACGACGCCACGGAGACGGCCAGCGCCAGAGCGCCCGCCCAGGCCGCAGCGTGCCGCGCCGCCGGGCCCCAGCACGGCGGCCACCACCACGACCACCACCGCCGCCGCCGCTCCCCCGCCACCAGCAGCGCTCCCAGGAGCGGATGCATGGGTCGGTCGGACGAGAACTCAAGATCGATCGATCGATCGCTCCTGGGTTGCGAACGATTGGTCGAGTTGGATCCGCGCGAGCAGGCCGTGACGCGCGCGCGGGTAGACTTATAGGGACAGAGCGGAAATGGAGATGGAGGAGGGGAGTGGCCGAGTGGGAGGCGATGGCGGGCATCCGAGGTGAAGTGGGTCGTGGGAATGGAGAGGTTAGGTTACGTTACGTTACGTACGTGTTGAGTGGGTGAGCGGAGGAGGGAAGAGTGAGCAGCCGCTGTTGAAATCTCGGGGTACACCACATTGTTTCTTGTTGGGTCTTGGTGACAGTATGAATCTTCCAGAATAACGAGAGTAGTAGTATGAAACTTTCGCGTGTAATTCTATTGTTGTTGTTTAAATTTTTGCCATGGAATGTGTAAGTAACTTTCGCGTGTAATTCTATTGTTGTTGTTGTTTAAATTTTGTCTTTTTATATTTCTGTTCTGCTTTTCATCGATAAATATAACCTGGAGTAGTAGTAATTCTTGAAGCTTATGTCCTCGTTTAAACGGGTTGTTACCATTTTTTGTCGTGCTTTGTGCTAAAGGACCAAGTCAATCCAATTGCTCATTCCTATCCTCTTCTTTCTCTCTCCTTGAACAGTTCATGGGACCTCTCCTCCACACCTTCTGCCATCCATGGCGGGTGGTGGTGAGGTCGGAAGACGACCATATCTCCGTCAATAAGCGCACGCTTCTGCCTCCGGTTCTGGAGGTGTGCTCCGGGTCTGCTGCGACCAAGATCTGCCGCTCTGTCTCCCTTTCCTGGCCCTCGTGGTGAAGGAGGTGAGGTTGGTCAGCCACGATACCCGAGTCAAGCTGCTTCTACCTTCGGAGCTCCCAATTAACGGCAATCTTACGCCGGCGCAATATGTGGCCAGAGAGGCCGCTTTGATCCCAGGCGATCTGATGGCCTGTGGTGCTTCTTCCTCCGGTTTATGAGGATCTTCCTTGACCTCCATGAAGGGATGCTCGTTGGCTATGCCCCAAGTGGTTTAGTCACCGGTGGCATCGCTGGTGCCTGCATCGGAAGGTCTAGTTCGTGCGGTGATGAAGATGAAGGACCCGATCGCGTTTTGCTTTTACTTTCTAGGGTCCTGTTTGCATATTCTGAGGATTTTGATGTAATCCTGGACTTTCTAAGGATCCTCCTTGTAATTTGTTCACCGCATTAATGGCAGCTTCCAGGTCCTTCGTGGCCTTACCTGTTAAAAAAGTCAATCCAATTAGTATTTACAAGTAAGAAGTAAAAGTGCACATACGTCACCGGCCCACCCACTATTTTTCTACTAGATGATTCCCCGCGCGTTGCAGCGGGAATTAGTAGCATGATATTTTGCGGTAATAAATAACAAACTTTACATAAGTCGACTATTAAATATATTATTTTTTCCCTGTGAATAATAATGAATACATGCATCGATGCCTAGTATTCACGTGGTTTCAAGATAATATTCACACCATGAAATATTATTGTGAAATTATGAGCACTACACAATTACAAACTATCGAGATTTTCCTATCATGTTTATTCTACAACATTTCCATTAGCAACCTATACTTTGTTTGTCCAAACTTTTCTTTGATAAACTATAAAAGGGAAACAATATCTTTGATCATCAACAATTATTATGTTTAGCATCATGTCATTTAGGATGGGGGCCATTTCGGCAATAGTGCCATCGACCAATGAAATATACTATTATATGTTGAAACTTTAATGCAACTTAGAAGAAAATTTAATCATCTCCAAACAATATGGTTTACTGCATGATAGGGAAAAAAAATGCTCGGTTAGAGACATAAAAAATACTAATCATATGCACAAAAGAAAGTAGCAGCCTCATGAGTAAAGATAGATTGGTTCAACCTTTTAAGTGGAACACAAACCCTCCATGCATTCATATAAATAGTAGGCAAATGATGAAAATAAAGGATCTAATTAAAGGAGAGGGCAATACTTTACATTGGTAGAGCCACGTAGAGGTTGTAGAATACAATGCACAACATAGGAAACAAAGTTGTGTAAATAATTAAGTCTGCACTTTGCCTGGTGGATCCTTGATCACCACAAAATCAGAAATATACATATATAATAGAATAATAATCACATTCAGAAAACCATGCCTATACATTCTCTTGCGGATCATCCAGCATGCACAAAAAGAAGAAGAAAGAAGGAACATATCCAATCCAAATGATTTAGTAACATTCAAGATCAACGATTGGCAGGTAGTAAGTACCTCTACATTCTCCATTTTCCTTGCAAAAATTAGATGATGAATTATCGGTGACTTTGTTTTCTTGTCACCCTTTCTCATGAGTCACGAACTGTATATATATAAATTTGAGCACATCTCAAGCTGTGACAGTCAAGCAAAAAATAAAAATGAAAGCTATGTGTTCAACTGAGAAAACTAAATACAGATGTAAATGAAGAAAACCAAAAAAAAAAAATCAAAATTACTAAATAACGTGAAGCGTGAGCACATCCCAGACCGTCTTCAATCAAGAAATAATATCTAAATGCAAGGCTATATGTGTGAAATCGCGACAATCGTTCTTAGACTCTAAGCTCTGAGCTACATATTGCAATCTTTTCCGCTTTGATCCATGATGGACAGGTAAGATTATTAGCGATAAGAGGAATAAGCTTAACCTGGGCCTTGTGGGATTGATTCTTACCACTTCACATGTTCGTGTGGGATTGATTCGTCCATCTTAGCTCTTTAACCACAGTTTGCCTTACGGACATATTTTGTTCTCTGCCAGGATTTGTAGGCTGCCACTATGTACCACCAGTGGCGAAGGACGAAAAAAATTTGAGGTCGGGCGAAATTTGAAACGTAAAAAAATGACGCAAAAGAATAATCTTTTTTCACACATTAATATTTTATATGATGGTAAGCATAGTTTCTTAGTAATATGGTAATAGTAACATGTTCAAATATAAGTAGAACCTACAAACATACCGGTAATAAAGCTTTAATGTCGTCTAGAAGTTCCAGGCAATGGCAAAGCTCTACATTTGCAGTTTTCTCATTGGTGTTTGGTTTAAATTGGCTGCTACTAGCAATGGGCACGAAATATCTCTTTAAATCTGCAATCAAAATTTGAAAACATAAAATACATTAGTAGTTTGCCCATGGCTCACAATTCACAAATATAAACTTTATGCAATTGAAAAAAAACATCTGCAATTGTACCTCCCCCTTTAGCTGCAGCATTTTTCCTTTTCCTTGTACATCTTGGTTCTTCTCGTACCTCGACCACAAAATCACAGCGACAAATTGTTCGAACTTTGAACTGTAAAATCTTGTAGAAAACCTAGACCGGCGCCGGGTGATCTGTAGCCTGCAACAGACGGTGATAGGCGGTTAGGGACATGCGGACGGAGGCGCAATGAAAGACATCGAGGCCGGAGTGCTATATCCTCTCGCGTACTCGCCTGATCCGGTGATCACGTCGAAGACGATTACACGCACGCGGCCGGCTCGTTTCCCTGGGGCAGGCGACCGCGGGTGGGTTTCTCCTTCCGTGGGTTTCCTGGGAGCGATCTCGTTCCCGTATACTGTATATGGCAGCGCAGATCGCACGTCCGGCCCAGCTAGTAGCAGCCAAACCGTCCCTTGAGCCCATTTCCTCTTTTCCCTTTTGTTATTTCTTCAGAAACGGACAGAACTTTACAAAACTGATTGTATGTGTATAGATGCATATATATATGCAATTTTTTGCAAAAAATCAAGGTAGGGCAGCTGCCATACCTTGCCCAAAGGGGAGCTCCGCCCCTGTGTACCACAACTGTGCGCCCTTGAATATTTTTTTATCATATATAAAAGATACTGGAGTTGAACCTTCTATTGTGGTGTGGACCAGATACGAACAGGTCCCTCGCGTCGCCCGCGGCGGGCGACTCGGGGGAAGCAAAGCTCGCGCCGCCGCCGGTCCCCCGGCCTCCTCCGTCCTTCCGCCGCTGCTGCTGGCCTCGCCGCGGTGGCGGCGGCCCCCGCTGCCAAAGGTGGTTGGGGAGATCCCGCGGTGGACGCGAGGACTGCCCGGCGTCCCGGCTTCGTCTTCTCCGGCGCGTGCGGCGGCTTGACGGCGAGGGGGTGCGGCGGGCGGTGGGATGCGGTGGCAGGCGGAGCTGGTGTGGTGGTGCTTGCGGCGGCGCGCCCGGCGGCTGCTGGCGGCGGCTCCGGCCAGGGCCCGATCTGGGCCCAGATGGGCTTGGCGGGCCGCGGCGTGCGCGGCAGTGGTGCCTCCGGGCGGCTGGGCATGGTGGCGCTGCAGCACTGCCTACCCGCGCGCAGTTTGCTGGCATCTCGTGGTCGCCGGGGCAGCGGCCCCGGGCATGGTGGCGGCGGTCTTCTTCCTCTCTGGAGGTGGTTTGGAGTTGGCCGGCCGGTGTGTGGCCGGCTGTGGTGGATCTCGGGATCCCGCACCGTGCCCTCGTGTTGAGGTGGAGGAAGTGGGCGGCGCTGGTCTTCAGCCCCGAGCGCTGTGGCAGCTACCCGGGTTCGCTCTGGTCGCTACGGCGGCTATCTCGCGGGCGGCGGTGATGATTCGGACAGCGACTCTTTCGTTGCAGCGTCGAGGAGCCTAGGTGTGGCGACGCTACGGTTGCTGGGCTCGTCTGCCTACTTCCGACGGCTTCGGCGACAACGTCGCGATCTCTTCGCGTCGGTTGTTGGCTTAGCTTCGAGGGTGCCCGTCGATCCCGGGCTTGACGTGGTGCCCGGATGCCGGGCGGCGGCCCCGGTTTGGTGGTTCTTCATCGTGCCGAGCTAGGAGGTGGCTCTGGCGTGAGGCGGTTCTCGGCCCCAGCGCCTAGTTCTGCTTGTGGCCGCAGAAGTCAGGCGCGTGGGGCTGGCGTTGCTGTGTGCGGGTTGGGATGGTGGTTCGGCCGGTCCTCATTGGCGGGTGCGAGGTTTGCGACTCCCTGCCGGGCGAAAGCCTTGCCCTGGCTACTGCCGGGTCCAATGACGGCGACGCCCTTGGGTGCCGTGTCCTTCTTGGAGGCGTCATTGTGGCAGTGTTTCTTGCTCCTCCACTCGGGTTTCTCCGGGGGAAACTCCAGATCCAGTTTGGGTCGGGCGAGGGTGACGCTCTTGCGTCACTTTCCTGTTGGGGCCTCGCTTTGGATGTACCGCCGGTCGGAGGGACAAGTGGAGCGCTTTGGTGGTTGGTGTCGGCGAGCTTCTCGTCGTCGGCTGGGCGGTGCGCAGCCCTGGGGCTGGCGTGGAGGCCGGAGCGGCGGCTCCGGGGTATCGCCTCCGCTGTGTTGCGTCGAGGTGTCAGGGTGTCGGCTTTGGTCTCTTGGGTGACTTGGTCGTCGACCCGCGTGGGGGCGCGGCCTTGGGGCCGGCGTGGATGTCGGAGCGGCGGCTCCGGGCTTTTGCCTCCAACCTCGCGTTGAGGTGTTGGGTGTCGACCTTGGTCGTTCGGGCGGCTTGGTCGTCGACTCGTTTGTGGGCGCGACCTCGGGGTCGGCGTGTTGTGTTGGTTGTTGTATCAGGTTTTCGGACGGTTTCCTTATAAACTGTTCAACTTCTTTTTCGACTTAATCAATGAAAAAGCCATTGGCTAGGTTCAAAAAAAAAAATTGTGGTGTGGACCGTGGATTAGAATGGCATACGCTAGTGAAATGTGATGATGAGTATGGAGCTAGGTGGAGGAAATAGGCAGCGCGTATTGATCATAGATATGAGAGTGCATCGGTTACAGGAGCTGAACTGCCGTAGACGTTTTATGTCCACAACATGAAGCGTTGCATTAAAATCTGAGTGCTTTGAAGAAGATGAAGGAGCAACAGCCGGATTTCTTAAAATAATTAGTGTTTGGGATTATTTTATGCTGAGATGGCGGAATCAAAGACACATGTCAACATAGGATTGCTTAAAGATGGATGATGAGGTGGATAGGCTGCATGTGAAGAGAAACGGAATCACCTATTAAGAGTAGAAAGATTCGTAGTGAAAGCATGTGTGTGTGAAACTAAAGTCGGAGAAAAGAATACCTGCCATGTTTTTTTTTGTTCAAAAACTCCACCAATTTATTCATAATCCATAGTTTTTTTCCGATAAAGGAGCAGCAGCCCCAGCCTCTGCATCAATTGATGCACACGGCCTTTTTATTAAACTTATGAAGTATCAAGTATCAAGACTGAGTACAAATGACAAAAGGAAATATAAATACAATCATAGATCAGACTTGGTCGCCACATAAATCAACCAAACGAACAACATACATTTAAATAGGCTAGCCATACTCTATCATATTATTGTGTCGCCATCCAGTAGCCCGGTAATAGAAATCCTGAGTAAGCACCAGCAGTCTGTTGCAGCCAGTATCCATATCCTTGCGCTGCTCCTCCGGTAGCAGGAAAGCCCATAACTGAATCCAATGCACAGCTCGAAGAATAACCTGCAAAAAGTTAGTACCCTTTTGATTATTAAAAATCATATCATTTCTAGTGTTCCATATTGTCCAACATATAGCAGATATACCAATCCTAATTTTCTGTTTATCTTTCTTTGGAACTCCATACAACCAGTTCCCAAACATATTATTGATACTCGTGGGTGGCGAAATATTATAAGCAAAGTAAATCATCCGCCAAATGATAGTAGCAAAGGGGCATGTAAGAAACAAATGATGAACGATTTCATTAGAATTGCAGAAACAACACTTTTGAGATCCTGTCCATCTTCGTTTTGCCAAATTGTCTTTAGTAAGTAGGACCTTATTATTAAGAAACCACATGAATTTTTTTTAAAGGTATCTTGAGTTTCCATAAATATTTCCGTAGGAATCTAGTATGACCATTCATATAATTAAGATACATAGACTTAACGGTGAACACTCCCGAATCTGTAAGCTTCCATACAAACTTATCAGATTCAACTGTGAGATTAATAGTAATAAGACGTTGACATAAATGCAACCATTCAATATATTTATGATCATTAAGACCTCTCCTGAAGGTAATATTCAACGGATTTTGAGCCAACAATGTGGAAACCAAAACCTCTATATGTTGTACAATATTATAAAGAGAGGGATATTGTTGTGATAGAGGAACATCCCCTAACCAGACATCTTCCCAAAAGCGGACAGAAGTACCATCTCCAACTTTGAAAAATCCTCTACTAAAAAAATCGGCTTTTACTTTCATAAGACCCTTCCAAAAGGGCGAATCCGTAGGCTTTGCCTCAACTTGTTGTAAAGTTTTAGAATGTAGGTACTTGTTGTGCAAAATTTGTTGCCACATACCCTCTTCAGTAAGAAGTTTGTATAGCCATTTACTCAGTAAGCATTTGTTTTTTAATTCCAGAACTTCAATACCCAAACCTCCTTGATCTTTCGGTCTACAGATTATGTTCCATTTAGAGAGCCTATATCTTTTCTTTTTGTCATCATATTGCCAGAAGAAATTAGATCTATAATAATCTAGTCTTTTTCTGACCCCCACATGAATCTCCATGAAAGATAACATAAACATTGGTAGACTTGTCAATACCTAATTAATGAGAACTAACCTATCCCCATAAGAAAGCATTTTACTACGCCAGCATCCTAATTTTGAAGCAAAACGGCTTTCAACCGGATTCCATTCAGCATTTCTCAAGATTCGGTGGTGAATAGGTATGCCCAAATATTTAAAAGGTAAAGCGCAGGCTTCACAACCAAAAATCTGCATATATTGTTGTTCAATATCCTTTGCTTTACCAAAACAGAATATCTCACTTTTATGAAAATTAATTTTCAGACCAGAGAGCTGCTCAAATATACATAGAATTAATTTCATATTCAGTGCTTTAGCAATATCATGTTCCATGAATAAAATGGTATCATCAGCATATTGTAGGATTGAAATCCCCCCTTGACTAGATGAGGTAGAAGACCCCCAATCTGACCCGCTTTCTTAGCCCGTGCAATAATAATGGCAAGCATATTCGCCACAATGTTAAAAAGAATCGGAGATAAAGGATCCCCCTGTCTCAAACCTTTCCTAGTTTGGAAATTATGACCAATATCATCATTCACCCTAATCCCGACACTCCCTCCTTGCACATATAGTTTAATTCGATCACACCAAATCTCATCAAACCCCTTCATACGCAATACTTGTTGTAAGAATGGCCATTTAAATTTATCATATGCCTTCTCAAAATCAATTTTGAAAAGAACACCATCTAACCTTTTCTTATGCAATTCATGAATGGATTCATGAAGCACAACCACTCCCTCTAAAATATGTCTGCCCGGCATGAATGCAGTTTGAGCAGGTTTGATCACGTTATGAGCTACCTCCGAAATACGAATAGTGGCTACTTTAGTAAAGATTTTAAAAATCACATTAAGTAGACAAATAGGACGGTACTGTTGTATTTGCGTCGCATTATCTTTTTTTGGAAGTAGACAAATAGGAAAAAGTTAGAAAGTATTTTGTATTATCTCCCCCTTCTTGTATATAAAAAGTCACTATTCTTGTAATATTCAGTAATGCAAGTTTTTAGGTTATCATAATCCATAGTAGTAAAAAGAACCAAACAAGTAATAAATTACAAAAAGTCATTACACCACCTAACGACGACTACACACACGCACGAGCCAAAGGTGTGCCTCCATCCTCACTCCTCCACATCGGAGCCGAGCAAAATTTGCCGTAGTATAACAATGGGAAGTCGTCGTGTTAAGTCACTACGCGCGAACATGCGCAACACCCATCGCCAAAACATGAGATCTCATAGATAATAAGAGCCATACTTGATACAACAACAACGAAGATGAAAGCCAACTAGATCCCACGGGATTCGCGGGGAACACAACTTCATGTGCCCTCCGCCGATGCAATACACACCACCAGAGCGAGGATAGGGCGAGGATGATCTTATTCTGATGTAGTCGCCAACTCACCATATGAAAGAAGGCACACACAAAAAATAACGAAAACAAAGAACAGAAACCCTCCTCACTGCCACCTGCCTCAGTGGCACCATGTACATCCCCACGTTCAAGGGAGAGTACCACAGTTTCCTCATGGACCCGGGTCGACGGTGCTGAGGGCGACGCTCGGGAGCACCACACTAATGACGTACATCTATTCGACGGCAGGGATCTAGGAGAGCGGCAGGACCAGGGTGTAGGAAACTAAATACATGTCATGTCGGTGGACAAT
The DNA here is from genome assembly GCA_030979885.1 of Lolium multiflorum. Taxonomy (NCBI): domain Eukaryota; kingdom Viridiplantae; phylum Streptophyta; class Magnoliopsida; order Poales; family Poaceae; genus Lolium; species Lolium multiflorum. Next base: position 46,754,771 of record CM061751.1, on the reverse strand, counting down.
AAGTTGGATAACTAGACGTCCGCGAAGCGTTTTCTATCTCGCGGTGGCGATTACAAAGCGATCTAGGTCATGACGACTGTAGTTGCCGCCGGCAGCTGCGTGCTCCGAAGCCTGGCTAGGTGACGTTGTTCTCTGTCCAGTCTAGGGTTAAGGGGCTTTAGTCCTAGTTTTTTAACCGGACTACGAAATCGGGACTAAAGCCCGCTTCTTTAGTTCCGGTTGCGTGGTTGTCCGCAACTGGACTAAAGGTCCTTCGCGTGGGCTACAGGCACGCACTGGGGCGGAGGACCTTCAATCCCGGTTTGTAACACCAACCAGGACTAAAGGCTTCCACGTGTATTTTTGTATTCAATATTTTTTCTAACTTTTTTCCATTCAGATTTTTTTCTATTTTTTTCCATAATTTCTAGTATTTGAGTTATTTGACCACTTTAGTCTCTAAGAGCATCTCTAATAGACGCTCAAAAACTAGGCACCCTAAAACTTGTTTACAACACCACTTTAGCTGTTTTTGGGCGCACGACAGTGGTAAGATCTTTCTATTCTAAAATAGGTGATCCTATTTTCCTGCACATGCAGGTTTCCACGTCACCAAGCTTAGAGCATCCCCACTCGTTGGCGCTCCCCACACCCAAATCCGCGAAATTTTCGTTCGGATTGGATCAACTTTTGGCATGGGGGGCAGTATATTTCCAGTCGTGTGCTCCCCAAGCGGCGTTTCTCGGGGAAAAAGAGGATGGCCCGGGGAGTCCGGACGAAAGAGGAGACACGTGGGCGTGGGCGGTTGGTTTGCTCCATCCGGAGTCCCGAGCGCTCCGGGGGCCGGGATGGCGTGGGATCGCCGGATGAATTTAGGCCCAAATCCGGATGAAATCGAGGAACCGGAGGCGCGGACCGGATTTCGCCGTCCGGATGTAAAAAACGGCTCGTGGGGGCTTCTCGGGGAGACGAGTGAAGATGCTCTTACTCCCATGCATCCTCATTCCTTCATGTCATCATCACTTACAAAGAAAACGCTAGCTGCCACATCACTAGAAACTGTCGGTCATCTCTTCAGCCCGCCGTCTCATGAAAGTATTGGAGGAAAGAAGTATTGCCTCGTCATCGTTGATGACTATTCACGCTATTGTTGGGTATTCTTCTTCAAGTACAAGAGTGAGACTCAACGGACCATGATGGAGTTCGCCAACCAAGTTCAACGCAAGTATGACACCACGATCCTCGCAATAAGGAGCGACAATGGAACGGAGTTCAAGAACTACACCTTGGATGACTTCCTCGGCGAAGAAGGAATCCAACATCAATAGTCCTCGCCATATACTCCCCAACAAAATGGGGTCGGCGAAAGGAAGAATCGAACCTTGATTAAAGCCGCTCGAACAATGATGATGGAGTACAAGTCCAACTATATTTTTTGGGCGGAAGCTATCTCAACTGCTTGCCATGCTACAAACCGCCTCTACTTTCGCAAGGGTTTGGAGAAGACACCATATGAGATCCTTACAGGTAACAAGCCCAATGTCTCATACTTCAAGGTATTTGGATGAAAATGCTATGTGCTTGTCAAGGACACACGCCTATCCAAGTTTGATTCAAGAGCACAAGAAGGAATCTTTGTTGGCTATGCAACGGACTCTCACGCCTATAGAGTTTTCAACAAGTCCAATGGGCGAGTTGTGGAATCTTGTGATGTGACATTCAATGAAAATGATAGATCTTTGGAGGAGCGAAGTGCTTCTTGTGAGAAAGGAGATGCAATTCCACCCGATGTCATAGGAAGGATGGGTGTTGGCATTCGCCGACCTCAAGAGCTACCTTCTACGAGTACCGGGTATCGAGGGTGCTCCTCGGCAATGCCCTCCGATAGGGGCTTAGGGTTGATGGAATCCTGCTAGCTGACACGAGACATCGGTTCACAGACAAGCGGGGAGAGCGATTTACCCAGGTTCGGGGCCCTCGATGAGGTAAAACCCTTACGTCCTGCCTATCTGTTCTTGATTATGAAGATATTAGGTTACAATGGGGTGCCGAATAGTTCGGCTGAGATCTCGTCGAGAGGCTAAGTGCTATGGTGACCTAGCTCTAAGCTTTAGGTGGCTATCGTTTGCTAAGATTGATCGTCGCCCTCGGCAGCCCCTCTCCTGGCCTTTATATAGGTGACCAGGTCTCAAGAGGTCTCACCGAGTACGACTAGGTTTACAGTAGTTTTAAATCTAATCTTTCCTTGTTCGGTTGTCTGCTTGTCTTGCCCACCAAGGAATCTTCTGATGCACCGTCCTAGTAGCCCACCTTGCCATCGGGTATCTTCATGGGCCTCCAGCTAGACCGTATAAGGTAGAGCAACACCGGTTACCCGAAGGGTAATGCCCACGTCAGTAGCCCCCGAGTGTCTAGCCGAAGATTGTTCGGGTAGAGACTAAAGCATGCCTCCACCTAATGTTCTTCTCCTTGATTGTTTTTGTCCATCTTGTATCAACATCTTCTTCTTCTGTCGGGTGTGCATCAGCGCTCCCGATGGGAGTAGCCCCCGAGTCTAGGTACGGATGCTTGCAATCCGTGCGTAGACTCAAGTTGTACCACTCGAATCGTTTTCTTCTGCCGAAGTTTTGCTGCAAGTCTTCATGGATCATCTGATACATTTGTACCAAGGCTTGTTTTACTCGATAAATTTTCAATGCGTAAGGGATAATAAGTAACGTGCCCAACTTTTGCTGGTTAACTGCCGATGGAAAAACAACGTCACCTACACAGAATCAAGTTCCCGGGCATGATCCTGGAGTGCAAAAAAGTTTCGGGTGCGCATTCAACACTCCCGATGGGAGTAGCCCCCGAGTCTGGACACGGATGCTTGAAACCGGGTGCAGACTCGAGCTGAACATTCCATCCTTCTCTCCAAATATATCTTCGAGTCCTCATTCTTTCGGGTGTGCGTCTTCTTTTCATCGGGTGTGCGACAAGCGTTCCCGATGGGAGTAACCCCCGAGTCTGGACACGAGCGCTTTATGATCGGGTGCAGACTCAAGCCTGAATATCCGAAGATTATCTATTTCCCTTCGATTGCTTTCGATTTCCTTCATGATGTCATTGATGACGTATCACTGCTGTGATGTGACTGACAAGACTTGACCTGACGGGCCCATCCTAGTTCTGCGCAAGCAGTTTTTAGGGAGCGACCAGCGCACGCACACCGACCGAGGCGTCTCCTCGGTTTTTGCGCGTCGTGGGAATAATGGGCCGCCGTTCCGTTCTCCTTTTAGACGCCACGTGTACAGCCAGATCTAATCCACTTCCCACGATGCGCATGAAGTTATGGCCACGATCTTGCGTCAATTTTTACGACATAAATAGGGGGTCTTCCTACTTTTACTTTTTACGCCTCCCACTGCTCATCTTCTTCGCCCTTCCTTTCCTGTTTCCTCTGTTCTTCCTTCAAGAACTTCAGGCGCCATGGGCAAGAAGAAGGGTGCCAGCGCCTCAGATGCAACCAAGGTCAGCCGTGACTGGAGCGCCTCCGCCATTTCCAATCGAGATGTGAACAAGCTGCGAGCCCTTGGCTTCATTTCCTCATCTGAGGATGACATCCGCCTTCCAGGTGCCATTTCTCGCCCAAGGCCTCCGAAGGGCTTACTGTTATGTTCTCCGCTTTCTTATTCCGTGGTCTCTCTCTCCCTGCTCACGAATTCCTCCGTTCCCTTCTTTTCTTCTACGGGATTCAGCTCTGGCAGCTGACCCCTAATTCCATTCTCCATCTTTCCATCTTTATCACTGTTTGTGAAGCCTTCCTTGGCATTGACCCCCACTGGGGTCTTTGGAGGAAGATCTTCTATGTAAAGCGTCACAACGACAGCAATGGCCCCCCCGTCGTAGGTGGCGTTGGCTTTGTTGTCAGGAAGGAAGTCGATTATCTCGACTACCCGATGAAGGAATCGGTTCAAGGATGGCGCAAAAAATTGTTTTACCTGCGAGACCCTGTGGTGTCTGGGCATCGCTCAAACCTTCCCCCTTTCGAAGATAAACTGATAGCCAAGCCCCTTTCTCCCGAAGAAAGAGTGACAGCCGACAGACTGTTTGACTAGGTCGTCGCGCTAAAGAACACGGGAGGCTTGACGATGTGCGGCACCGAGGTAGTCTCAGTGTTCCTACAACGTCGAGTGCAACCGCTGATGTCTCGCCCCCACCAGCTGTGGCTTTACACAGGCAAGGACGACAGGTCTAGGGTCAGCTCTGCCGACCTTTCGGCTGAAGACCTCCGAGACGAAGTTCGCCGTCTGACATGCCTTAGTGCGAAGGACAACATTGTCTTGACGTTGGCTCGTCCTCCTTACGATTCTCACCATCTTCCGACTGAGGTAATCCTCTGCCGTTTCTCGCTTGTTGTTGTTACTCCTCTTTTCGTTGTGCTTTACAAATTTTTCTCTTGACAGGCCCCCGCCGTTGCTCAATGCTATCCTCCTACACCTGAAAGTGGTGTAGAGCCAGAGGATGACGATGACAACTGCGAGGAGACCGAGGACCCCAACAGGCCCTCGAGGACAGCGATGTCCAAGAGGAAGAGGTTGCCGAAGATGATGCTTTTCTCAGGAGCAGGCGACGGAAGCAGATACACGAAGATTTTATTACCACGGCTGATTTAAGTCCTAGCGGACAAGATAATGATGCCGCTGGAGCCGCTTCGCCTCCTCCCACCGGGAAAGGTCCAACAAGCTTCTTCGCCGTCGAAGACGACCTGGACCCGTGAGCATTTACATCCCTTTGTGACTTATTCTCTGTTGTTTTGCATGCTAACTGTTTACTCTTCTTAAGTAGCTCTGAAGATGACGATGATGTTCCTCTCGCAAAGAGGCCCAAATTCTCATTTGGGAGAACAACATCAGCCCAAGCGCCGAATCCTTCTTCCGCCAAGTCGACGCCACCGTCTCGAACAACTGTAGAGAAGATCCCAATGTCGAGGGTTATTCCTTCTGGCGATGCTCCCACTTTGTCAGCTGCTCGTGACCACGTAAGTGTTTTATTTTGTCTCGATTTCTTTCTTGCCTCTCATCCAATTAATTCTTCTTGGTCTTCTTCATTGCAGCCGATTTACGCCACAGTCGATGTTGTGGCAGACTTTGCCGAGCAGTTCACCCGTTTGGAATCTGAAAACGCTCAGCTTCGGAAGACCGTCAAGACTTTGGCTGATCAGGTGCTGGAAGCCAACAGGCTTGCCACCGACGCCAACAACAAGAATGTCTTGCTAAAAGAGGAATTGAAGAAGCTGAAGCGACAGATGAAGGATGGACAAGATGCCAGGCGCGAGGCTGCAGCCGCAGTTGACAAGAAGGAAGGCGTCCTCCGTGAGTCTATCACGAATTTATTGGGTAAAGCTTTTTGGCACATGACTCATTTTGTAGCATTTCCTCTCTGGTTACTGATATATCCTCTTACAGAGGCTGCCAATATAACCATCACTCGGGCGCCCATGCTTCGGGAGGACTCTACGTCTGACTCCCTTTCTCTCGCCACTGAGTCCAATGTCCAGGTCCTTGGGCTTCTGCAGAGGACTAAAGGAGCATTGTCGAGGTTATACTCGATGATCTTTCCAAAGATGAAGCAGGACAAGACTCTCGGCGAGATGGCAGATGCTTTCCTCGTCGACCCTTCTGAGCCTGTTGAGGTACTGAAACACCGTAATCGTTTGTTTGGAGCGGTTCTTACTTTCCAGCTGCGTATGGGCCATGGGATGGGTCTGAACTAGAGAAGTTGTCCAAAGCATTGCCTGTGGACGACGACAATCGCCTAGTTGACCTTGACCCCTGCTGTCCACAACTGGCGCGTGGTTGACGTGGGAGGTTTGATGGCGGTTGACGGACTTGATGGAGTGTCTTGATTCGTCCCCGGCAACGGCGCCTAGCTTGATGTCTACTCACGCTTCTTTCCTGTAGACAGTGTTGGGCCTCCAAGAGCAGAGGTTTGTAGAACAGCAGCAAGTTTTCCCTTAAGAGCATCTCCAACAGGCGCGCTATATAGGCCGCGCGGCATAAAAACGTCCGATATAGCGCGCGCGGGACAAAATGTGACGCTCCAGCAGGCGCGGTAAACGGCGCGGCGCTGTAAAATTTTTAGGGCGCGCGGCTTTTTGCACAATCCAGAGCGGCATATCTGGCGCGTCGGCTACAGCGCGCGGCATTGCTCGTCCAAGCGTGAAAAATCCCCCGCGCTGAAACTTCCTCTTCCGCCTCGCCGCCCGAGCGACCAATCCGTCGTCTCCGCGCGCCGCCGGAGAAGTCCCGACGATGGAGGACCCCTCCGGCACCCCTCCCTACTCCGTCCCACCCTCCGCCGCCGCCACTTCCGCCGCACCCCCGCCAAACCCTAGCGGCGGCGCCGACGGCGGCAACGCAACGGTTGCTGCGCGCGCGCTCTTCATCCCGCCGCGCGGGGCACTGCACGCGCTGCCGCCGCGCAGATGGCCGCGCAGGCGCCGGCGCACGGCCCGCGCCGAGGAGGGGAAAGGCGCCGTCGAACAAACGGCCGCACATCGGTCCCGCCGCCGTCGCGCCGCCGAAGAAAGCGAAGGCGCCCGTCCCCCGCCTCCTCCTCCGACGACGAACCAGGCGCCTCCTCCTCCTCCTCCTCCGCCGGGCGCACATACGGTGCATGATGAAATGCCCGAGAGGTAAAAAACACTACTTTTTGTCCAAATTCTAGTTTAGATGCATACCTAGCCGGGAAGTGATGAATTTCATTGCATTGTAGAGTCGATGATGCGGCATTCATGGAGACAATGAATGTTGGATCCTCGTTCATGCATCATGAAGCCGCCGATGGAGAGGAGGAATATGAGGATGTAGATGAGGACGGAGAAGGGTTGATTGAACCTCGCCCTCCCGGTCGGTCCGCCAACTACACCATGGCGGAGGACAAGTTGCTTTGCAAGACGTGGTTGACAATTGGAATGGATCCAACAACCGGTACCGATCAAACAAGAGAAACATATTGGATGAGGATGACGGACTACTTCAACACACACACAAGTGGGAACGAGCGAACCATGCGCTCACTTCGGTCCCGTTGGTCCGGCATCAACACCGATTGCCAAAAATGGGCGGGCGTGCAAGCCAACATCGATGTTCTCAATCCAAGTGGCACTAATGAGAATGATAGGGTAAGTCATTCTACTATGTTCACCATATGGCTCATATGAGAAGAATACGGTTCTACTTCATATAGCTCATCTATTTTATTTTCCGCATATGTGTAGAACTCCATGGCTCAAGGATTGTTTAGGGATGTGGGAAAGAAGAACAAGAAAGGCAACAAGATTCTTGGCAAGCCATTCACCTTGCATCATTGCTATGAAGTGCTAGGGAATGAAGAGAAGTGGAAGACGCGCGGCAAGTTGGACGCGGCAACTATGGCGGCCCATGCTACCGGTGATGCAACAATCATCGATGATGATGATTCAAGTGATGAAGGGAAGAAGAGAAGCTCCACTCCTCACTCCGTCAACAATGGGTGGAGGAATGTGCATGGTAGGAAGACCGCCAAGGAAATGAAGGGAAAGAAGGCCGGAGATGATGACATTGCCATGGCTATGGAAAGGATTGCAAATGCAAGGTTGCAAGCAAATGAAGATAGAAAGATGCAACGAAACTTGGAGAAAGAGGCTATGGATGCTATTGAAGCTAGGAGAGCCGCTTTGGAGGAGAGGATTGCCGCCAATGAGGAGAAGAAGTTGGCTTTGGAGGAGAAGAGGCAAGCCTCCGAGGAGCATGCACGCCTAGCGGAGGAGGAGAGGAAGCTTTTCTTGATGGATACTTCCCATATGGATGAGAGGCAAAAGGAGTACATCAACCTTCTTCGTGATGAAGTGTTGGCCAAAAAGAGATTGTTGGTAGCCAACATGAACACTTCCACTACCGGCATGTTTGGAGGAGGCATGTTTGGAGGAGCCATGCCGACGTTTGGAGGAGGCATGGGAGGCATGGCCGGCATGGGAAGCATGCCCATGCCCACCATGGGAGGCATGGCCGGCATGGGAAGCATGCCCATGGCCGACATGGGAGGCATGGCCAGCATGGGAGGCTATGGAGGCATGGCCGGCATGGGAGGACCAAGCTATGGAGGAGTCTTTGGAGGAACCATGGGAGGCTCGGTGAGTGGTGTGTATGGGAGTATGGGAGCACCACCGGGAGGCTTCGTGTCTTCCATGAATGCTACTATTCCTCCTTCAACCCAAGATGACGAGGAAGAAGAAGAAGGTGTTGACTTGGAAAATGCGGAAGTGTGATATGCATTTGTGATATGTGTTCCACTTTGTCCATTTGAACCATATGTCGTGTGTCATTGTTGAACTACGTCATTTTGTGTGTCGTTCTTGAACTATGTGATGTATGTTGCACTTTGTGTCCACTTAAATTATGGTACATTATTTGTTTCATGAATTATGTGTGATTATTTGATCTTTGTGATTGCAAAATAGTATAGAAAACTGTTTTCCGCGCCCGCGCGCGCTGTATTTTGCCGCGCCCGGCGGAGGACGATTTTTTCCGCCCGCGCACGCGCTGCATTTTGCCGCGTCCGGCGGGGGAAAATACGGCCCAACGCGCGCTAGCTGTTTACAGCGCGCGCTAGCAGAGGTTTAGCACGCCGCGATATAGCGCGCCTGTTGGAGATGCTCTAAGTGGATCACCCAAGGTTTATCGAACTCAGGGAGGAAGAGGTCAAAGATATCCCTCTCAAGCAACCCTGCAATCACGATACAAGAAGTCTCTTGTGTCCCCAACACACCTAATACACTTGTCAGATGTATAAGTGCACTAGTTCGGCGAAGAGATAGTGAAATACAAGTAGTATGGACGTATATGAGTGGTAATAGTAATCTGAATAAAATATGGCAGCGAGTAAACATGCAACAGAACAGTAAATAAGCGGTGTTTGCAGTATTGGAAACAAGGCCTAGGGATCATACTTTCACTAGTGGACACTCTCAATATTGATCGCATAATAAATAACTTCTTCTCATATGTGCTACATACACTCTTTTGTTGGATGACAAACACCATTCATTGTGTAGGGCTACAAGAGCTCCCTCAAGCTGGAGTTAACAAGCGCCACAACATTCAGCATTCATATTTAAGTAACCTTAGAGCATAATAGATCTTTGCAAAATAGACCGAGTACTAACATAGCATACACACTGTCACCTTTACACTATGAAGGGGGAATAAATCACATCAATACTATCATAGCGATAATCAACTCCATAACCTACAAGAGATTATGATCATAATCTACGACAAGAACCACACGATGCACACACTGTCACCATTACACCATGCAGGAGGAATAGACTACTTCAATAACATCACATGAGTAGCACATAGACTAGTAGCGATACAAAGCTCATATGAATCTCAATCATGTAAGGCAGCTCATGAGATCATTGTATTGAAGTACATAGGAGAGAGATTAACCACATAGCTACCGGTACAGCCCTTAGCCTCGATGGAGAACTACTCCTCCTCATGGGAGACAGCAGCGGTGATGAAGATGGCGGTGGTGTCGATGGAGAAGCCTTCCGGGGCACTTCCCGTCCCGGCGGCGTGCAGACTCCTGTCCCCAGATCTTGGCTTCGCGATGGCGGCGGCTCTGGAAGGTTCTCGTACCGTGGCTTATTCGTTTAGGGTTTTCGATGCAGGGCTTTATATAGGCGAAAGGGCAGCCTCGGAGGGGCCCTGGTGGGGCCAGACCATAGGGGGGCGCGCCCACCCCCTGGCCGCGCCCAGGTGTGGTGTGGGGCCCCTGTGGCTCGTCTCCGACTCTTCTTTGATGTTCTGGAAGCTCCCGGGAAAAATAAGATCTTGGGCGTTGATTTCGTCCGATTCCGAGAATATTTCCTTACTAGGATTTCTGAAACCAAAAACAGCAGAAAACAGGAACTGGCACTTTGGCATCTCGTCAATAGGTTAGTTCCGGAAAACGCATCAAAACGATATAAAGTGTGAACAAAACATGTAGGTATTGTCATAAAACAAGCATGGAACATCAGAAATTATAGATACGTTGGAGACGTATCAAGCATCCCCAAGCTTAGTTCCTACTCGCCCTCGAGTAGGTAAACGATAACACAAATAATTTCTGAGGTGACATGCTACCATCATAATCTTGATCAACATTATTGTAAAGCATATTACATGAATGGAGTGATTCAAAGCAATGATCTATAGTTTGCTAACAAATAGATAACATATAGCAAAACTTTTCATGAATAGTACTTTCAAGACAAGCATCAAAAAGTCTTGCATAAGAGTTAACTCATAAAGCAATAAATTCAAAGTAAAGGCATCGAGGCAACACAAAGGAAGATATAAGTTTCAGCAGTTGCTTTCAACTTTCAACATGCATATCTCATGGATAATTGTCAACACAAAGTAATATGATGAATGCAAATAAGCAAGTATGTAACAATCAATGCACATTGACACAAGTGTTTGCTTCTAAGATGGAAGGAAATGGGTAAACTGACTCAACAATAAAGTAAAAGATAGGCCCTTCGCAGAGGGAAGCAGGGATTAAATCATGTGCTAGAGCTTTTCAAGTTTTGAAATCATATAGAGAGCATAAAAGTAAAATTTTGAGAGGTGTTTGTTGTTGTCAATGAATGGTAGCGGGTACTCTAACTACCTTATCAACCAGACTTTCAAGAGCAGCTCCCATGAAGGATGTTATCTCTACCAGCAAGGTAGATCATCCCTCTTCTCTTTTGTTTACACATGTAATTTAGTTTTATTTATTAGATGACACTCCCCCCAACCTTTTCTTTCACAAGCCATGGCTAACCGAATCCTCGGGTGCCTTCCAACATTCACATACCATGGAGGAGTGTCTATTTGCAAATTTAAGTTGTTTACTGATAGATCAGGGCAAAACATGTGAAGAGAATTATCAATGCAAGTTAATTAATTGGGGCTGGGAACCCCATTGCCAGCTCTTTTTGCAAAATTATTGGATAAGCGGATGAGCCACTAGTCCATTGTGAAAGTCTGGAAGTAAATGACAAGATCGAAAGATAAAACACCACATACTTCCTCATGAGCTATAAAACATTAATACAAATAAGAGATAATAACTTTTGAATTGTTTAAAGGTAGCACATGAAGTATTTACTTGGAATGGTAGGAAATACCACATAGTAGGTAGATATGGTGGAGACAAATGGCATAGGTTTTGGCTCAAGGTGTTTGGATGCACGAGAAGAATTCCTCTCAATACAAGGCTTAGGCTAGCAAGGTTGTTTGAAGCAAACACAAGTATGAACCGGTACAGCAAAACTTACATAAGAACATATTGCAAGCATTATAAGACTCTACATGTCTTCCTTGTTGCTCAAACACTTTTACCAGAAAATATCTAGACCTTAGAGAGACCAATCATGCAAACCAAATTTCAACAAGCTCTACAGTAGTTCTTCACTACTAGATTTAAAATACATGATGCAAGAGCTTAAACATGATCTATGAGAGCTCAAAACAACTGCCAAGTATCAAATTATTCAAGACCATATGAAGCATTTTCTGATTCCAACCAAATAGCAACAAGTGAAGCGATCAACTTTCGCCCTTGAACATTAAAAGCAAAAATGAAGAACACTAGTGTTCATATGAAAAAGCGGAGCGTGTCTCTCTCCCACACATGATCATGAATTTATTCAGAGAATGAAAATAACAAAACAAAAATAAAAGCACACAGACGCTCCAAGTAAAGTACATAAGATGTGATGGAATAAAAATATAGTTTCACTAGAAGTGACCTAATAAGTTTGTCGATGAAGAAGGGGATGCCTTGGGCATCCCCAAGCTTAGATGCTTGAGTCTTCTTAAAATATGCAGGGATGAACCACCGGGGCATCCCCAAGCTTAGACCTTTTACTCTTCTTGATCATAGTATATCATCATCTTCTATTGACCCTTGAAAACTTCCTCCACACCAAACTTCAAGCAAACTCATTAGAGGGTTAGTGCATAATAAAAATTCACATGTTCAGAGGTGACACAATCATTCTTAACACTTCTGGACATTGCACAAAACTTCTGAAAGTTAATGGAACAAAGAAACCCATTCAACATAGCAAAAGCGGCAATGCGAAATAAAAGGCAGAATCTGTCAAAAATAGAACAGTCCGTAAAGACGAATTTTGCAGGGGAACTTAACTTGCTCAGATGGAAAAACTCAAAACTAATGAAAGTTGCGTACATATCTGAGGATCACACACGTAAATTTGTAGATTTTTCTGAGTTACCTACAGAGACTTCTGCGCGAATTCGTGACAGACAACAAATCTGTTTCTGTGCAGTAATCCAAATGTAGTAAACAACTTCCAAGACTCAACAAAACAGTAGCAAAATAAACTCATGGGTTATCTCCCAAGAAGTTCTTTCTTTATAGCCATTAAGATTGGCTCAGCAATTTTAATGATGCTCTTGCGAGAAATAAGATTTGAAGCAAAAGAGAACATCAAGAAGCAAATTCAAAGCATTTTTAAGCCTAACCCACTTCCTATGAAAAGGAATCTTGTACACAAATAAATTCATGAAGAACAAAGTGGCAAGCATAGAAAAGCAACACAAGCGCAATTTCAAGATTCTCAACATAAAGAGGGGAAACTTAATATTATTAAGATGCATATAACCATGTTTCCCTCTCTCATAATAACTTTCAGTAGCATCATGAACAAACTCAACAATATAACTATCACATAAAACATTCTTGTCATGAGCCACATGCATACAATTATTACTCTCCACATAAGCATAATCAATTTTATTAGTTGTAGTGGGAGCAAATTCAACAAAGTAGCTATCATTATTATTCTCATCAAGTGTAGGAGGCATAGTATAATCATAATAAAATTTACTCTCCATAGTAGGCGGCACCAAAAGACCACTATCATTATAATCATCATAAATAGGAGGCAAAGTATCATCAAAGAAAATTTTCTCCTCAATGCTTGGGGGACTAAAAATATCATGCTCATCAAAACCAGCTTCCCCAAGCTTAGAACTTTCCATATCATTAGCAACAATGGTGTTCAAAGAGTTCATACTAATTTCATTGCTACTAGCATGCAAATAAGATTCCATAGGTTTTTTAATTTTCGCAGCAAACAATCCATGTCTTAACTCAGGAAATAGAATAAGAAGCTCATTGTTAATTTCCATTATGCCTAACTAGTGTAAACAAGAAACCAAAAGATGCAATTGCAGGATCTAAAGAAAATAGCTTCGAGCACTTACAACGGCAACAGAAAATAACTTAGTTACCTGGGACCGGAGTATGCCTTTTACCTTTCCTCCCCGGCATCGGCGCCAGAAAATAGCTTGCTGTCCACAACTGGCGCGTGGTTGACGTGGGAGGTTTGATGGCGGTTGACGGACTTGATGGAGTGTCTTGATTCGTCCCCGGCAAGGGCGCAGTAGCTTGATGTCTACTCACGCTTCTTTTCCTGTAGACAGTGTTGGGCCTCCAAGAGCAGAGGTTTGTAGAACAGCAGCAAGTTTTCCCTTAAGTGGATCACCCAAGGTTTATCGAACTCGGGAGGAAGAGGTCAAAGATATCCCTCTCAAGCAACCCTGCAATCACGATACAAGAAGTCTCTTGTGTCCCCAACACACCTAATACACTTGTCAGATGTATAGGTGCACTAGTTCGGAGAAGAGATAGTGAAATACAAGTAGTATGGATGTATATGAGTGGTAATAGTAATCTGAATAAAATATGGCAGCGAGTAAACATGCAATAGAACAGTAAGTAAGCGGTGTTTGCAGTATTGGAAACAAGGCCTAGGGATCATACTTTCACTAGTGGACACTCTCAATATTGATCGCATAATAAATAAATTTTTCTCATATGTGCTACATACACTTTTTTGTTGGATGACAAACACCATTCATTGTGTAGGGCTACAAGAGCTCCCTCAAGCCGGAGTTAACAAGCGCCACAACATTCAGCATTCATATTTAAGTAACCTTAGAGCATAATAGATCTTTGCAAAATAGACCGAGTACTAACATAGCATATACACTGTCACCTTTACACTATGAAGGGGGAATAAATCACATCAATACTATCATAGCGATAATCAACTCCATAACCTACAAGAGATTATGATCATAATATACGACAAGAACCACACGATGCACACACTGTCACCATTACACCATGCAGGAGGAATAGACTACTTTAATAACATCACATGAGTAGCACATAGACTAGTAGCTATACAAAGCTCATATGAATCTCAATCATGTAAGGCAGCTTATGAGATCATTGCATTGAAGTACATAGGAGAGAGATTAACCACATAGCTACCGGTACAGCCCTTAGCCTCGATGGAGAACTACTCCCTCCTCATGGGAGACAGCAGCGATGATGAAGATGGCGGTGGTGTCGATGGAGAAGCCTTCCGGGCACTTCCCCGTCCCGGCGGCGGGCCGGAACAGAGACTCCTGTCCCCCAGATCTTGGCTTCGCGATGGCGGCGGCTCTGGAAAGTTTCTCGTACCGTGGCTTATTCGTTTAGGGTTTTCGATGCAGGAGCTTTATATAGGCGAAAGGGCAGCCTCGGAGGGGCCCTGGTGGGGCCAGACCATAGGGGGCGCGCCCACCTGGCCCGCGCCCAGGTGTGGTGTGGGGCCCCTGTGGCTCATCTCCGACTCTTCTTTGATGTTCTGGAAGCTCCCGAGAAAAATAAGATCTTGGGCGTTGATTTCGTCCGATTCCGAGAATATTTCCTTACTAGGATTTCTGAAACCAAAAATAGCAGAAAACAGGAACTGGCACTTCGGCATCTCGTCAATAGGTTAGTTCCGGAAACGCATCAAAACGATATAAAGTGTGAACAAAACATGTAGGTATTGTCATAAAACAAGCATGGAACATCTGAAATTATAGATACGTTGGAGACGTATCAACTCCTTCAAACCATCGGCGGTGGTATGTGCTAATCAACTTCTCAAATTGGTTGATGAAGCCCAGTCTAAGTCTGCACCTGAAGCTGCTCCTGGATCGTCGTCGGCACTTCTTTGAATGCTCTCTTCAATAATTGTAATTAAGACCTAATGCCTTTTGACTTTGGTCCTGTTTTATTTTGGCTTTGTAGTCAGCTCGAACAATCTTTTGAATGTAACTCGTATACTCCAGCGCTCCTGATGGGAGTTAATTTTATGCCAATGCCACTCTGATCTAAAAGCTGTACTGCAGACTCCTTCATCTTCTTCCCGTGCCGAACCTTTTTCAAATTCTTCAACTAGCGATGAGTCTGGCCTTGTTCGTTCTTTACGCGACCAAGTGTTTCGTCTGAATAAAGATATTACCTCCCTTCACGCGATGGCAGCGTTGTTGAAGAAGAAGAGTGAGATAGCGACTGCTATCGAACAACATGCTCTCGATCATCTTCATGTTGCTACCGAAAGTTTAGGCTGTAAGTGCTAACCCTTCTTTTGATTTACGACACAGCCTGGATGCTCCCTTAGCTGATATTCCTTCCTTTTCAGTCGCATCTCACGATAAATCTGAGGAGAACAGGAGGATCCATGAGAAGGTCGAGGCAATGACTGATGTTGCTCACCCGAAGCATGATTTATGGCTGCATCGTTCGAAGGCTGTTATCATGGCGAAATTTGAGTACCGGGTGGAGAAGGCGCATTAATACTTTGATAAATTCCATGCTCATCTCACAATGGTTTGGAAGACTTTGTTTCCTCTGGACCAAGCACCCGAAACTTTATCTGCCCTGTTCACCCGATTCAAGTCTCCCGAAAGGATTCGACAGTTGGTGCGGAAAGAACTTCTAGCTGGTGCTGAACTTGCCTTTGCTTCGGTATTGGCATGCCATCCATCTTTAGACTTGAGAGCCGTGGCAAACACTGAGAGGAGTTTAGGCCAATATTACGATATTGCTAGAGGTCCTGCATACACCATTATTTCTAGGATGGAGTCATGCCTCGAGAGGGACCTGAGGACCCAAGGGAACTAGGGAGCCTAGTCATGAATGTAATAACCTTGTATCATGAGATTGTTTTGTACAAATTTACTGCGTGCGCTGCACGCTGTGTTAGTTCGATTGGTATTTTATTGTCGAGGGCGGCTGAGTGATCAGTTCAACCTGCTCTCTCGACGACTTCGTTGAATTTTTGCAATGTTATTGCAAAGTCGATATGTAAATTTTGTAAGAGCGAGACCCATCGACTTAGTCGAGGGAATTAGACGCTTGGCTTCGTCACGCGGTGCACCGGTTTGAGCCTTGTTTTGTGATAATGTAACCATCGACTGCAGCACTCGCGTATTTTCTCGAGGCTTGGATTGGTTGTTTTTGCGTGTCATTAATCTTAGCTCCCGTTGAGAGTATTTAATTAATGACACTGTGTAAGCGTATTTTTTAGGCCAACGCTCCCGATGGGAGTAAGAGCCAATGGTAGGGGCCGCAAACGACCTGTTCGGGTGGTAGGGCCTGGATTGAGAAAAAAGGTAGAAAACCTAATTAGAACTTTATTCATAACGCAAAAGCAACCCTAAGAGCTATCGAATAATAAAAAGCAATTGTATCATATGTATAGAACCGTCGCATATGTGCAATGTTCCATGGATTCCCAACATCTTTTCCCGAAGTTGGGTTTTTGAGCCGATATGCTCCTCCTGGTATTACTTCAGTGACGATGTAAGGTCCTTCCCATGGAGACTCGAGTTTCGAGGGTCTCTCTTGCTTCAGCCGAAGCACCATATCTCCAACATTAAAGCTTCGATTGCGTATTCGTCGGCTGTGATAATTCCTCAATGCCTGCTGGTATACCGTAGTTCTGGCCAAAGCAATGTCGCGAGCTTCGTCAAGGAGGTCTATAGCATCCTGCAATGCGATGTTGGAAGAAGGCTCTGTGTATGCTGTTACTCGAGGGGCTTCGAACCGAACGTCGGCTGGCAGAACTGCTTCGGCTCCATGTACCAAGAAGAACGGGGTGTATTGAGTCGACCTGTTAGGTGTGGTACGCAAGCTCCAAAGTACAGATGGTAACTCCTCGACCCAGGCTCCGGCCGCACCCGTAAGGCGTTTCTTGAGGCCATCCCCTATTAGACCGTTGATCCTTTCCACCTGGCCGTTGGTCTGTGGGTGAGCCACTGATGCAAATTTCAGTTTGATTCCTCCGTCATCACAAAATTTTCGAAACTCTTTGGAGTCAAAGTTAGTTCCGTTGTCTGTGACGATACTGTGAGGCATGCCAAATCGACATGTTATTCCCCTGAAGAATTGAACTGCTGTTTTTGCTTTCTGGTTTCGTACCGGTACTGCCTCGATCCACTTTGTGAATTTGTCGACTGCGACCAATAAGTACGTGTGTCCTCCAGGCGACGATCTTGGCAGTGGTCCAACTTGGTCGAGTCCCCATTGAGCGAAAGGCCACGCCAGAGGTATTGTCATCAGGTCTGTCGCAGGGGCGTGCGGTTTTGGGGAAAACCGCTGGCAGGGGTCGCACTTCATGACCAGATCTCGAGCATCCGATGCCGCTGTTGGCCAGTAAAATCCCGCCCTAAAGGCTTTCGCCACAAGGGCCCTGCTTCCTGCGTGATGTCCGCAAGTTCCTTCGTGTATCTCGCGCAACAGTGCTCTTCCATCGTCAATGGCAATGCATCTTTGGAAAATACCGGAAATGCTGCGTTTGTAGAGTTCACCGTTTACTATGGTGAAGGCTTTCGATCGTCTGACGATTCGTCTTGCTTCTACTGGATCCGCCGGTAGCTCCTGATTCGTTAGATATGCTAGGAACGGCTTGGTCCGTAGTGGCTCAAGGAGGAGGACTTGTTCAGCAGGAGGAGTTGGAGATTCTTCGGCAGCTCGTTGCGGGCTTGCCTCCGATTCGTCAGCCGACGATTTTGGAGGTGCCGACGTCGTCTCTTTTATCGATCGCTGAGTAATCACTCCGTAAAACACTCCGTCTGGAATGGGGGAGCACATGGACCTGATGTTTGCCAAAGTGTCGGCTTCCTCATTGCTGGCTCTGCCGATATGTTTAAGCTCACACCCTTCAAATTTGGCTTCCATGTTTTGGTACAACTGTCGGTAGGCGATCATGTTGTCACTGACCGCGTCACACAGGTTCATCGACTGTTGTACTACCAGGTTCGAGTCTCCGTAGATTTCCAGGCGAGTTGCCCCGCATGCCTTGGCCATCTTCATTCCATGTAACAGCGCCTCATATTCTGCCTCGTTATTCGTCGGCAGGGAGAAATTCATACGTAGTATGTACTTCATCTTATCTCCTGTGGTGATATTAGTACCACTCCAGCTCCTGCTCCTGTGCTCCGTTTTGACCCGTCGAAATACATTGTCCATGACCCCGACATGTCGGGTGTTGCCGGTGTTTGCGATTGGATCCAATCTGCCACGAAGTCCGGGAGGATTTGGGATTTTATCGCCGTCCGATTGACGTAAGTTATGTCGTGCGGTGCTATTTCGATGGCCCATTGAGACACTCGACCTGTGGCTTCTGGGTTAGTCATTATGTTCTTCAATGGTGCTTCGCTTACGACGACAATCGGGTGCTCTGTGAAGTAGTGTTGCAGCTTGCGAGCTGACCTCCATGCTGCGTATGCCAGCTTCTGATGATGGGGGTACCTCTGTCTTGCAGGTGTGAGCACTTCACTGAGGTAGTAAACATGCCTCTGCACACCGTGAACTCGCCCTGCTTCTTCTCGTTCGACTACCAACACGCTGCTAAAGACTTGGGCCGTTGCAGCTATATACATAAGCAGTGTTTCCTTCTCGCGGGGGGTTACGGGACTGGGGATGTCGATAAGATTTTCTTCAGATTGTCGAAAGACTCCTGCGCCTCATCTGTCCACTCGAACTTTTCTGACTTTATCATCAAGTTGTAGAAGGGCAAAGTTTTTTCCCCTAGTTTGGCAATGAATCTGCTAAGTGCTGCCAATCACCCTGCCAACTGCAGCACTTGGTGCAGATTCTTTGGCGGTTCCATGTCGAGGATAGCTTTGATCTTCAAGGGGTTAGCTTCTATTCCTCTTGCTGAGATGAAGTAGCCGAGTACTTGTCCCCCTGGCACCCCGAAGAAGCATTTCTTCGGGTTCAGCTTGATTTTGTACTTGTCCAGGTTGTCGAAGGTTTCCCGCAAATCGTCGATGAGAGTAGCGGCATGCTTTGTTTTTACCAAAATATCGTCGATGTAAACTTCGATGTTTCTCCCGATCTGTTCTCCAAGGCAAGCTTGCATGCATCGTTGATAAGTTGCCCCTGCATTCTTTAACCCGAACGTCATGACGTTGTAACAGAAAACGCCGTGTGGGGTGATGAACGCGGTTAATTCCTGATCCTTTTTTGAGCTTGATCTGGTTATACCCGGAGTACGCATCCAGGAAGGAGAGACGGTCGCATCCAGCTGTGGAGTCGACTATCTGGTCTATACGAGGCAGCGGGAAGTGGTCCTTTGGGCAGTGCTTATTGAGGTCGGTGTAGTCGATGCACATGCGGAGAGCGGTCGTGTCTTTTTTCGGCACTGATACGTCTCCAACGTATCGATAATTTCTTATGTTCCATGCTACTTTATTGATGATACCTACATGTTTTATGCACATTATATGTCGTATTTACGCATTTTCTGAACTAACCTATTAACAAGATGCCGGCCGATTTTCTGCTGTTTTTGGTTTCAGAAATCCTAGTAAGGAAATATTCTCGGAATTGGACGAAATCAACGCCCAGGGTCCTATTTTTGCACGGAGCTTCCAGAAGACCGAAGAGGGAAGGAAGTGGGGCCACGAGGCGCCGTCACCATAGGGCGGCGCGGCCCAGGCCCGGCCGCGCCGACCTATGGTGTGGGGCCCTCGTGTGGCCCCCACGTTGCCCTTTCGCCTACTTAAAGCCTCGGTCGCGAAAACCCCCAGTACCGAGAGCCACGATACGGAAAACCTTGAGACGCCGCCGCCGAATCCCATCTCGGGATTCAGGAGATCGCCTCCGGCACCTGCCGGAGAGGGGATTCATCTCCGGAGGACTCTTCATCGCCATGATCGCCTCCGGAGTGATGAGTGAGTAGTTCACCCCTGGACTATGGGTCCATAGCAGTAGCTAGATGGTCGTCTTCTCCTAATTTTGCTTCATTGTTGGATCTTTTGAGCTGCTTAACATGATCAAGATCATCTATCTGTAATACTATATGTTGTGTTTGTCGGGATCCGATGGATAGAGAATACTATGTTATGGTGATTATCAATCTATTGTTTATGTGTTTTTTATGATCTTGCATGCTCTCCGTTATTAGTAGAGGCTCTGGCCAAGTTTTTACTCTTAACTCCAAGAGGGAGTATTTATGCTCGATAGTGGGTTCATGCCTTCATTGACACCTGGGACAGTGACAGAAAGTTCTAAGGTTGTGATGTCTTGTGCCACTAGGGATAAAACATTGATTCTATGTCTAAGGATGTAGTTGTCGATTACATTACGCACCATACTTAATGCAATGTGTCTTTGCTTTGCAACTTAATACTGAATGGGGTTCGGATGATAACCGAAGGTGGACTTTTAGGCATAGATGCAGTTGGATGGCGGTCTATGTACTTTGTCGTAATGCTCGGATTAAATGTCACTATATTTATCATATCATGTATATGCATTGTTATGCCTTCTCTATTTGTCAATTGCCCGACTGTAATTTGTTCACCCAACATGCTTTTATCTTATGGGAGAGACACCTCTAGTGAACTGTGGACCCCGGTCCTATTCTTTACATAGCATACAATCTACTGTAATTGTGTTTTACTATTTTCTTGCAAACAATCATCTTCCACTCGATACGCTTAATACTTTGTTACAGCAAGCCGGTGAGATTGACAACCTCACTGTTTCGTTGGGGCAAAGTACTTTGGTTTTGTTGTGCAGATTCCACGTTGGCGCCGGAATCCCTGTTGTTGCCGCATCACATTTCGCCACCATCAACCTTCAACGTGCTTCTTGGCTCCTCCTGGTTCGATTAAACCTTGGATTCTTTCTGAGGGAAAACTTGTGCGCATCATACCTTCCTCTTGGGGTTCCCAACGAACGTGTGAGTTACACGCCATCAAGCTCTTTTTGGCGCCGTTCGGGGAGATCAAGACACGCTGCAAGGGGAGTCTCCACTTCTCAATCTCTTTACTTTGTTTTTGTCTTGCTTCATTTTATTTACTACTTTGTTTGCTGCACCTAAACAAAACACAAAAAAATTAGTTGCTAGTTTTACTTTATTTATTATCTTGCTCTCTATATCAAAAACACACAAAAAAATTAGTTACTCGTCTTTACCTTGTTTGCCTAGTTTACTTTTTGCTTATTGCATCATGTTTCCTTTTAATTTTACCACAAAAGACATACCGGTAGGACGTGGGTCCATAGTTGGGAGAAATAATATAGAAGAATTTTTCAATCATGTTAGTATTACTGAAGATTTTGAAGATAGACACTTGGTAGAACTTGCACTTACCTATGAAATTGCTGCTGCTGCTTTAGTTCGCATGTTGGAAACTAAATTTGTTAATCTCAATCCTATAATCCGACACATGTTTCTTACACTCGGTGATATGGAAGAAGGGGAAAAGAAAGATTTTGTTTTAGAAACTCTTCTTAGGGAATTTGGCGGTCTAGCAAGAGAGGCTAGAAAGGTTTTTGCTAAATTTAATATGCTAGGTTCTCATACCAATTTTATTGGTCTCCTTGAGAAAATGGACATGGATAGAATAAGGTACACTAATAATATTAATGATGGTGGGGAGATCAAAGCACCAATACCATGTAAACTCCTAGCTATGAATGATGCACTAGAAAATAACTATGCTTGGCTTGTTCCTGAAAATTTGTTCGATGAGAATAGCAAGCCCAAGATTAATGAAAAGGGAGATGCTAAAACTTATGTATCCAACATACTATGCTTGGTTGAGAAAACTCCCAACACCCCTGGTAATGATGTTGATGCTTCTACTCTCGATGTTACTTGATTTGCACTTTCTGCGCCTAGCTGAAAGGCGTTAAAGAAAACCCATGTTTTTACTACAGCAATTTTTTGTTTTGTTGAGTCTTGAAGTTGTTTACTACTGTAGCAACCTCTCCTTATCATGTTTTTGTGCCAAGTAAAGTTTCTATGTCAAAGTTGATGTTATATTTGGGATCGCTGCGCAGAAACAGCATTGCTGTCTGTCACGAATCTGGGCACAGGTCTCTGTAGAAAATTCGAAAAAATCTGCCAATTTACGAGCGTGATCCTCAGATATGTACGCAACTTTCATTAGTTTTGAGTTTTTCCATTTGAGCAAGTCTGGTGCCATCTTAAAATTCGTCTTTACGGACTGTTCTGTTTTTGACAGATTCTGCCTTTTATTTCGCATTGCCTCTTTTGCTATGTTGGATTCATTTCTTTGATCCATTAATGTCCAGTAGCTTTATGCAATGGCCAGAAGTGTAAAGAATGTTTGTGTCACCTCTGAATGTGTGAATTATTAATTGTGCACTAACCCTCTAATGAGTTTGCTTGAAGTTTGGTGTGAAGGAAGTTTTCAAGGGTCAAGAGAGGAGTATGATATACTATGATGAAGAGGAGTGAAAGCTCTAAGCTTGGGGATGCCCCGTGGTTCACCCCTGCATATTTTAAGAAGACAAGCGTCTAAGCTTGGGGATGCCCAAGGCATCCCCTTCTTCATCGACAACATCATCAGGTTCCTCCCCGAAACTATATTTTTATTCAATCACATCTTGTGTTCTTTACTTGGAGCGTCGGTTTGTTTTTGTTTTTGTTTTTGTTTGAATAAAATGGATCCTAGCATTCACTTTGTGGGAGAGAGACACGCTCGCTGTTGCATATGGACAAATATGTCCTTAGACTTTACTCATAATGTTCAAGGCGAAGTTTCTTCTTCGTTAAATTGTTATATGGTTGGAATTGGAAAATGCTACATGTAGTAATTCTAAAATGTCTTGGATAATGTGATACTTGGCAATTGTTGTGCTCATGTTTAAGCTCTTGCATCATATGCTTTGCACCCATTAATGAAGAAATACATAGAGCTTGCTAAAATTTGATTTGCATATTTGGTCTCTCTAAGGTCTAGATAATATCTAGTATTGAGTTTTGAACAACAAGGAAGACGGTGTAGAGTCTTATAATGTTTACAATATGTCTTTTATGTGAGTTTTGCTGCACCGGTTCATCCTTGAGTTTGCTTCAAATAACCTTGCTAGCCTAAACCTTTGAGCCAACCACTATGCCATTTGTGTCCACCATACCTACCTACTACATGGTATTTCTCCGCCATTCCAAAGTAAATTGCTTGAGTGCTACCTTTAAAATTCCATCATTCACCTTTGCAATATATAGCTCATGGGACAAAATAGCCTTAAAAACTATCGTAGTATTGAATATGTACTTATGCACTTTATCTTTTATTAAGTTGCTTGTTGTGCGATAACCATGCTTCTGGGGAACGCCATCAACTATTGTTGAATATCATGTGAGTTGCTATGCATGTCCGTCTTGTCTGAAGGATCTATCACCTTAGTGGTTGGAGCATTGATACGTCTCCAACGTATCGATAATTTCTTATGTTCCATGCCACATTATTGATGTTATCTACATGTTTTATACACATTATATGTCATATTTATGCATTTTCTGGAACTAACCTATTAACAAGATGCCGAAGTGCCAGTTCCTGTTTTCTGCTGTTTTTGGTTTCAGAAATCCTAGTAACGAAATATTCTCGGAATCGGACGAAATCAACGCCCAGGTTCCTATTTTGCCCGGAAGCATCAAAACAGAGAGCCGCCAGAGGGGGGCCCTGTGGGCCCGATGATAGGGTGGCGCGGCCAGGGCTGGTCCCGCGCCACCCTATGGTGTCGTCGCCTCGTTGACCCTCCTGCGCCGCCTCTTCGCCTATATAAAGCCCCTGCATCGAAACCCTTACGGAGGAAGCCACGATACGAGAAAAGTTCCAGAGCCGCCGCCATCGCGAAGCCAAGATCGGGGACAGGAGTCTCTGTTCCGGCACCCTGCCGGGCGGGGAAGTGCCCGGAAG
The DNA here is from genome assembly GCA_030979885.1 of Lolium multiflorum. Lineage (NCBI taxonomy): Eukaryota > Viridiplantae > Streptophyta > Magnoliopsida > Poales > Poaceae > Lolium > Lolium multiflorum. Next base: position 46,730,691 of record CM061751.1, on the reverse strand, counting down.
GCTTCTCCATCGACACCGCTGCCATCTCCACCGCCATCTTCATCACCGCTGCTGCTCCCATGAGGAGGGAGTAGTTCTCCATTGAGGCTCGGGGCTGTACCGGTAGCTATGTGGTTCATCTCTCTCCTATGTACTTCAATACAATAATCTCATGAGCTGCCTTACATGATTGAGATTCATATGATGATGCTTGTAATCTAGATGTCATTATGCTAGTCAAGTGGGTTTTACTTATGTGATCTCCGGAGACTCCTTGTCCCACGTGTGTAAAGGTGACAGTGTGTGCACCGTGTGGGTCTCTTAGGCTATATTTCACGAAGTACTTATTCACTGTTGAAGAGCGTAGTGAAGTTCTTATTTATATCTCTTTATGATTGCAATATGCATCGTATCACAATTTATCTATGTGCTACTCTAGTGATGTGTTATTAAAGTAGTTTTATTCCTCCTGCATGTGTGCAAAGGTGACAGTGTGTGCCGTGTTAGTACTTGGTTTATGCTATGATCATGATCTCTTGTAGATTGCGAAGTTAACTATTGCTATGATAATATTGATGTGATCTATTCCTCCTACATATGCATGAAGGTGACAGTGTGCATGCTATGCTAGTACTTGGTTTAGTCGTTTTGATCTATCTTACACTTAAGGTTACTTAAATATGAGCATTATTGTGGAGCTTGTTAACTCCGGCATTGAGGGTTCGTGTAATCCTACGCAATGTGTTCATCATCCAACAAAAGTGTAGAGTATGCATTTATCTATTCTGTTATGTGATCAATGTTGAGAGTGTCCACTAGTGAAAGTGTAATCCCTAGGCCTTGTTCTAAATACTGCTGAGTTACTATTTGCTTGTTTCTTACTACTGTGTACTAAATACTACATCGCCAGCAAGCTATTTTCTGGCACCGTTGCTACTGCTCATATATATTCATACCACCTGTATTTCACTATCTCTTCGCCGAACTAGTGCACCTATTAGGTGTGTTGGGGACACAAGAGACTTCTTGCTTTGTGGTTGCGGGTTGCATGAGAGGGATATCTTTGACCTCTTCCTCCCTGAGTTCGATAAACCTTGGGTGATCCACTTAAGGGAAAACTTGCTGCTGTTCTACAAACCTCTGCACTTGGAGGCCCAACTGTCTACAGGAAAGGAGGGGGAACGTAGACATCAAGCTATTTTCTGGCGCCGTTGCCGGGGAGGAAAGGTAAAAGGTACTCACACTCCGGATCTCGGCTACTAAGCTATTTTCCGGCGCCGTTGTAAGTACTCGAAGCTATTTCCTTTAGACTCTGCAATTGCGACATTTGGTTTCTTGTTTACACTAGTTAGGCATAATGGAAAACAACAAAAATATGAGAGATCTTTATGAACTTTATCTTGAATTAGGACATGATGTGTTTGAAGAAAGAATTAAAAAACCCATGGAACTTTATATGCATGATAATGGGAATGTTATTAGTATGAATGCTTTGAACACCATTGTTGCTAATGCTATGGAAAATTCTAAGCTTGGGGAAGCTGGCTTTGATGAGCATGATATTTTTAGTCCCCAAGCATTGAGGAGAAAATTTACTTTGATGATACTTTGCCTCCCATTTATGATGATTATAATGATAGTAGTCTTTTGTTACCACCTGTTATGGAGGATAAATTTGATTATGATTACAATATACCTCCTATATTTGATAGCTACTTTGTTGAATTTGCTCCCACTACAATTAATAAGAATGACTATGCTTATGTTGGGAGTAGTAATTATTTTATGCGAGACTCATGATAAGAATGCTTTATGTGATAGTTATATTGTTGAGTTTGCTCATGTTGCTACTGAAAGTTATTATGAGAGAGGAAAATATGGTTGTAGAAATTTTCATGTTACTAAAATGCCTCTCTATGTGCTGAAATTTTTGAAGCTACACTTGTTTTATCTTCCTATGCTTGTTACTTTGCTTTTCATGAACTTGTTTATTTACAAGATTCCTTTACATAGGAAGCATGTTAGACTTAAATGTGTTTTGGATTTGCTTTTTGATGCTCTCTTTTACCTCTACTCTTGTTTCTTGCGAGTGCATCATTAAAACTGCTGAGCCCATCTTAATGGCTATAAAGAAAAGAACTTCTTGGGAGATAACCCATGTGTTATTTTGCTACAGTACTTTGTTTTATATTTGTGTCTTGGAAGTTGTTTACTACTGTAGCAACCTCTCCTTATCTTAGTTTTGTGTTTTGTTGTGCCAAGTAAAGTTTCTATGTCAAAGTTGATGTTATATTTGGGATCGCTGCGCAGAAACAGCATTGCTGTCTGTCACGAATCTGGGCACAGTTCTCTGTAGAAAATTCGAAAAAATCTGCCAATTTACGAGCGTGATCCTCAGATATGTACGCAACTTTCATTAGTTTTGAGTTTTTCCATTTGAGCAAGTCTGGTGCCATCTTAAAATTCGTCTTTACGGACTGTTCTGTTTTGACAGATTCTGTCTTTTATTTCGCATTGCCTCTTTTGCTATGTTGGATTTATTTCTTTGATCCATTAATGTCCAGTAGCATTATGCAATGTCCAGAAGTGAAAATAATGATTGTGTCACCTCTGAATGAGTAAATTATTAATGATGCACTAACCCTCTAATGAGTTTGCTTGAAGTTTGGTGTGAAGGAAGTTTTCAAGGGTCAAGAGAGGAGGATGATATACTGCGATCAAGAAGAATGAAAAGTCTAAGCTTGGGGATGCCCCGTGGTTCATCCTGCATATTTCAAGAAGACTCAAGCATCTAAGCTTGGGGATGCCCAAGGCATCCCCTTCTTCATCGACAAATTATCAGGTTCCTTTTCTTGAAACTATATTTTTATTCGGTCACATCTTATGTATTTTACTTGGAGCGTCTGTGTGTGCTTTTATTTTTGTTTTTGTTTTGTTATCTTAGTTCTCTGAATAAGTTCATCCTTGTGTGGGAGAGAGACACGCTCCGCTGGTTCGTATGAACACATGTGTTCTTAGCTCATAATATTCATGGCGAAGTTTCCTCTTCATTAAATTGTTATATGGTTGGAATTGGAAAATGCTACATGTAGTAATTGGTAAAATGTCTTGGATAATGTGATACTTGGCAATTGTTGTGCTCATGTTTAAGCTCTTGCATCATATACTTTGCACCTATTAATGAAGAAATACATAGAGCTTGCTAAAATTTGGTTTGCATAATTGGTCTCTCTAAGGTCTAGATAATTTCTAGTATTGAGTTTTGAACAACAAGGAAGACGGTGTAAAGTCTTATAATGTTTACAATATGTCTTTTATGTGAGTTTTGCTGCACCGTTCATCCTTGAGTTTGCTTCAAATAACCTTGCTAGCCTAAACCTTGTATCGAGAGGAATACTTCTCATGCATCCAAAATCCTTGAGCCAACTATCATGCCATTTGTGTCCACCATACCTACCTACTACATGGTATTTCTCCGCCATTCCAAAGTAAATTGCTTGAGTGCTACCTTTAAACCATTCAAAATTTATCACCTCTGATTTGTGTCAATGTTTTATAGCTCATGAGGAAGTATGTGGTGTTTATCTTTCAATCTTGTTGGGCAACTTTCACCAATGGACTAGTGGCTTCATCCGCTTATCCAATAATTTTGCAAAAAGAGCTGGCAATGGGATTCCCAGTCCCAAATTAATTAACAAAAATAGACACTCCTCCATGGTATGTGATTGTTGGAAGGCACCCCGAGGATTCGGTTAGCCATGGCTTGAGAAAGCAAAGGTGGGGAGGAGTGTCATCATAATAATACTAAAATAAAAAGGCACTCCTTCATGGTATGAGATTGTTGGCAGGCACCCGAGGATTCGGTTAGCCATGGTTTGTGAAAGAAAGGTTGGAAGGAGTGCCACCCAAAAACAAAATAAAATGGGAGCCGCTCTTTGAAGGTTTGTTTGGCAAGGGGTTAGAGTACCCGCTACCATTCGTTGACAACAACATACACTCCTCAAAACTTTACTTTTATGCTCTCTATATGTTTTCAAAATCAAAGCTCTAGCACAAATATAGCAACCGATGCTTTCCTCTTTGAAGGACCATTCTTTTACTTTATTGTTGAGTCAGTTTACCAATTCTTTCTATCTTAGAAGCAAACACTTGTGTGAACTGTGTGCATTGATTCTTACATGTTCACCTATTGCACTTGTTATATTACTTTGTGTTGACAATATCCATAAGATATACATGTTACAAGTTGAAAGCAACCGCTGAAACTTAATCTTCCATTGTGTTGCTTCAATGTCTATACTTTAAATTATTGCTGTATGAGTTAACTCTTATGCAAGACTTATTGATGCTTGTCTTGAAGTACTATTCATGAAAAGTCTTTGCTTTATGATTCAGTTGTTTACTCATGTCATTACATTGTTTTGATCGCTGCATTCATCTCATATGCTTACAATAGTATGATCAAGGTTATGATGGCATGTCACTTAAGAAATTATCTTTGTTATCGTTTTACCTGCTCGGGACGAGCAGAACTAAGCTTGGGGATGCTGATACGTCTCCAACGTATCGATAATTTCTTATGTTCCATGCCACATTATTGATGTTATCTACATGTTTTATACACATTATATGTCATATTTATGCATTTTACGGAACTAACCTATTAACAAGATGCCGAAGTGCCAGTTCCTGTTTTCTGCTGTTTTGGTTTCAGAAATCCTAGTAACGAAATATTCTCGGAATCGGACGAAATCAACGCCCGGGTTCTATTTTGCCGGAAGCATCCAGAACACCCGAGAGCGCCGGAGGGGGCCTGTGGGCCCCAGATGATAGGGTGGCGCGGCCGGTGGGCCAGCGCCACCCTATGGTGTCGTCGCCTCGTTGACCCTCCTGCGCCGCCTCTTCGCCTATAAAGCCCGCATCGAAAACCCTTACGGAGGAAGCCACGATACGAGAAAAGTTCCGAGCCGCCGCCATCGCGAAGCCAAGATCTGGGGGACATGAGTCTCTGTTCCGGCACGCCTGCCGGACGGGGAAGTGCCCCCGGAAGGCTTCTCCATCGACACCGCTGCCATCTCCACCGCCATCTTCATCACCGCTGCTCCCATGAGGAGGGAGTAGTTCTCCATTGAGGCTCGGGGCTGTACCGGTAGCTATGTGGTTCATCTCTCTCCTATGTACTTCAATACAATAATCTCATGAGCTGCCTTACATGATTGAGATTCATATGATGATGCTTGTAATCTAGATGTCATTATGCTAGTCAAGTGGGTTTTACTTATGTGATCTCCGGAGACTCCTTGTCCCACGTGTGTAAAGGTGACAGTGTGTGCACCGTGTGGGTCTCTTAGGCTATATTTCACGAAGTACTTATTCACTGTTGAAGAGCGTAGTGAAGTGCTTATTTATATCTCTTTATGATTGCAATATGCATCGTATCACAATTTATCTATGTGCTACTCTAGTGATGTGTTATTAAAGTAGTTTTATTCCTCCTGCATGTGTGCAAAGGTGATAGTGCGTGCACCGTGTTAGTACTTGGTTTATGCTATGATCATGATCTCTTGTAGATTGCGAAGTTAACTATTGCTATGATAATATTGATGTGATCTATTCCTCCTACATATGCATGAAGGTGACAGTGTGCATGCTATGCTAGTACTTGGTTTAGTCGTTTTGATCTATCTTACACTTAAGGTTACTTAAATATGAGCATTATTGTGGAGCTTGTTAACTCCGGCATTGAGGGTTCGTGTAATCCTACGCAATGTGTTCATCATCCAACAAAAGTGTAGAGTATGCATTTATCTATTCTGTTATGTGATCAATGTTGAGAGTGTCCACTAGTGAAAGTGTAATCCCTAGGCCTTGTTCCTAAATGCTGAGTTACTCTGCTTGTTTACTATTTCTTGTGTTACTACTCTTTGCAATACTACCACCATCAACTACACGCCAGCAAGCTATTTTCTGGCACCGTTGCTACTGCTCATATATATTCATACCACTGTATTTCACTATCTCTTCGCCGAACTAGTGCACCTATTAGGTGTGTTGGGGACACAAGAGACTTCTTGCTTTGTGGTTGCATGAGAGGATATCTTTGACCTCTTCCTCCCTGAGTTCGATAAACCTTGGGTGATCCACTTAAGGGAAAACTTGCTGTTCTACAAACCTCTGCACTTGGAGGCCCAACACTGTCTACAGGAAAGGAGGGGGAACGTAGACATCAAGCATGCAAAATTGTTAGAGAAGAACATTGGGCCGCTAACTAAAGCCATGAATCATGGTTGAAGTTTCAGTTTTGGACATATATCCTCAATCTCATATGAGAATAATAATTGTTGCTACATGCTTATGCATTTAAGAGGAGTCCATTATCTGTTGTGCATGTTGTCCCGGTATGGATGTCTAAGTTGAGAATAATCAAAAGCGAGAAATCCAAAATGCGAGCATTCTCCTTAGACCTTTATACAGGCGGCATGGAGGTACCCCTTTGTGACACTTGGTTGAAACATGGCATGCAAAGATCCGGTAGTCCAAGCTAAGTAGGACAAGGTGCGGGCACTATTAGTACACTATGCATGAGGCTTGCAACTTGTAAGATATAATTTACATAACTCATATGCTTTATTACTACCGTTGACAAAATTGTTTCATGTTTTCAAAATAAAAGCTCTAGCACAAATACAGCAATCGATGCTTTCCTCTTTGAAGGACCATTCTTTTACTTTTATTGTTGAGTCAGTTTACCTATCTCCCTCCACCTTAAGAAGCAAACACTTGTGTGAACTGTGCATTGATTCCTACATACTTGCATATTGCACTTGTTATATTACTTTATGTTGACAATATCCATGAGATATACATGTTATAAGTTGAAAGCAACCGCTGAAACTTAATCTTCCTTTGTGTTGCTTCAATACCTTTACTTTGATTTATTGCTTTATGAGTTAACTCTTATGCAAGACTTATTGATGCTTGTCTTGAAGTACTATTCATGAAAAGTCTTTGCTATATGATTCACTTGTTTACTCATGTCATTACTTTTGTTTTGATCGCTGCATTCATTACATATGTTTACAAATAGTAGTATCAAGATTATGATGGCATGTCACTTCAGAAATTATCTTTGTTATCGTTTTACCTGCTCGGGACGAGCAGAACTAAGCTTGGGGATGCTGATACGTCTCAACGTATCGATAATTTCTTATGTTCCATGCTACTTTATTGATGATACCTACATGTTTTATGCACATTATATGTCGTATTTACGCATTTTTGGAACTAACCTATTAACAAGATGCGAAGAGCCAGTTGCTGTTTACTGCTGTTTTTGGTTTCAGAAATCCTAGTAAGGAAATATTCTGGAATTGGACGAAATCAACGGGGTCCTATTTTTGAGGAAGGAAGTGGGACACGAGGCGCCGTCACCATGGCGGCGCAGGCTCCCAGCCGCGCCGACCTATGGTGTGGGGCCCTCGTGTGGCCCCCCACGTTGCCCTTTCGCCTACTTAAAGCCTCCGTCGAACCGATGCGAGAGCCACGATACGGAAACCTTCCCGAGAGGCGCCGCGCCGCCGTCCATCTCGGGGGATTCGGGAGATCGCCTCCGGCACCCTGCCGGAGAGGGGATTCATCTCTGGAGGACTCTTCATCGCCATGATCGCCTCCGGAGTGATGAGTGAGTAGTTCACCCCTGGACTATGGGTCCATAGCAGTAGCTAGATGGTCGTCTTCTCTAATTGTGCTTCATTGTTGGATCTTGTGAGCTGCTTAACATGATCAAGATCATCTATCGTAATACTATATGTTGTGTTTGTCGGGATCCCGATGGATAGAGAATACTATGTTATGGTGATTATCAATCTATTGTTTATGTGTTGTTTATGATCTTGCATGCTCTCCGTTATTAGTAGAGGCTCTGGCCAAGTTTTTACTCTTAACTCCAAGAGGGAGTATTTATGCTCGATAGTGGGTTCATGCCTTCATTGACACTGGGACGATGTGAGAAAGTTCTAAGGTTGTGATGTCTGTTGCCACTAGGGATAAAACATTGATTCTATGTCTAAGGATGTAGTTGCTCGTTACATTACGCACCATACTTAATGCAATTGTCTATTGCTTTGCAACTTAATACTGAATGGGGTTCGGATGATACCTTTGAAGGTGGACTTTTTAGGCATAGATGCGTTGGATGGCGGTCTATGTACTTTGTCGTAATGCCCGGATTAAATCTCACTATATTTATCATATCATGTATATGCATTGTTATGCCCTTCTCTATTTGTCAATTCCCCGACTGTAATTTGTTCACCCAACATGCTTTTATCTTATGGGAGAGACACCTCTAGTGAGTGTGGACCCCGGTCCTATTCTTTACATAGCATACAATCTCTTCAATTGTGTTTTACTATTTTCTTGCAAACAATCATCTTCCACTCGATACGCTTAATCCTTTGTTACAGCAAGCCGGTGAGATTGACAACCTCCTTGTTTCGTTGGGGCAAGTACTTTGGTTTTGTTGTGCAGGTTTCACGTTGGCGCCGGAATCCTTGTTGTTGCGCCGCATCACATTTCGCCACCATCAACCTTCAACGTGCTTCTTGGCTCCTCCTGGTTCGATTAAACCTTGGTTTCTTTTTGAGGGAAAACTTGCTACTGTGCGCATCATACCTTCCTCTTGGGGTTCCCAACGAACGTGTGAGTTACACGCCATCAGGCACCATAACGGGATTGGCCACCCATTCAGATTCCTTGAGCTCTCGAATGAATCCTGCCTTGCGGAGTCGACTAACCTATTCGCCAATTGCTCTTCTCTTTGGTTCGGAAAACCGGCGCATCGATTGCTGCACTGGTTTGGCTGTCGGGTCAACAATGAGGGCGTGCTCAGCGAGTTCCCTGGGGATACCTGACATGCTGGATGGTTCCATGCAAATATCTCCCAGCGCTCACGGAGGAATTCGATGAGCGCGCCTTCCTATGCATCAGTAAGTCTGCACGACGTGTTGACCGTCTTCGCGGGTCAGTGGGATGCACCTGCAGCTTCTTTGTCTCCTTCGCAGCGTCGAATTCGTCGGCCCTTACGTTTCGATTGTCGGCTGGTGGCTGTGCATGATCCGTGACGGCGTCAACAGCGTTGAGTTCTTCCTTTGCTCCGAACCTTGAGGCAATCTTCTGGAATTCTCTGTCGCAATTGTCTGAGCGGGTGAAATTTCCATGAACGGTTATTGGAGTCCCATTGTTGCTAGGCATCTTCAACTTCAGATATGCGTAATGAGGTACGGCCATAAATTTGGCAAAGGCAGGCCTGCCGAGGATGGCGTGGTACTGAGATTCCCAGTCGACTACTTCAAACTCGATTTTCTCCTTCCTGAAATTGCTAGGCGTGCCAAAAACTACATCCAGTGATGTTTTGCCTAGGGAGTAAGCGGGTCGAGTCGGTATGATGCCATGGAATCCTGTATCGGACTCTCTCAGCATGTCGACTGTTAAACCCATTGCTCTCATCGTGTTAGCGAATAACAGGTTCAAGCCACTTCCTCCGTCCATGAATACTTTGCTCATATTGTACCCCCGATCTGCGCCTCAAGGACAAGGGCTGCATGACCTGGTCTAGGGACGGCCTTCGGATGGTCTGTCCTGTCGAAGGAGATGCTCTGCTCTGACTAGTCGATGAATTCAGGTGTGTCAACCATAGCAACTTCTGCATACTTCACTTCCCGTGAGAATTTTTTGATTTCCTTTTCGAAAAGCTGGTTTTATGGATCATGTTGACCTGCCCACATGGCTGGGAACGTCTCGGCTGGTACATACTTGTCTCTTTCCGCTGGATCGTATGGCTGTGGTACATACGGTTCTGGCGGATAGCTGTAAGACCTTGCCCTTTTCTCCATTACGTGAACTCTTGACATGGCTTCGGCTCTAAGATCGTCACAGAACTGTCGAATCTCCAGGAAGTGTCGACAGTTCCTCAGCAGATGACTGGATTTCTCTCGACCATCCTTCGGGTCAATGTAAGAGTGGAGGTAGCTTGGTGCCTCGAGTTGCTCAGTAGCTGATAGATACGGTGAATGGGTGCGGCCATGGATCGGTTGCATGTCCTGCTGTCCTCGTTCGGACTGGCGAGGGTGAGTCGCTGTACGTTCTTCCTCTTCACGGTGCGAGTCCCTTCGTCTTTTCCTTCGTCCCGTTGTGATGTCGAAACTTCCTCGGCGGCCTCCTTGCATGTTTCTGGGCGGGATTTCCGAGGTTGCTGCCGGAGCGTCACCTGTCGGAACTGAGGTCCTCGAGCCAGATGTACTTGTCTTAGGGAGGCGAAGAAAGCCTCCGGAGTCGATGATGAAGTGGACGCCTCCGAAAGTTGCGGTCATGCCGTCGCACGATTCTGCAGGGATTGAGTGCGGCGGCTCGAGGTGCGGTATGAACTCAAAGGATCCGCAGCGGATCGGGTCTTTTGGATCTGGTGGCGTTGGTGACTCGAGTACGAACGCCGCAGATGTGACTGGTATCGCCGATGACCTGCCTTGTGCAGTACACGGCGCCAATTGTCGAGGGTGCTCCTCGGCAATGCCCTCCGATAGGGGCTTAGGGTTGATGGAATCCTGCCTGACACGAGACATCGGTTCACAGACAAGCGGGGGAAGCGATTTACCTAGGTTCGGGGCCCTCGATGAGGTAAAACCCTTACGTCCTGCCTGTCTGTTCTTGATTATGAAGATATTAGGTTACAATGGGGTGCCGAATAGTTCGGCTGAGATCTCGTCGAGAGGCTAAGTGCTATGGTGACCTAGCTCTAAGCTTTAGGTGGCTACGGTTTGCTAAGATTGATCGTCCCCCTCGGCAGCCCCTCTCCTGGCCTTTATATAGGTGACCAGGTCTCAAGAGGTCTCACCGAGTACGACTAGGTTTACAATAGTTTTAAATCTAATCTTTCCTTGTTCGGTTGCCTGCTTGTCTTGCCCACCAAGGAATCTTCTGATGCACCGTCCTAGTAGATCTTTGGAGGAGCGAAGTGCTTCTTGTGAGAAAGGAGATGCAATTCCACCCGATGTCATTGGAAGGATGGGTGTTGGCATTCGCCGACCTCAAGAGCTACCTTCTACGAGTACCGGGTAAGGACCAAGTTCCACCCAAGTGGAGCCATCTACACCACAAGGCCAAGCTTCTTCCATTGAGCAACCAAGTGCAAGCCAACCACTACCACAACCTCAAGTTCGACATCAACAACAACAACAACCGCAAGCTCATCTACAACAACAATCGCCACCAAGTGATCAAGGCCAAGCTCCAAGTTCTACACCGAATGGCTCGGGGACAATCATTCCGGATACTACCATTCCCAACACCCCCGAGTCATCCGGTTCTCATGATGATGATGATGATGATGATGTCTCCTACAACAACAATGATGGTCAAGGCGGGGATCCAAACCATGATGAAGATCAAGTAGCCTCACAAGAACCTATTCCTATGGCCAATACTCACCATGAAGATACTACTACAAGACACTTGTGCCTCAATTCTCATTCCTTGCGCAATGTCATTGGAGATCTAAAGAGCAAGGTGACTACCCGGAGACAACTGGCAAACTTTTGCGAGCACCATGACTTTGTCTCCATGGTGGAACCACTCAAGGTCAACGATGCACTAGAAGATCCCGATTGGTTGATAGCAATGCAAGAGGAACTCAATAACTTCAAGAGGAATGATGTGTGGACTCTCATGAAGCGCCCCGATCATTGGCGCAATGTTATCGACACCAAATGGGTCTTCAAGAACAAGCAAGATGAACATGGCATCATCATCCGCAACAAAGCAAGATTGGTGGCACAAGGATATTCTCAAGTCGAAGGCGTGGACTTTGGCGAGACATTCGCACCCGTTGCGAGGCTCGAGTCCATCCATATCCTTTTAGCCTTTGCCGCTCACTATGGTTTCAAACTCCAGCAAATGGATGTAAAGAGTGCTTTTCTTAATGGTCCTTTTCATGAGGAGGTGTATGTGAAGAAACCCCTGGGGTTCGAGGACCCCCATTTCCCGGACCATGTCTTCAAGCTTAAGAAGGCTCTATATGGTCCCAAACAAGCTCCTACAGCTTGGTATGAGCACCTAAGGGAAGTTCTTGAAGACCATGGTTTCGAAGTGGGGAAAATCGACCCCACTCTTTTTACTAAGAAAGTCAATGGGGAGCTCTTCATATGCCAACTCTATGTAGATGACATTATTTTTGGCTCAACTAACACAAAGTTTAATGATGAGTTTGCCAAGTTGATGACTAATAGGTTCGAGATGTCAATGATGGGGGAGCTCAAGTTCTTCCTTGGATTCGAGATCAAGCAAATGCGTCAAGGCACCTTCATCAATCAAGCAAAGTACGTTCAAGATATGCTCAAGCGCTTTGATATGAAGGGGCCCAACGGTATAGGAACCCCAATGCACCTAAAGTGTCAACTCTCCCTCGACGAAACCGGCAAGGTGGTGGACCCCAAGCTCTACCGTTTGATGATAGGTTCACTTCTTTACCTTTGTGCTTCTCGTCCGGACATCATGTTAAGTGTGGGTATGTGCGCACGGTTTCAAGCGAATCCGAAGGAAAGCCATATCATGGCGGTGAAGAGGATCTTTAGATATTTACTTGATACCCCAAACTTCGGTATATGGTATCCAAGGGACACGGACTTCTCTTTGGTTGGCTTCACCGATTCGGATTGGGCGGGAGACAAGGTTGATAGGAAGTCTACATCCGGCGCTTGTCACTTCCTTGGGAGATCTTTGGTGTGTTGGTCCTCTAAGAAGCAAAATTGTGTCTCCGTCTCCACCGCGGAACCGAGTATGTTGCCACAACGAGTAGTATTGCTCAAATCTTATGGATGAGGCAAACCTTGCAGGATTATGGACACTGAGTATAGCAAGGTCCCTCTTTTGTGTGATAACGAGAGCGCCATCAAGATCGCCTACAATCCGGTACTCCATGGCAAGACAAAGCACATTGAGATAAGGAATCACTTTATCCGGGATCACATTGCTTGAGGAGATATTGTCCTATCCTTTATTGGCACCAAGGAGCAATTGGCGGACATCTTCACAAAGCCCTTGGATGAGAAGCGTTTCATTGAGTTGAGGCATGAGCTAAATATCATAGATTCGTCGAACTTCTCTTGACCGTCATGCGCACATACCACTCTTTAGCTAATGTCTTGATGAAAAGCATGCATGAACATAGGGGGAGTGCGGTTTAAACTTATAGAGCTATCCCTCCACCCATAATGCATAAAGAAATCCAAAACATACTCTATTTGTCAAATAAATGACTAATGAGCTTCATGTTGAGTCTTAGTAGTGATTCCTAGATATATCTACGCGACGTCACGCTATTATACTCTTACACGGTGGCTTCGGCCACCAAAACCTCCTCCTTGAGGAGTTTTTTTGTTCTCTTTTGGTTCTTTTTTATTTTCTTTGATCTTCTTTTGGTTTCTTTCCCATTTGCATTTGGTTTTTCTTTTCTCCATGTTCTTCATGGGAGATTCACCCAAGCTTGGCTTTTCATGTTGATTCTTGCAAGCTTGGTTGAGTAGTATCTTACCAGTTTCTAATCCTAAGTCAATACCTACCTCTTGAGCCATTTCCGTCTAAAAGCACATGCCTACACCATAATCTGGGTTTTTCTGAGCTTTGGAGACCGGTACTACCGGTCATCAGGTCGGTACTACCGCACCGGTGCAATGTCCCGACGACTGTCAGGATTTTGCCCTGGAGCGGTACTACCGCCTGAGGTACCGGGTAAGTACCGGAAAGCGGTACTACCGCCCTTGGGAGCGGTACTACCGCTTTTGACTTTGACTTAAGGTACCGGGTGGGGACGGATCTAAACAAATCCATCACTTTTCCCCACCCACCTCAAGTCAAAAGGCGACTCCAAGCTCGAAGAACCCGAGGAGACCGGCTCCGATCTCCTCCTCCGGCCATCCCCTGGTAAATCTCCTCCGTGAAGAAGAGGAGGACGAGCGCAGGTATGGGGATGATGAAGACAAAGACGACGAGGAGGATGATGACGAGGAGGAGGATGATGACGAGTGACCTCTTTGGGGCGCTAGCATGCTTCTTCTCCCTTTTTGGTGTTCCGATGCCGAAGGGGGAGAAGTTGATCTATTAGGACGGGTATTTGCATGGGGATGCCAAGGGCTTGTTGCTTCATTTTCGTTCATTTTGTTTTTCGGCCTTGGCATCATATTTTACCCCTAGTTATTCGAGAAACTTGTTCATATGCTTGCTACTTTGCTACTCTGTTCGTGGATCTCCCGGTTTGTAATAAGACCTATTCGTAGAAGCCTATGTTGGTTTCGGTATTCATCTATTGTGGCTACACCATTTCTATGAAGGCACTGTTATTGGAATTTTGGGTTTTCTCAAGGCAAATGTATGACACTTTCACCCAAAACTCCTTGTATTGCCATATGTTGCCTCCATAGTGTGCATATGCTATATGAACATGTCAAGTATCCTTGTTGCATATGTGCATGGTTTGTAGAATCTAGGGGGAGTTGTTTCTCTAGGATGTGTGTATTTGTATTCAAATGCATATTCCAACTATGCACACATCTAGGGGGAGTTCCGTCTAGCTTTTGCAAATCTAGAACCTTATCATAATATCTTATGCTATGTTGCAAATTCTTGTATTGTCATCAAACACCAAAATGGGGAGATTGAAAGAGAAAGGTCTATACCTCATGTTTTGTGTGTTTGATAACAACACTTGAACGAATTTAACCGTGTGCATAGATTGTCTTTGATAGATTTGCAGGTGCACGGTGGCCTCGCTGAGCACATCATGATCGGAAGACTGAAGCGTAGCTTATAGGTTTTCTGGTTTTGTATGTGTGTCGCGAGATGACGTGGTTGGAGAGGGAAAGAGGAAAAAGCAGAATCTGCCTGACCGGTACTACCGGTACCAGGAGCGGTAGTACCGCTACCCTACTGGTACTGCCCAGAAGTACCCCGGTCTGGGTGTTTGCACACGAAAAGTCGCACAGAGTGAGTTACGGTACCTTTACGGTACCATGAGCGGAAGTACTGCTCACAAGCGGTAGTTCCGACATGGTACCGCTTAGGTACCGTAAGTCAAGTTACGACACTACCACTTCGGTACCGCTGAGGTACCGCGTGGAGTCCGGGGCTCGAAGAGGCTGTTATGATACCTCAAGCGGTACCGCTAGTGGTACTACCACTTCGAACCCACATGGCGAATTTGTGGGGCGATTTCAAACCCAGAGCGGTACTACCGCTTGCCCAAGCGGTAGTACCGGTCGTGCGGGATCTGCACATAACGGTTGGATTTGAAGGAGCTTATAAAAGGGCCCCTTCTTCCCCAACTCGATTTTATGTTTTTTCTCTCTCTCTCTCTCTCTCCTCCATTGTTGCTGAGCTCAAACCTTGAGGATCTCCCCACCTACCCAACCAATCTTGCCCAAATTTTGAGGAGTGGTGGAGGAGGCCCCGATCTATAGGTCTACCAAGAGAGATTTCACCAATACCATCTAGTCCTTAGTGGATCTTGGAGTTAGGGTTCCTATAGTGGGATCTTGGAGGAAGTGCTCCTATGGAGGCTAGCTTGGAGTTGTGTTAGCCCCATAGGGTGTTGGGAGCCTCCTTGTGTTGTGGAGCTCGCCCCAACCTTGTGAAGGAACCGCCGCCTCGACCGGCTACTTAGTGGAGAAGGGGAAGCTCCTTCGTGGGTATTTCTCGAGGAATAAGGTGAGGCCTTCCTTCGTGGTGTGGCCGTCTAGCCTTCGTGGCTAGCACCTCCTCAGCGTAGACGTACTCCCTTTTGTGGGAGGAACTGCGGGAAACAAGCCTCGCCTCGTCTCCGCGTCCCCGGTTGTCCCGCTCCCTAACTTTACTATCTTGTTTGGTTTCTTTGCTTGTTGCACTGTCCCGCTCCCTAACTTTACTATCTTGTTTGGTTTCTTTGCTTGTTGCACTAGACTAGGATCATACTAGGATCACCTCTAACACCAAAGCTATCACCTTTACTTCCGCATTGCACTAAAATTGAAAAAGACTTAAAAATTTCCTAGCGACCATTCACCCCCCTCTTGTTCGCTAAGATCCATTCTGGCTTGCAACTACACCATCAATGGGAGGGAGTACACAATGGGGTACTACCTTGCCGATGGTATATACCCGGATTGGGCCACATTTGTGAAAACCATCCGAGAGCCAGGAAACAGAGCTGAAGCTGAGTTTGCAAAAGCACAAGAGGCAGCTCGAAAAGATATAGAAGCGGTGTTTTGCAAACTAGATTTGCAATAGTCTGAGGACCTGCCTGATTTTGGGATATAGACACACTCAAGGACATCATGACCACCTGTGTCATTCTGCACAATATGATCATTGAGGATGCGAGGGGTTTGAACTTATCCTTTTTATTTGATAATGTTGGCACCCGGGTCAAACCTGCAAGAAATCCAGATACTGTGCAAGCTATTCTTGAAACATACCGTCTGACTGAGAATGACAAGGATGCAAAAAAGATCGAGGAAGATCTTGTTCACCACAATTGACAAAGGCACGACAACTAGGATTTATTTGTGTTTCCAACCATTTTTTGTTTGCTTCATTTGTTGTTGTACCATTTGATTCATATTGTTCGAAAACATTTGTTCCAATTTGCATTGTTTGTAATGTATGACAGTAAACATTCGTGTAATAACTCAGATTATTGTTGTATTTGTCGTATATTTGTTTAATAATTTAGATTGTATTATTTTGCAAAACCCTTTGCATCCGGTTTTGTTTGCGGGCCAAAACACAGCCGCGCAGTCCAGACGCGTCAAACGCGTCACGCATAACAGCATATTCTGCTGTTATGCGGGCTGCGTTTGGTGCGTCTGGACTGCGCGACCGTTTTTCGACCTCCAAAACACGTTTGGGGTGGCCTGGATAGGCGAATATGGGGTTTGCACTTTTGGGGATCTACTACACATGCTCTGAGCCTACTCCTTATGGCGGACAGCCTGCACCAGCTCCTCCTAGCGGGCAGCAGCTCGTTGACGACCGTGATGGAGGGTGAAGCTGTCGAACACCCTCCGCACCACCAGACGAAGACCACGAAGCCGATACGCCAACCTCATCACTGGAGGCTGGCGCAACGACGGATGGCGAGGAGGAGACCCCCGCCCGGGCTTCCCTACCGAAGTCCCCCCCGTGCTAGCATGCACCCAACCGGCTGGGTGCAAGGAGACGGCTCCACCACTGGCCGCACCTTTGCCTCCCCGACGCCCAGTCCGGCCTGGCCAGCAGCAGCCGACTGGTGGTGGGCGGGCGGTGAGGTGGCCCCGCCATCACCCCGTGTAGACGCAGCGACGGCCTTGCCCCGGCCCGTAGCGTTCCTAGGGGAGGATGGAGTCGAGGTAGACCCTCCCCTAGGCACCAGCGACGCAACCAGCGGTGTCGAGGAAGAGTGCCCCTGGCCGTCTCCCCCCGGCGACTCGCCCATGTCCCCTACGAGAAAAGCTCATATGGGTTTGTGAAGCAGCTTTGGCAGCTTATACTGTTGATTGACGTGCAAGCTTGGATTGGTCTACGTGCAGTTTCCAGTGCTTGTTCTCGAGCTTCCAATTCAGCCAATGAGGCAGGACCAATGAGATGCATTAGTTGGAACTGTCGGGGTTCAGGGAACGCCGTGATAGTTCAAGATCTTCTTGTACTGTTAAGAACACACAGTTCCCGGTTGATCTTCCTATGTGAAACATGTCAAAGTAGTGATCGTATGGGTCGTCTTCGAAACCGGCTTGGTCTCCGTGGTTCTTTTGGTGTTGATTGAGATGGTATGAGTGGAGGCTTGCCTTTATTTCCACACGAAAGGATTTAGGCCCTAGGTTTATTGATGATCACGTCTGCCTTGGGCAGGGTAAACCATTAGTTCACGTGACTTTTGTGTCGTGGTATCGTCATGACATATGCCATAGGGTGGCTAATCGAAGGGGCTCCTGAAAGATCTCACGGCGGTATCCGGAAGCGGGTATGGGCACGAACGACACGGCGACGTACCCAGGTTCGAGGCCCTCCGGTGGAGGTAAAACCTCTACTCCTGCTAAGTGTATATGATGTGTAACACGGTACAATGGTGCTCCTTGAGCTGTATCCGGCTGCTCTGAGGTGGACGAAGGTCTCTCTCTCTCAGGGCAGCTCTAAGACTAGTGAATGGTAACTGATCGATCGTCCCCACGAGGGGGTAGTGCGGCTTATATAGGCACCGGCACTTTACATATAAGACCCTATAGTCTACTAGCCGGCTTGGCCGGCCGGCTTCCGCTCCTTCCCGAGGTGGTGACGTCAGGAGCCGTTGAGGCGTAGTGGCCTGTCCCATCCGGCTGCCACGGTCAGCGGTATGGAGAGAGCGTCTCTGTCGCCGTCAGCCACTGTAGCATGTACGGCGCGTCGTAAGCCATGATGGCCTGTCCGCGCGTGGCACTATTGCTCCACGGTGCCCCGCGCTTTACGGAAGATGAAGTCAGCGTGGACTTTGGGAACCCGGATCACCAACCTGGTTCCTTCCAATGCAAGACTCGCCAACCTCGAGTCGGTCTGAGGCAGACCCCGATCGGATATGGCTTGTGGAAGCCGGCCCAGCTACAGCATTGGCGGCCGTAACCAGGCCGACTAGGACCTGGAGCCAACCGGCTTCCAGACCAGCCGGCTACGGCTCCAGCCGGCTGCTCCTCAGCCGGCCTTTGCCGCGAGCCGGCTAGTGGTCAGCCGGCTGCTCCGCGTCCATTGCCCCCCGACATTAGCCCCCGAAGCTGGCAAGGTCCTGCGTTTGAAGGACCTAGGCAGGTTTTCCTGGCTTCTCGAATGTACTTGGCGGCACTTGGAGGGGCCGACTGAGAATTTTCATTCTGCCGGCTGCGCCCTCATCCGGCTCGCTCTTGCCGGATGCTTCCAGCCGGCCGCTTTTTTACACTTTACAGTTTTCGCTTTCTCGCAAGATTTGATGGCGCCTCCGCCTTACTGATGAATTTTGATTCGGTGGAACTTTTTGGCTCCGGCGTCCGGGGTCTCCGCCGCCTCGGGTTCTGCGCCCGACTTGACCGGTCGACGCCTGGCCGGCCGTCGGTTCGTCTGGTCACATCAATGTTCCCCCGGATCTGGTGCGGCAGTGGGCGACGTGGTGTGGCCGTTTTCGATAACCGTTGCGGACGTGGGAGGAGTTACGGCGCGTAAATCCGGGGACGTGGCCCACGACCGCCACTTGGAGGCCAACCGCCCGCGGCAGGCGGCTATAAATGCCGCGGGGGAGGCATCGAGGCGTCCACTGGCCCTCTTCTTCCTCCTCGTGCTTCCATCTCTCTCCGCGCGCTCGAGCTCACCGTCGCTCTGGTGAACGCTTCCCGCTGGCGAACTCCGGCGAACGATTCTTCACCGATCCGCCGCCGCCACTTCATCAATCCGGCGCCACGGGGCCGCGCGTCTCGACGGAGCGTCCTCAGCCGCCGTTGTCGCCGCCGCGGTCGCAAGGTTCTTCCTCGCCGTTCAGCCTCTCCTGGTCGTCTTCTTCCTCGTCCTCGTCCATGGCGTCTCCCAGCGGATCGTGGAGGGGCTCCTACATGCGGGAGGATGACATCGAGCGCCTGGTGCGCCTCCGGCGGATCCCGCGGTCGGTGATCACGCGGGCGCCCGGCGTGGAGTTGGAGCCACAGAGCCCGACGAGCGCGTCGTCTTCGGCGCGCACCTCGATCGCGGGCTGGGCTGCCGGCTTCGGCGTTCTTCGGCGCTTCCTCGACCACTTCGGTCTCCGGCCGCATCACCTGCCGGCCAACGCGTGCGTCCTCCTGAGCTGCTTCGTAGCGTTCATGGAGGCTACGCCGGTTTGTGGCCCGACATCGACTTCCGGAGCCGGCTCTTCTACCCGAAGGCCCAGACCAACGACGGCCGCCTGCGGACCTGCGGCGCCGCCTCGATCTACACCCGGCCTGGTACGCCTTTCCCCAAAATCCCCACCGTCGACTCGGTGAAGAATTGGCAAATGTCATTCTTCTATGTGCGCAACGAGGGGGGGCTCGTCGACCGGATCAATGCCGGAGTTCAACCCGGCACCCCCAGTCGGCCGGATCAACTGGAGCCACAACGCCCGCTCGACGGATCAAAACGCCGAGGTGAACCTGCTCTGGGACTTCCTGGCGACAGCCGCCACCGGCGGGCTGACAGCCGAAGATCTTCTCTGCACCATCGCCGAGCGCCGGGTGCTGCCGCTCCAGATGCGCACCCACAAGATCGGGCACATGTCCGGCCGGTTCGATCCGAACCGTACGTCCAAGGTGCTGCTCAACAAGGCCCAGGTGGCCAGCCGGGTGAACCACATCACCAAGGCGAACCTGTCGGAGGACTGGAGCTACGGGCTGGCGCCTTGCGACAGGGACCATCCACCGGCGCGGGTAAGCTTCGTGTCTTTGCCATTTTCCGGCTTGCGGCTGCTGGGCCGACTTCTTTTTTCTGCCGACTTCCGACTTGTCATATGTTCATGTTTCTGTCTCTCTAGCTTTTTGAGCGCCCGGGCGTCGAGATGGCGACACAGCGACGAGAGGTGGAGCCGCCGGATCGTCGATCCGGCTGACCAAACTGGCGAGACGGCCGCGGCGACGACACCGCCGGGCGCCGTCTAGGCGGCCGGGGAGCGCAATCCGCCCTCGCCGGAGCAGCAAGGAGGAGGAGCCGGCGACGTCCGGCACGGGGCCCATCCCCGCCGTGCCTGCGTACGAGGCCGCCCACCACCGACGCGCAGGCCGGCGCGGCGGCACCACGGCCGCCGTGGCGGCGAAGGCGCGCCGGCAGCAACCAAAGACGGTCCCGGAGCAGGCCGGGTGAGCTCTTTCTCTCCTTCTTGTTTGATTCCTTTTCTTTCCTTACTTTTATGCTTATTATCTCTCTGTTTATCCGGCTAGGGTTCCTATTAGGTTTGCCCAGGGCGGCGGCTCCCGGCAAGCTCCGCGAGTTGTGTCGCCGCTTCCCCGCGAGGAGGGAGACGCCGCAGCCTTCCTCGCGCGCACCTACGCCGCCGCCGCTGCGAGTACTCCGCCTGCCGCAGGGGCGCCTTCTTTCGCCGTGCCGCTGGCCTCAGCGCCTGATCGCGGCACGCGTGCTGAGCCGGCTCGCCAGGTGACGCTGGACGACATGTTCCCGGGCCGGACTCGTCTTCCGGCTGCTGGGGCTGGCCTGGGCATGCCGCCGTCGACCGGAGCTGGGGCCGATAACTCCGCACCGCCCGCGACTGGAGCCGGAGCCGGCAGGGCTGTGCCGCCCACGGTGGTGTTGGACGAAAGCCCGGAGGGGACACCAGACGCCAGCTGGGCCGGCCGGGCCATCCGCTGCGCCCTGGAGCGACGCCGGCCCGCCACGCAGGCGACCCACAAGCCGGCGAGGCACGAGCCGGCGCGCACGGACTGACTCCGCGGGCCGGGCCCTCCCATCCCCCCAGGGCCTGCACGTGGCCAAGGGCGCACTTCTTCTTCAGGTGCCGTCCGCCTCCGACGCCAGCCTCGGCTCGGCTGCCACTATGGAGCAGGCGTGGCTCAGTGCCGACTCCTACGAGGTGACCAGCCGGGAGGGGACCACCGGCCAGACGTCGGTGGAGATGTTCTTCTCCAGCCTGCAGGCCAATCTCAAGGCCAGGGCAGCTGAGGCCGCGGCTAACGTCGCCAAGGTAGAGGAGGCCGGCAAGGTAAGCTTCGACTGTTTTTGATCTGATTATTATCCTGGTAGCCCTCCGAGGCATGGGCCGGCTGCTTGGAGCCGGCACGGGTTTCGCCTGATCGACTAACTTTTTCTTCTCCTTAGGCTGTGATGGACCGGCGCACTACTTTGTATAATCGCGCCGTCACCCATTACCACAAGGCCAAGCTGGACCGGATCGACTTGGCCCGCGAGCTGGAAGCCGTCAAGGGTAAGCTCTATGCTTCTTTCGACTTGATGTCTTATCTTCTTTCTAGTGTCTGACATTTCTTTCTGGCCGCCTCGTAGTTGAAGCCGCCAAGGTCCCGTGGCTGGAGTCGGATCTGCTCGCGCCCACGGCGAGAGCGAGAGGCGGGCCGGTCTGCCGCCCGCAAGCTCAAGGCTGGCTGAGCGGGAGCGCGCTGCGCTGCTGGAGCAGAATCACCTCATCGAGCTCAACTCCCTGGGACGGCGGAGAAGGAGAAGGTGGATGATCTGAGCCGGCGGCTGACGAGGTGGAGGCGGCTTGCGCTGCAGAGAGGAGGTCACCGCCAAGTCCACGGAGCTGACGGCTACCGCCAAACGCTGGACCGAAGGCTTTGGCGCGCTTGATCGCGGCTTGGCGGGTGAGTGCATCTATGTTTCCTCCCCTTGCCGGCTTTCGGCTGTCGTCTGCCGGCCTAGGTTGGTAGCCGGCAGCAGAAACTTATCTTTTTCAATCTCCATCTTCGGGCTGGGGCGTCGGTTCGTGCGGCTACCGCCAGCTTGCTTTGATCCTTCGAAATCTCCCTCTTCGGGCTGAGGCAGTCGGTTCGCGCCGCCGCAGTCTTACTTTAGGACTTCGGAATCTCCATCTTCGGGTGGGGGCAGTCGGTTCGCGCCCCGCCAATCTTAGGACGGAATCTCCATCTTCAGGCTGGGGGCAGTCGGTTCGCGCCGGCTGCCCATCTTTAGGACTTCGGAATCTCCATCTTCGGGCTGGGCAGTCGGTTCGCGCCGGGCGCCGATCTACTAGGACCGGAATCTCCATCTTCGGGCTGGGGCAGTCGGTTGCGCGGCTGCCGCGTCTTACTTTAGGACTTCGAAAATTTGCATTTTTCAGCTTATTTCGGTTTTGATGGCTTCTGACATGCTTCTTCTTCTTGCAGCCCCGGAGACGCGCGGCGGCTTTGACGGCCGTTGGTATTGCGCGCGAGTCAGGAGGCCGGCGGCTCGGCAGTATATTCTCGTGGAGGACCACCTGGCGTCCATGGCTGCCCGCGTCGATCCCATCACCAAGCTCGGCTGGGAGCTTCGGAAGGCGGCTGAGGAGCTGGTGCCCATGCTGTGGCCTGAAGAGGCGGTGCCGCAAGATATCTCCGGCCTCATCTCCGCGATGGAGCGGGCGCCGGACCGTTTCTCTGGAAGGAGTCGGCCACGCGCGCCGGTGCCGACATGGCGCTGTCCTTTGTCCTCTCCTGGTACAATGAGGTGGACCTGGGGCAGCTTGAGTTCGGCGAGCCGGCGTGGAGACCAAGCTTCCAGCCGATCTCAAGGCCGCCCGCCTTGCTCGAGCCAGCACCATCGCCGACTTCGTCGACAAGACCGTCTTCGTCGCGGACCCGAACCCTCCTCCGTCCGATGAAGATTATATGGACGATGAGGAGGCGGAGAACGTGCCTGAGGACGACCCGGCACGGCTGATGCCCCTCCGGCTTAGATTTCCTGCTTTTCAGTTGTTCTTTTGCCAAGACAATTTATTAAATCCCCGGGATGCCGGGTGCAGATGTATGAATATTATCGCCTTTTAATTATGTCGCACTTTAATGTGTTTGTTAATCATTTGTGTACCGAGTTGCTTTCTTCCGACTCGTTCGCTTTTTCCCATCCGCCCACTCTTTGGCTGTGCCCTTGCCGGTCGTACGTCCGACTTGCGGTCCGTCGCCGGATCAAGAGCGTGCCGCTGGGTGAGGCTGACAGTATTTCAGTCGAACGAGCTGAATTCGGCAATCCGGCACTTTTATGAAAAGTTACAAGTCAACTCGCTTTTACTCTTTCCCTTAGTCGTTTCGCGTCGGCTCCCTAGGCCTTACTCCCGCCGGACAGCCGGGTTGCGGTCTGTAGCTGGATCGAGCCGGCTGTCGGAAACCGGATCACGTTATTGAGCCGACCGCGTGAGAGGGTTTAAGCCAATTGGCGAAACAAGGTAAAGTACAAAACTTGTCGGAGACGGCGCTCTTGGCGCAAGCTTTTTCATAACTCATAAAAGGGATACAAGGATACATACATTCCTCCTCTCATGTGTAAAATGGGCGGAGTAACCTGACATTCCACGGACGTTTAGTCTCCTCGTCAGCCTTGTACGGCTTGTTTTTCTTAGCCTCTTGGGCATCTATGAGATAGTAGGAATCATTTGCCTCTGCCTTGCTCACGATGAAGGGACCCTCCCATGGGGATGCTAGTTTATGCTGTCCGGCTGTCCGTTGGATCAGCCGGAGCACTAGGTCTCCTTCTCGGAATGCTAAGGACTTAACCTTCCGGCTGTGATAGCGACGGAGGCTCTGCTGGTATACGGTTGACCTGGACTCGGCCATCAGCCGGACCTCTTCAACCAGTCGACTCCATCTTCGCGAGCTTCTTTGGCTTCAGCAGTATACAGCTTGATTCTTGGCGCGTCGTGCTCGATATCATCGGCAGGACGGCCTCCGTATACGAGGAAGAAGGGTGTGAAGCCGACCGAGCGGTTTGGCGTCCGCAAGCTCCACAGACGCTGGGCAGCTCTTCAATCCAGCAGCCGGCTGAGCGCTCAAGCGGCTCCACCAGCCGGGGCCGGATGCAGCTAGGATCAAGCCATTTGCTTTCTCCACTTGGCCGTTGGTCTCTGGGTGTGCTACGGACGATAGGTCCATTCGGATCCCCATCTCCCCGCAGTAGCGCTTGAAAATGCCCTCGGCGAAGTTGCTGCCGTTGTCAGTGATGATGCTATGCGGGTAGCCGTATCTCGCGATTATCTCCTTGAGGAATGTGACGGTTGTGGAGCCATCCAGCTTCTTGATCGGCTTGGCTCGATCCACTTAGTGAATTTATCAATCATCACCAAGAGGTGTGTCATGCCGCCTCGGGCTGTCTTGAATGGGCCTACCATATCCAAGCCCCATACGGCAAACGGCCAGGTGATGGGGATGGTTTTTAGGGCGGAAGCCGGCGTTTGCCTTTGCTTTGCGAAGCGCGGCAGCCGTTGCACTTCTTCACCAGGTCTTCTGCGTCCCTGAGCGCAGTCGGCCAGTAAAAACCGTGCCGGAAGGCTTTGGCCACTATGGCTCTGGAGGAGGCGTGATGGCCGCACTCTCCCTGGTGGATTTCCCGTAGGAGTTCAATCCCTTCGCCGGCTCGACGCACGCTGGAACACCCCACTTACGCTGCGTTTGTACGGCTCGTGGTTGATGATTGTATAGGCCTTGGCCCCTCTCAATCTGCCTGGCCTGGACTCTATCATCAGGCGACACCGTCGGTGAGGTAGGAGAGGAATTCTTATGCCCATGATGGTACGCATTTTATTTCAAACACGCTAACCACCAAGGCCTCCATCTTCGGAGCTTCCGGTTTCGACTGCGTGGTCGCCGGGTTCGGCTGTGAAGCCGGCGGGTTTGGCTGATAAGCCCCGAGTTTGGCTGAGAAGCCCGCGTTGGACCGATAAGCCCCGGGTTCGGCTGAGAAGCCGGCGGGTTTGGCTGGTGAGCCCCGACTTTGGCTGAGAAGCCCCGCGTTGGACCGATAAGCCCCCGGGTTCGGCTGGCTTTGGGTTTGGCCCCCGACTTGGCGATAGGCCCGGGTTCGCTGAGAAGCCAGGTCGCCAGCGAATATGGAATCCGAGTCCGGTGACGGTATGATGGACGGCTTGATAACCGCCAAGGCGATGCCCGGCGGAATGGCTTGCCGGGTTGAGCCGATCTTGGACAAGGCATCAGCCGCCTCGTTGTTTGCTCGTGGCACATGGTGGAATTCGCAGCCGTCGAAGAAGCCGGATAGCTGCTGGACATGGAAGCGACGAGGCCATGTTGGCGTCCTTCGCGTCCCAGTCGCCGGATGCTTGCTGTATGACCAGTCGGAGTCGCCGAAGCATAGTATGCGACGCACGCCAATCTCCTTGGCCAGCTTCAGCCCATGAATGAGCGCTTCATACTCCGCCACGTTGTTGGATGCGGCGAAGTGGATCTGCAGGACGTAGTCCAGCCGGTCCCTTTGGGAGAGGTGATGACGACGCCGGCTCCCAAGCCGTTGCGCATCTTCGAGCCGTCGAAGTGCATCTTCCAATGTGTGGAATCCGGCACAGGCGGCAGGTATTGCATCTCAGCCTAGTCGACAAAGAAGTCCGCGAGGATCTGCGACTTGATGGCTGTGCGTGGCTCGTAGAGGATGGTGTGGGCGGCTAGCTCCAGGGCCCACTTGGCAACCCGGCCATTGGCATCCTTGCTGCCGATGATTTCCGCCAGGGGCGCTGTGGCAACCACCCTGATGGGATGCTCTTGGAAGTAATGTTTGAGCTTCTTGGCCGCCATGTAGACACCGTAGGTGACCTTCTGGTAGTGGGGGTAGTTTTGCTTCGGGGGAGAGCACTTCGCTGAGGTAGTAGACTGGGCGCTGGACCAGCTGCTCTCTGCCGCTTCTTTGCGCTCCACCACCAGGACAACGCTGACCACTCGGTTGGTGGCTGCGATGTACAACAGCATCGGCTCCATCGAACCTGGCGTTGCAAGGATTGGCGCGGTTGAGAGCACGCTTTAAGTCACGAAAGGCTTCATCGCCTGCGGTGACCAGACAATTTGTCCGACTTCCTCATCAATTGATACAGGGGCAGTGCCTTCTCCCCAGCCCGTGTGGCGGCTCAAGGAGGCGCCAGCGTGAACCACGGACGTCCTTGAGGCACTGCGGCAGTTCCATCTTTTCTATGGCACTGATCTTTTCCGGGTTGGCTTCGATTCCTCGCTGAGAGACGAGGTAGCCCAGGAGTTGGCCGGCTGGCACGCCGAACGTGCATTTGGCCGGGTTGAGCTTCATCCGGAATCTTCGCAGATTGGTGAAGGTTTCTCTTAAGTCATCAAGGAGGGTAGGCATCTCCTTGGTTTTACAACGACATCATCCACGTATGCGTGAACATTTCCGATTTGATCCTGCAAACACTTTTGCATGCACCTTTGGTAGGTGGCGCCTGCATTTTCAAGCCGAATGGCATAGTCGTGTAGCAGTAAGCCCCGTACGGGGTAATGAACGAAGTCTTTATTTGATCGCCGGATTCAAAGGAATCTGGTGGTAGCCTGAGTAGGCATCTAAGAAAGACAACAGTTCACACCGGCGATCGAGTCTATGACTTGATCTATGCGCGGCAGGGGGAAGGGGTCCTTCGGGCACGCCTTGTTGAGGCTGGTGTAGTCGATACACATGCGCCGGGAGCCGTTCTTCTTCAAAACCAGGACCGGGTTCGCCAACCAGTCCGGGTGCAGTACTTCCATGATGAAGCCGGCAGCTAGGAGCCGGGCAATTTCTTCACCGATGGCCTTCCGTCGTTCTTCGGCGAAGCGCCTGAGAGGCTGCTTCACCGGCTTGGCTTCAGGCCTGACGTGGAGGTGGTGCTCAGCCAACTCCCTCGGTACACCCGGCATGTCCCTTGGAGACCATGCGAAGATGTCCCGATTCTCACGGAGGAAGCTGGTGAGCTCGCTTTCTTTGCTGCTCAAGCCGGCACCGATGGTGACGTACTTGTCCGGCTGGGCCGGGTCGAGCAGGATCTTCTTGGTGTTGTCGGCCGGCTGGAAGTGAGTCGTCCCAGCCGGGTTGCCCACAGCCGGCATGTCCGCCTGCGCGGCCTTAGCCAAGGCGACGGCGTCGTGGATGAGCTGCTTCTCGGTGGCGATGACCAGCGTCTGGGCCATCTTGGAGCTCTGCGTGGCGCAGTCCATGGAGCGGCGATAGTCGCCGGCTACGGTGATGACTTGGGGCCAGGCATCTTCATCTTCGGGTACCCGTAGTGGGGCACCGCCATGAACTTTGTCAGGGCCGGCCTGCCCAGGAGCGCGTGGTAGGGACTCACGAGGTCCACCTCGAACTCGATGTTCTCCGTGCGGAAGTTGTCCGGCTTGCCGAACATGACCTCCGGGTGATCCGGCCAATCGGCTGGCAGTGGCCTGGCACGATGCCATGGAAGGCGGTGGGGTGGGGCGCAACTCGGCCTCTGGATGCCCAACTTGCGGGCGGTGTCGCGGTAGAGGATGTTGATGCTGCTGCCCCATCCATGAGGACGCGCGAAAGCGCACGCTGCGCGGTTGTGCCGATGGTGGGGTCGAGGACCATGGCGTAGCTGCCCGGCCGGTAGGACAGCCGGTGTGTCGCGGCGATCAAAGGTGATGGCCTGCTCTGACCAGTGTAGGTACTGGGGGACCGGCGGCATGACCGCGTTGACTTCGAGGAAACGCTGCTGGCTCGTTTGTCCTCGGGCTCGGGGGTGAAGATGATGTAGGTGGCATCCTCAGCCAGGTACCGGCCGCCATGGTGCACTTGGTTAGCCTCGTGGTGCTCGAGGTTGTTGGCTTCTGCGCCGGCCTGGCCACCCGGCCGCCGGCGGGTGGTGGTGGGGGTGGAGGCGGAAGGGGCTCGCCGCTCGTCAGCCGCTTCATGAAGTGGTCGCGGGTGGAGTGGTTGGAGGGGTTCTTGCCGCTGTGGTACTTGCACGGCGAGTCGAGCATCTGCTCGAAGGTGTACTTCGGCTTCCAGGGCCGGTCCGTCTGGCGCGCCGGCTTGCGCCAGCCGCGTGGTCTGACACTGCCGCCACGTGGGCGGAGCCGTACCGGCGGTCCGGCTGGTCGTTGTGCCTCTTGCCGCGGTAATTGTCCCGCCGGCTGCCGTGGTGGCCGCCCTCGGCCGGCTTGTGCTCAGCCGGCTTGTTGTTGTCCCGCCTGGATGGAGCCGGCGAAATCTCAGCCGGCGTCGCTGCTGGTTCCATCGGCCGGCGCGTGCTTATGCGATGGCCATCAAGGCAGCCATCGTCTTGGGGTCGCTGCGGTGCAGCTTGTGCCCAGCATGGTGTTGGGCGGCAGCCGGCCATGAAGAAGCCGACTGCTGGATCTCGTGCACGCCCTCGCAGAGTTGCGCATCTCGCACCAGCGCGTCAGTACGCACGTCCGTCTCGTCCGCGCCCTGCTTGCACATCTCAAGCTGTTGGGCGACACGGCCGGCGGTAGGTGCCGGTGAGTTGCTGATGAAGGCGTCCTCGAAGTCGAGCCAGCCGTTGATGCTGCCGGCTGGCAGGTTGTTGAGCCAGGTGCGGGCGGAGCCGAGCGCATGAGGGTAGCGCACGGCCGGCGCTTGTTGCCCTGGGCGATGCCGGCTGCGGTGGAGTAGTCCTGCAGCCAGTCCTCCGGCTTGGTCGTGCCGTCGTACTTGGGTGTGTCGCGGGGAGCTGGAAGCCAGCTCTCATGGGCTCGTTGAGGATCCGCGGCCCGAAGCTTGGGGCCGGCTGGCCCTTCTTCCTCCGCGATGCGGGATTCGACCAGCCGGTCGAGGCGATCTCCGGCGTCCGCCGGCTCGACGCGTGGGCCCAGCCGGGAGCGGGCCGGCTGGCGCGGGCCACGGCCTCTGGCCGCGCGGTGCTTGATGGTGGATGGCCTCTCGTACTCGTACTCTTCGTCGTCGTGCCGGCTTGATGGTGGCCGGCTGCGACCGCTGTTGCCACTGGGCGGCCGGCTTGTGCGGCTGGAGCTTGCATGGGTGTTCCGGGCTGTCGGCCCGCCGGCTTGGTGCGAGGGAGGTGGACTCGGCCGTGTCCTTCGGACCGTCTCGGTCCTTGCCTACAGCGCCATGAGCGTGAGAAGCTCCGGGGGCATGGGCGTACTGGGGTCCTGCGTTTGGCGGTTGGCCGCCTTCAGCAGCTCAGTCACCCGCTCAGTCGCGGCGTAACTCTGCGCCTTCGAGGCGGTGCAGCTCTTCCGCGGCAGCTTCAGCCGCGAGCATGTTCTTGTCGGGGTGTTGTAGATGGGCAGCTCCGTAGATGGAGCCGGCGATGCAGCGCCGTCCCGGGCGATCTCTGCGCCCAGGCCGCCTCCTCTGCGGCGGATCTGGCCGGCTCTGGGGTTGTCGCCGGTGGCGGGTGGCGCGGTTGAACTCGCGCTGGGAGATCTCCCACTTGGCGCAGCAGCCAGCTCTTCCGTTTGCTTGAGGAGCTGGCGGTGCTCCTCCAGTCCTTCTCGATGGTGGTGGGGTCGGCACCAGGCGTGAGCGGAGTGCTCAGCTTGGCCCTAACCGTCCAGCCGGGATGGTGGTGGCGGCGCCTTTGCGCCTGAGGCGGATGCGCCGGCGTCCTTGTTGCGCTCCAGCGCAGGACCGCGGATGCGCGTGGTCTTGTCGGCGGCGTCGTTGCCGGTGGTCATGACCTCCTGCATGATGCAAGGGCTGGCGATGGTGAGGCGGCGCCGCTCGGGAGGCTGCGCGCACGATCTCGCGCGGGTAGCGCGGTGGTGCAACGGTGGCGACGTAGACGTCGAAGCTGCCGAAGCTGATGATGTTGCGCGCAGGAAGGGCCGGTCGGAAGCAGCCAGCGTTACGGCCAGCGATCGAAACGATCTCAGAACCAGCAAGCGACTCGCTCGCCGGTGATGATGGCCGGCCCGTCCGGACACCGGCCGAGGATGCTGAAGGCCCACGGTGGGCGCCAAATGTCGTGGTATCGTCATGACATATGCCATAGGGTGGCTAATCGAAGGGGCTCCTGAAAGATCTCACGGCGGTATCCGGAGCGGGTATGGGCCGAACGACACGGCGACCCAGGTTCGAGGCCCTCCGGTGGAGGTAAAACCTCTACTCCTGCTATGAGTGTATATGATGTGTAACACAGATGGTGCTCCTTGAGCTGTATCCGGCTGCTCTGAGGTGGACGAAGGTCTCTCTCTCAGGGCAGCTCTAAGACTAGTGAATGGTAACTGATCGATCGTCCCCCACGAGAGGGGGTAGTGCGGCTATATAGCAGGCACTTTACATATAAGACCCTAGTCTACTAGCCGGCTTGGCGGCGCGCCGCTCCTTCCCGAGGTGGTGACGCGGAGCCTGAGGCCAGTGGCATCCCGGGCAGCCACGGTCGGCGGTATGGAAGGGAGCTCTGTGGCCGGGCGCCGTAAAGCCATGATGTGTCGGCGGCGAGATGGCACCTCCGCGGGTGCTATTGCTCCACATGCCCCGCGCTGATGAAGTCAGCGTGGACTTTGGGAACCTCACCCCCGGTTCCTTCCAATGCAAGACTCGCCAACCTCGAGTCGGTCGAGGAGACCCCAGTCGGATATGGCTTGTGGAAGCCGGCCCAGCTGCATTGGCGGCCGTAACCAGGCCGACTAGGACACTGGAGCCACCGGCTTCCGACCAGCCGGCTACGGCTCCAGCCGGCTGCTCCTCAGCCGGCCTTTGCAGCGAGCCGGCTAGTGGTCAGCCGGCTGCTCCGCGTCCATTGCCCTACCCGGGGTCTTCCCCCCGACATTTTGTTTGTGGTTTCTCCAACTCTTTTGCTGCACTTGACAATCAAGTTTTATTTGATAAAGCAAAACATGTTGGTATTAGCCTGGGTCACAAGAACTTGAATGCTGATTCTATTATTAATAAAGTTAAAGAGGTTGAAATCAATAGACCTAAAGATTTTCATGTTTCTAACCCTGCCTTATTTCTTCCTGTGGACATTAGTCTATCTGTGGAAGAGTTGAGAGTGGGTGCAGAAGATGAAAATGTGGGTTCATTAGATCAGGAGGTTCACATTAGTGATGTCCCTGATGAGGATGAACCGTGGACATTAGTCTATAGTAGAAAATGAGGAAGAAGGAAGTTGATATTTAAAAATGGTAGTAGCTCTAATTTGGAAACCTGGAGGTCTTAATAGACCTGATAAGCTTACTAGAGTGCATGATCTCATTAGAGAAGTGTGCCCTGATATTCTATGTTTTTCTGAGTCAAAAAAGAAGAGTTTACAAAACTTTAGTTGCAACAGTTAGACCCTTGGGGGAAATTCTCCTGGAACTAGTTGCCAGCTGTTAAAACTGCTGGTGGCATTCTTGTTGGCATTAGTCTTGATCTGTTTGATATAGTCAAATGGGATTTTTTTACTTACTGTGTTTCTGTTCAAATAAAAGCCAAAAAAAGATAATGTTGTTTGGAGAGTTATTGTTGTGTATGGCTCTGCTTATGAGGAACATAAGTTGGAGTTTATAAATGAATTGCACAATGTCTATGCTTGTTGGAGTGGCCTACATAAGTAGGTGGTGACTTCAACCTCATTAGAGAAAGATGTGAAAGAATACTGGTAATATAATTCAACATTGGGCTAATTTTTTCAGTGATTGGATTAATAAGTTCAGCATGATGGAGCTCAAGAACCCTAGTAGGCAGTTTTCTTGGGCTAATAACCGGGATAATCTGTTCATGGCCTTGCTTGAGAGGTTTAATTTGTTGTTTCTACTTGTTGGGACTCTTTGTTTCCTGCTAGTAGTTTATCTTCCAAGGCTAGAGTTGGCAGTGATCATACCCCTATTATTGTTAACACTGGTGCTTTGAAAATTCCACATGAAAAACAATTTAGATTTGAGAAGTGGTGGCTTAAAATTGAGGGGTTTGAGCAAGTGGTGGCCAAATTTTGGCAAACCCCTTGTCATCTCGAAAATTCTGTTGATAGATGGCAATTTAAAATGAGAAATACTAGGGACGGGTTGAAAGGCTGGTCAGCTAATATTGAGTCTGCTCAAAGAAAACTTAAGCAATAGTTGGTTGTTGAATATGATTTGCTAGACATTAATTCTGAAACGGAATGCTTATCCCCTATTTCTAAGTCTAGAATGAAGAATATCTCTATTGAACTTGCTAATATATGGAGAAATGAGGAAATTAAGGCCAGACAAAGGTCTAGGGAGCGTTACATTCTAGAGGGTGATCGTAATACTGCTTACTTCCATTCTGTAGCAAACCAGAGGAGGAGGAAGAAGTAGATTGGTCAACTACAAGGTGATTCAGGCATGGTGGAAGATAATAAAGGTATGCTTGATATTGCTGTTAATTACTATAAGAACCTTTTCTGCCAAGAGTCTTGCCTTGATATTGATTTAGAGTATGATTTTTGGGACCCTGAGGATATGGTGTCCCAAGATCATAACAACATGCTTGATGCTGCTTTTTCTGAAAAAGAGGTGAAGGAGGCAATTTTTGGCTCTTATGCTGAGGGTGCTCCTGGCCTGATGGTTTCTCTTTTCTCTTTTATCAACACTTTTGGGAGATCATTAGAGCTGATTTTATGGCTATGGTTAAGGATTTGAATGAAGGGAAATTAGACCTTTTTAGGTTGAATTTCTCTCTTTTAACTTTAATTTCTAAAGAGGCTGAAGCTGTAACTATACATAAATTCGGACCAATTGCTTTATCTAATTGCAGTTTCAAGATTTTCTCTAAGTGTGCAACTAATAGGATGGGAGTGGTTAGTGAAAAGTTTATTTCACCAAACCAAACAGCTTTTATTAAGGGGAGATATATTCTTGAGAGTGTAGTTTCTGCCCATGAAGTTATTCATAATGCAGTGCATAATGGCCAATCTGGTTTTATCTTTAAACTTGACTATGAAAAGACATATGATAGGGTTGATAGGGATTTTATCTTGAGAGTCATGAGGACGAGGGGTTTTAACCCAAGATGGATGCCTATTATTGAAGGTCTTTTGCATAATGGGTCTATGGGTGTTAGGATCAATGACGGTAATAGCCATTTTTTCCTGACTAGTAGCGGTGTGAGGCAAGGGGATCCTATTTCCCCTATCCTCTTTAATTTTATGGCTGATGTGTTCACCAAAATCTTGTCCAAAGCTGTTGCTAATAGACAGTTAGCTGGACTTTTGCAAGAGTTGGGAGGTGGTGGTATTATCAGCATGCAATATGCTGATGATACCTCACTTTTCCTAGAAAATAACTTGTCCTCTGCTATAAATTTAAAGTGGATCCTGGCCTGCTTTGAACATATGTTTGGCATGAGGATCAACTTTCACAAATGTGATTTAGTTCCTATCAATGTAAATGATTGTGATGCACAAATTATTGCTCAAGCTTTGAGCTGTAAGCTGTGTGAATTCCCCATGCAATACTTAGGAGTCTCTCTGCATCACAGTAAACTTAGAAGAAAAGATATTCAACCTGTTGTTGATGAAATCCCGAGGAAGGCTGCTGGTTGGAGGGGAAAGCTTCTTAACCATGCTGCTAAACTAGAGCTGGTTAGAAGTGTTTTAGCCAGCATCCCTCTTTACTTGCTTAGTGTGATCAAATTTCCAAAATGGGCCATTACTCTCATTAATTCTCAGATGGCTCACTGTCTCTGGGATAATTATGAGGGACATCATAAATACCATTTAGCTAATTGGGGTTTGGTCACTAGAAAAAAGAAATATGGAGGCTTGGGCATTCCTGACTTATTAGAGATGAATATGTGCCTTTTAGCTTCCTGGATTAAAAGATATAATTTGAATGAGAACAAGCTTTGGAAACAGATTATTGATATTAAGTATAATGTTGATAATCCAAAAAAATCTCCTGCTCTTCCTCTGGTGCCTCTCCTTTCTGGAAAGGGGTAATGTGGGCTGCTAAAGCTGCTAAAATGAGATATCAATGGAAAGTGGGGGATCGTAAGAAAATTAAGTTTTTGGGAAGATCATTGGTTTGGATCCTGCAGCCTAGCTATTCAATATTGGGAAGTTTATTTCCTGGTTAATGAGCAAGATAAAACCATTGCTGAGCTTTGGGATGGGGATTCCTCGAAAGTAACCTTTAGAAGGTGTTTTGATCATAGGTTGATGGTGCAGTGTTTGGAAATCCAGCAAATTGCACAGACCATTACCTTGAATACTGATAATGATGCCCTGATCTGGATGTGGAAAGTCAATGGGGTATATAGTGTGAAATCTATGTATGTTGTGGTAAATGTTGGTGGGATTAAACTTGTTGATATTCATTGTGTTTGGAAGCTGGAGATTCCCCAAAAATTCATTTCTTTCTCTGGTTGCTATTTCATAACAAGTTGCTCACTAGAGACAACTTGGTTAAAAGAGAAAATGTTGATGATTTGACTTGTGTGTTTTGCAATGAAGTTGAATCTTGCCAACACTTTTTTTTTGATTATGTGGTTGCTTCCAAACTATGGAAGGAGATAGGGTTGGCTTTGGGTCTTAGGATTAAAATTACAAACCTGTCTGGTGTCACTACTGTTTGGAATGATAAGAAAAAGAATGCTTTATGCAATATGATTTTTGCTGCTACTCTGAGAACCATCTGGATTACCCGAAATGATCATGTCTTCAATCGAACTCAATGGTTTGGGATGCAGGGGATGTGGAGACAAGTGGTCTTCAGCTCTGCTCAATGGAAAATTCTGCTGAAGGAAGAAGAAAAAGGAAGATTGAATATGATGCTGAGAAAGCTGGAGGTATTAGCTCGGTTGCGGCCGCTGCTATCGTGGCCGGAGCCTGGCTGACCCCTCAGAAGAAGGCGAGATCGTCGTTGGAGGTGTGTGACATGAATAGGGTGAGAGGGTTTGGGCCGATGCTAATCATGGCAGAAGACTTGGCGAGGACTCTGGAGGCCAACACACTAATGTTGGTTGGCGATGGAGCAACACACTGATGTTGGTTGGCGATGGCGCAGGCTTCAAAGTGCTGGAGCGTCCATGAAGATCTCTAGGGTGTTGATGGTTGTTTGTGTGCCCTCCCCTTCCCCCTCTCGACGTGTCAAAAACCTCTATTTTCGGTCTGTATGATATACTATGTGGGTGGAAAGAACTGTTAGGCTTTTGACGATGGTGTAATATGGCCTGTAAAGCTGGATGGTTGTTGGTGACTATGGTTTCAAAAATGGAACCGGGGTTTGAAGCCCTGTTTTTCTAAAAAAAAAAATGTGTCACTAATTGTCACCGAATGTGGACGTTGTTTTCATCACTCTGAGCGTCATCTTCTCTCCCATGGCTGGTTATTAGAGATTTCAATAAAGCCCTATAGCAGTATGAACATCATGCCTTCTTTTAGAGTCACGGATGATGGCTTTAAAAGATTGTGTACAACTCTGTGAGCTGAATGATCTAGGCTTTTCAGGTCTTCCATTCACATATGACAACAAGAGGGTTGGAAACAACAATGATCGTGTCCATCTTGATCATGCTACGGCGACATTTACCCTGCCTCATCTTTTGTGCATTTGGTCAACCCTTGTTCCGACTATTGCCCCATCCTACTCAATATGGCTAAAGAGATCCGGCCTACTATAAAAGGTCCTCAGCTCCGCTACGAGATTTTTTGGGAGCATGACCCAGCTATGAAGGAACTTATTGATACATCATGGCGAGGACTAGGACCGCTTGGTAATCTGGGATCGGTGTCACATCATGGCGAGGACTAGGACCGCTTGGTAATCTGGGATCGGTGTCCGATGGACTGCAAGTCATGATGCGGAAGTTGCACGCATGGGGAAGGAAGAAGTTCGGTAATGTGACTAGAGAACTGAATCGGCTCCGGGACAAACTCAAAGACTTGTATGAAAATAATGCACCCTGCTCGGAAATCCGTACTACGAGTGACTTGATGAATGAACTCCTTTATAAGGAGTAAATGTTGTGGTGTCAAAGGTCCTGGATTCATAGGTTGAAGGAGGGATGTAACTTCTTCCATCAGAAGGCTGTTTGGCGTGCTCGAAAGAACAAAATTACTAAGCCTTTATGTAAAGATTTTTCGGACGAGGAAATATCTGATGCCATCTTCCTGATATGCCCAGTCAAAGCTCCTGGCCCAAATGGCTTACCCATGCGTTTTTATCAGTATCTATTGAAGAGATATGTGATTAAAGTTGTGAGACACTTCTTCACCGCTGGTTTTGTGCCAGAAGGAACTAGGTTTCTAGAGATACTACCATGAAGCTAACTCTTTTTGAATGACCTCATTTTTTTTTATGATAGCCAGTTGTTCGGCCCATGGCAGTGAATAATCAATAAAGTATAGACAAACTAGACCTATCCCCTCGATCGACTGAACTTGCGATCTCGTGTATGACACGGATCATATACCACCAACTCTTATCTCAGCCGCTTTCCAGCACAACAGTTTCACCACCACAAGCAGTCGCTTCTGTCGCTGCCCAACCCAAAACAAACAGAGCCCATGTACAATGGAATCGCCACAAAAGGTTCATTTCCTAGATCTCAGCCGCCAGGTCTGCAGATGAATGGTCCAGATCGATCCCAGCGCCTGGAGCTACCTGTTTCTGGGTGACCAACTGCTGGAAGGTGATAGGCTCCGTGTACATTGCCGCTGCCGTGCCTTCGAACATGGCGGCGACGGCTCTCTGGTATGCAGCCTGCGTCTCGTGGACGTTGTCCCAGAACACATACCGACTGCGATCTGTGCAGAGGTTCGAGGTCACCGAGCAGCTGACCTCCGCGTTGAGCCTCCCTCCTCCGCAGCACGCGTTGGAAACCTCAAGTCCTGGTCATATACAATCCAACCACAGATAGGTAAGAACAAACAAGCTTGCGCCGTTTGAATTCGCACGCAAACTATTCATGAAACAGTTCGATTTTTGCACAAGTAAACGATCTGGCATTCGAATGAATCAAACTGATGCCTCAAAGGTACACACATGCACAAATTTAGCTGGATGGTTTGTTTCTTCTTTGTATGGGATTTTCTGTTGGCCGAGACGTATCAATAGAAATTTTAAAGGAATAAAAAATGTTGCTTCATTGCATCAAGGTGCAAAGAGAACTAACCGTCAATCGGTGGGTTGGAGATCTTGTCGGAGATGATGTTGTAGACGCTGGCAATGGAGTACTCCATTCCAGGCATGGAAGCTGCCGTGGCACTGGCCATTTCAAGCCGGAGTAGGGTGTTGAAATGCTGGGCAAGAGAGTTGGAGGCATCATTGCAAGGGCCATCGTTTATCGAGGAAGCCCTGCTGCCAGGCAAGCATCCGATGGGCACCGCATCGAGCAATCCTAGCCTTCGTGCCCCAAGGTTGTATAATACCTGCTTTCACATTGTGTGTGGATTAGTGTGGATGAAAAAACAGGGGTCAAAGAGATTTCAGGATATCTAAGTGGTGAGCCTGAACAATAAAGTTCAATTTAAAATGTGTGGTTCTGATTTTGCTCCTGCACCTGCCGTTAACCATGTGGCCTACCAGCTAGGTTTCCACTGATTTTGCTCCCCGTTGTTCACAGCAATCATACCTTGATGTGCTTGAGGTAGGTGGAGATCATGTTAGCGATGTAGGACGACGCATCGCTCATGTTCGCTCTGCCGTAACTGAATGCAGAGAAGTCGTTGCCTGCGGTGCTGATGATGAATAGGGATCGGGATAGCAAGCGGTTGACCTTATTATGTCCCAACTCGGTCTTGGTCATGCTTGCCTTGGTGTTCGCGAAAAACTTGATCTGTTCTCGGAGGGTGATCGTGCCATTGCCCTGCATTTTGTTAGGCAGAGTCCACAAATTACTACTCATTCGGTTCTGAATTCATCATGTAAGTAACAAAATTGAGCAACACAAAAATGAAAAAAGTGTGGATATGGAGACATTGATTTCAAATATCCAAAAGTTCAGACTTTACCCTTTTTATGTAGCTTAAAATATAAAATATTTAGAATTAAGATTTCGCACATATGTGAAATACATCATTAACTATATAATTTTATTTTCATGATTATTTAAAACATATAAACATAAGTTTTGATTTTTTTAAATACTCCTTCCCTACTCTTTTAGTCCACGTTCCAGAAAAAAATAGACAAATTAGTAGTGCATTTATTAGTACTACTTAAATTGGTAAACAACCAATTTAAGGTACATTGAAAATAGTGATATCCAAGGAGAACCACTTCGTTTTCCGTATTTTTGTTCACTAAAAGTTAAAATGTAGAGTATTTCAGAACAGATTCTAGGCCTAGAATGCATAGTATTTCAGAACGGAGTGAGTATGCATAGAGCGTTGGAACTCACGAGCCAAACACTCCCAATTAGGGCATCTCGGCGACGCAAAACAGACACCTAAATTGTTCGCGTGCATCTGTTTGCTTCGCCTGAAATTGTAAAAATCGACTGCGCGTCCATTTACGATGAGATGCCCCACGCAATTTTTTTCGGTTTTGCATTGTGCCAACATAAACATAATTTACATAGTGAATAAAGAAAATAAAAAATAAAGTACTAAAAGGCGAATGTAATGCCTGCTACCCTAGCCTACTCCTCGTCGTTGTCGTCGAGCACGACGAATTTCGGTATCTACCACGACTAGTTGGCAATTGGGGAACATACACCGGTGTCGCCGGCGGTGGAGGTGGAGCAGCCCACGGGTTGAACACCGGTGGTGGAGGTGGAGCAACCCACGGGATGAACGACAGAGGTGGAGGCGTCGGCGGGTGCGGGGCCGAGTTCTGCAGCGCCCGTTGTAGGGCATCTTTCTCGTTGTAGTAGGCCAGCGTGTCGTCGTCGTCCTGTAGAGGCGCCGGCGGCTGCCGTGTTCGATGATGAGGTGGCGGTGTCCGTTCAAACGGGAAGTCTCTGTTGCCGAGGAAGCCTGCCACCCTCATCGGTTCCTCCTCGGTCTCGCTCCAGCTGTGCTAGCTATTGGAGTCGATGACGAAGGCGGGATCGGCGCGGAGGTCCAGCGGCAGGTACCGCCGCTTGCGCCGGATCTCGGCGCTTCTTTGTGGCTCGCACAGATCAGGCAAGGGCGGGACATGCACCCGGAGGTGGCTGAGCCGCCAGTCGCCGCTAGGAAGGTGCACGTCCTGCCAGCGGTGGCACGACGTCTAGTTGTCGTGCATGAGCCGTGCCAAGTCGACGGGTAGCTACAAGCTGTTCGACCGCGTATCCTTCTTGGTGCCACCAAATAACCATGCGCCACTAAACAAAATTCTGTGGCGCACCCAGGCCCGTGCGCCACTAAATAATGGCATTTCTGTGACGCACTAACTCTCTATGCGCCAGAGAATTCGGAATTTCTGTGACGCACCAACTCTCCGTGCGTCACAAAAATCTGGTGAGGCCCGCGGCCGATTATTGGGTTGACCAATTCTGAATATTTTAGTGGCGCGTGGAGCTAGATGCGCCACAGAAATGTCACCTTTCTGTGCCGCATGTGGCCAAATACGCCATAGTAGGCACCATTTATGTGGCCACGCACCCCACCTCGTGGATCGCCTTTTTAGTGTTCAAAAAATCACAGAAAATCATAAAAACTTTAAAAAAAAATTCCTTTGAACTGTACTTATACTAAGTGGTATACTTGTAGGGAAAATTGGAAAACATGAATTTCGATATATTTTGCAAAAAAAAATCATGAAATCTTCAAACTGGATTTCTGGTTGCATAAGAACTCGTAAAAAACGCATAATATATCAAAATGACCGGGAGAAAATTCTACATCCGAATTCAACTGCCTATGGTTGTTCTGAAATTTCAGAATCGGCAAATTCCAAAAGAGTAAAAATTTACGGCAAAGTTAAGATTTTTTCCTGAAAAAATAAAAATTCGAATTTTTTCCTGTGCCGCACCAAATGCACATGCGTCACAGATTTTTTAGGCTGAAATTTGAATTTCGGCGGCGCCCATCTGCCTCTCTCTTTTCTCCTCCTTCTCCTCATATCCTCCACTTCCACTTCTCCTTCTCCTCATCACCCTCCATCCCACTTCCCCTTATCCTCCTCCTCCTCCTCCTCCTCCTCCTCCTCCTCCCCGAAGACCACCTCCTCCGACGACGACGATGACCTCCTCCGGCGACCACCTTCTCCTCCTCCGGCGACCTCCTCCGACAACGACGATGACCACCACCTCCTCCTCCTCGTCCGGCGACCACCACCACCTCCTCCTCCACCTTCGACGACCACCACCTCCTCCTCCTCCTCCTCCTCCTCCTCCTCCTCCGGCGACCCCCTCCTCTCCCACCTTCGGCCGACCTCCTCATCCTCCACCCACCCCACCCACCCACCCACCTCAGGCGACCTCTGGAAAATTTTGAAAAAAAATTCGGTAAAATTCCGGCGGCACCAGATCTAGATCTGGCCGCCATTTTTTAAATTCAAAAAATTGTGGCGCACCACCGCTGGGTGCGCCACATAAAGTTTTATGTGGCGTATGCCTGCCTGGTGCGCCATAGAAATGTCACTTTTATGTGGCGCATGGGTCCATGCGCCACATAATTCAAATTTTTGTGGTGTGAATTCTGTGACGCACTCTCCGTGCGCCACAGAAGAGCCTTTTCCTACTAATGTGGGAGTGGAGGTGTCGGTGGTGTGGGCGATGGCTGGGACGCTGCCGGCTGCCTTTTAAAGGTCGGGCGCGCGAGGGACACGATGCCATCGAAGGCGGCGCAGAAGTCGAGCCACCGCCCGCCAGTGCGTGTGCAGAAGAGGAAGCGGCGCTATTGATGGCGAAGGCTGCTCCGCATACGCGGAAGCAATGACCGCCGAAGCGACGGCCACGGAAGCGATGCGCTTGAAACATGCCTCTAGGTTGTTGCCAGGCGGGCATGTGGGAGAAGCGAGCGGTCACACGGCATGAGCGCGCAACGTTCACCGAGACGCATCTGAGGCGCAAATATGTGTCGCGTTTCCGTCTCCGCGGACGGCCTGATCACTATGCGTCGGGCCGCTAGGCCTAGTTCTAGACGCATTTTTCGCCCGCGCAGTCGCAAATGGTCGTCTTTTTGCGTCGCCCCACTGGAGATGGCCTTGCTTGGTAGCTTTGTTTTTGAGCTTAACTTGGTAGCTGTGCCAATACTTAGTAGAACCGTAGGGACTCTTGGTTTGGCGGCGGATCCTATACACCGACCGTGTCGATGTGTAGGAAACTAGCTATACGTGGGAGACTATTCTGTGGCGCACATGTTTTGCATGCGCCACATAAATTATTTCTAACCAGTTGTGCCACTGAAATAGCATATTTTTGTGGCGCACTACACAAACATGCACCACAGAAATATGGTGGGCCCACCCTCGGCCAGACCCAATAATTGGTTTCACTATTTATGTGGCGCACAGAACAACGTGCGCCACAGAAATAAGAAATTATGTGGCGCACCTTGCTTGGTGCGCCACAGAAATAGATCCAATTATTGGTTCTCCGACGCCCCGTCTGTATATCCATCCCCCTGCCCCATCCCTCGCCCGTACGCAGCCACCCTCCCCATACCCCCTCCCTCACCATCTGCCTCCATGTCGGCGTCGGGAACCACGCCGCCGCCCTCCCCCTGCCCCTCCCTCGCCATCTGCCTCCACGCCGGCGCCGGGCACCACGCCGCCGTCCTCCCCTGCCACCTCCCTCGCCATCTGCCTCCATGCCAGTGACGGGCACCACGCTGTCGTCGTCCCCTGCCTCCTTCCTCGCCATTTGCCTCCACACCGGCGTCGGGAACCATGCCGCCGCCCTCCCCTGCCCCCTCCCTCGCAATCTGCCTCCACGCCGGCGCCGGGAACCACGCCGCCACCCTCGA
Source organism: Lolium multiflorum (assembly GCA_030979885.1). Classification (NCBI taxonomy): domain Eukaryota; kingdom Viridiplantae; phylum Streptophyta; class Magnoliopsida; order Poales; family Poaceae; genus Lolium; species Lolium multiflorum. Next base: position 46,688,498 of record CM061751.1, on the reverse strand, counting down.
CGCGTTCGGCGCCATGCTCCGGTGGCTGGTCCGCAAGATGGTGGCCATCGACGGCATCATGCCCGGGCGGCACCGCGACGCGGTGCCCAACGCCATGGCCTCCCGCAGCCTCCCTCAATGAGAACCTCCTCAGCCCTCGCCATCCCTCCCCTGTGCACGATCAGGTCTTCCCGCGGTACATCCCTCAGTCCTTGATTTTAAATTCACTTGCTCTCGTCCTCGATGTTAGAGTATATATCTGTATATTGTAGTTTCCCCATATGTTAGGGGGATTCCTGCATATTTACACCTGTACATGTACTATATATTGTGGCCTTTGGCCCCCTGGTAATACAAAAAGCACATTGCCCTAACATGGTATCAGAGCCCCAGGTCTCGAGTTCAAATCCTAGCTTTCACAATTTATTCTAAATTCCCCGCAGCCTCCTGCCGCGCCCGGCCTCCCGCTGCCTCTTTGCCTCTCTACACGTGTTGACTTGTCTTCTCGTCTTCCCGTCACACGTGAGAGGGGTGTTGAAGTGTATAAGTAGATTGCCTAGCCCATTCCATCAGTTCGGACTTTTGGTTCAAGTGGCTAGTGCATGAACCTTAACATGGTATCAGAGCAAAAAAAATTGGTCATCTAGTCTGTACGGCCGCCGTTGCCGCTTGTTCCAGTCGCTGTCTCCCGGCCACCGCCCGTCGCTGCCGCCGGCCCTCCTCCTCCGCCCCGTCCCTCTCCACCACCGGCCTTCTCCGCCCCGGCTCGTTCCCGCGCCGGCCGTCCACGCGCCTCCGCCGCTGGCATCTTCCCGCCACCGGCTGCCCTCCCCCGGCCGCTCGTACCGCCCCCGGCCGCCCGTCCTGCCGCCGGTCAACTTCGTCCCTGCTGCCTCGTCTCGCAGGCGCTTTCTCGATCGGGTTGATTCCGATCTGAGTTGATTCCAAAAAAAACAGAGAGAGATATGTCTTCCTCGTCGGGCTATGTTGCGATTTCTCGCTGCCCGGTGATCTTTGATGGCGCGAATTATCCTGATTTCGCTGCCTTCATGCGCGTCCACATGTGCGGTCTTCGTCTTTGGGGTGTGCTTTCTGGCAAGGTCTCCTGTCCGCCGCACCCCGTTGCTCCTACGGTGCCTGTTGCACCGACGCCTGTTGCCCTTGCCCCTGATGCCACTCAGGCGGATAAGGATGCAGCCAAGAGTGTTGATGATACTGCTTTTGCTGATTATGACCGGAAGGTCTGATACGTCCAAAACGTATCTACTTTCCCGAACACTTTTGCTATTGTTTTGCCTCTAATTTGTGTATTTTGGATACAACTAACACGGACTAACGCTGTTTTCAGCAGAATTCTGGTGTCTCGTTTGTGCAAACTCGACTTTCAGGAAAAACCCGGAAATAATCGCTGTGTCGAGGTGATCCTCGGCAATGCCCTCCGATAGGGGCTTAGGGTTGATGGAATCTGCAAGCGACACGAGACATCGGGTACAGACAAGCGGGAGAGCGATTTACCCAGGTTCGGGGCCCTCGATGAGGTACAACCCTTACGTCCTGCCTGTATGTTCTTGATTATGAGGAAAACGGGTTACAATGGGGTGCCGAATAGTTTGGCTGTGATCTCGTCGAGATAGCTAATTGCTAGGGTAACCTAGTTCTAAGCTTAGGTTGGCTATCGCTAAGATTGTGCCTCCCTCGATAGCCCTCCTGGCCTTTATATAGGTGGCAGGTCCCAAAGTCTAAGATCGAGTAGGTTTACAGTAGTTCTATCTCTAATCTTTCCTTCTTCGGCTTCTTCTGTGTCTTGTACTTCAAGCAATCCTCCGCCGCACCGTCCTAGTGGCCCATTTTGCCTTCGAGTACCTTCATGGGCCTCCATCTGGTCCGTATAGGGTAGTGCAATATTGGTTACCCGGATGGTAATGCCCACGTCAGTAGCCCCCGAGTGTCTAGCCGAACATAGTTCGGGTAGAGACTGAAGCATGTTTTCTTCCGAAGCTCTTCTCCTTGATCATTCTTGCTTTTCTTCTGTCTGCACTATTCTCTTTTATCGGGTGCGCGTCAGCGCTCCCGATGGGAGTAACCGAGTCTAGGTACGGATGGCTGCAATCCGTGCGTAGACTCAAGTTGTACCACTCGAACGTCTTCTGCTGAAGTTTTTCCTGCAAGTCTTTGTAGATCATCCGATACATTTTCCTTACGCAAGGGATAACGAATAACGTGCCCAACTTTTGTTGGTTAACTGCCGAAGGCAAAACAACGTTACCACACGAATCAAGTCCCGGGCATGATCCTGGAGTGCGAAAAAAGTTCTGTCGGGTGCACACCAGCGCTCCCGATGGGAGTAGCCCCGAGTCTGGTCGCAGACTTCCAGTCAAAATTTTCCTTCGAGTCCTCATTTCGTCGGGTGCGTCGGCCTCCCGGTGAGTAGCCCGAGTCTGAGTGCAGATGCTTGCGATCTGCGCTTAGACTCAAATTGTCCATCTGATAACTTTTTTATTCTTTCGAGTGCTCTTGACAACACTCATGATGTCACTGATGACGTATCGCTGTCGTGGTTTGATTGACAGGACTTGACCTAGCGGGCCCACCCTAGTTCTGCGCGGGCAGTTTTTAGGTTTTGACCAGTGCACGCGCAGTGACCGAGGCGTTTCCTCGATTTTCGCGCGACGTGGGAATAATGGGCCGCCGGTTCCATTCCCTTTCCAAGTGCCACGTGTACAGCCTGATTCGCTCCACCTCCCACGACGCCTATGGAGTTATGGCCACAATATCATGCTAACTTTCACGGTATAAATAGAGGACATCCTCGTTTTTTTTTTACGCCTCCCACTGCTCATCTTCTTCGCCCATCCTTTCCTTCTTCCTGCATCCTCTCTTAGAAGCTTCAGACGCCCTGGGGAAAAAGAAGGGCGCTAGCACTTCGGGCGCGGCCAAAGTTAGCCGCGCGGAGCGCCTCCCCATTTCCAACCGCGACATCAACAAACTGCGAGCCCTTGGATTCATCTCTGCATCGAGGATGATATTCGCCTTCAGTGCGGGTTCTCGCCCAAAGCCCCCGAAGGGCTTCACTGTCATGTTCGCCGCCTTTTTGTTCCGTGGTCTCTCCCTTCCGGCGCATGAGTTCCTTCGCTCTCTTCTTTTCTTTTACGGGATCCAGCTCTGGCAGCTGACCCCAAACTCCATCCTCCACCTATCCATCTTTATCACTCTCTGCGAAGCCTTCCTTGGCATTGACCCTCACTGGGGTCTTTGGAGGAAGATCTTCTACGTGAAGCGCCATAACGACAGCAACGGCCCCCGTCGTTGGTGGCGTCGGCTTTGTTGTCGGGAAGGAGGTCGACTACCTTGATTACCCAATGAAGGAGTTTGTCCAGGGCTGGCGCAACAAGTGGTTTTATCTACGAGATCCTTTATCTAGGCGATGCTCAAACCTTCCTCCCTTTGAGGACAAACTGATTCTAAACCGAAGAAATCTTGGCAAAACACCCTTTCTCCCGACGAAAGATTGACAGCCGACAGGCTATTGATCAAATAGTCACCCTGAAGAACACGGGAGGTTTGACAATGTGCGGCACTGAGTTTGTCTCAGTGTTCCTACAACGTCGAGTGCAACCGTTAATGTCTCGCCCCCATCAACTGTGGTTTTATACGGGCAAGGATGATGAGTCTAGGGTTAGCTCTGCCGATCTTTCGGCTGAAGATCTCCGAGACGAAGTCCGCCGCTTGACGTGCCTTAGCATGAGGGACAACATCGTCCTGACATCAGCTCGTTCTCCTTATGATTCTGACCATCCTCCAACCGAGGTAATCCTTTGTTTGTTTTTACTGCTGTCACTCCTTTTTCTGTCGTATCTCGCCAATCTCTTTTTCTTCGACAGGCGCTTGCTGCTGCCCAATGCTATCCTCCTACACCCGAAAGCGGTGTAGTATTAGAGGATGACGATGAAGATTCTGATGGAACCGAGGATGCCCAGCATGTCCTTGAGGACAGCGATGTCCAAGGGAAGAGGCTACGAAGATGACGCCTTCATCGAGTAGGCGTCGGAGCGGTACACGATGATCTTATCGCTTCGGCTGAATCAAGTCCTCGCGGAGGAGATAATGATGCCGATGAAGCTGCCGCGCCTCCTCCTACCAAGAAGAGCTCAACAAGCTTCTTCGCAGGCGAAGATGACCTGGACCCGTGAGCGTCTTGGATTCCTTTCTTTATTCGTTTCCTGTTATCTTGTATGCTAACTGTGCGTTATACTTAAGTAGCTCTGATGATGATGATGAAGTCCCCCTTGCGAAGAGGGCCAAATTTGTCTCTGAGAGATCTGCGTCGGCTAAAGAATCTAATCCTTCTCCCACGAAATCGACACCTCCTTCGCGGACGGTTGTAGAGAAGGTCCCAGTGTCGACAGTTATTCCTCCTAGTGGTGATCCTACTCCACCGGCTGGTCGCGATCATGTAAGTACTCAACCTGCTTCGTTTCGTCGAGTTTCTATCGGCTGAACCTTTATGACTTTGCTTTGCCGCAGCCAATTTATGCCACAGTCGATGCTGTTGCTGAGTTCGCCGAACAATTCACTCGGCTGGAAGCCGAAAACTCCCAGCTTCGAAAGACTGTCAGATCTTCGGCTGATCAGGTGCTTGAGGCCAACAGGCTTGCCACCGATGCCAAGAACGAGAACTTATTGCTGAAGGAGGAGGTGAAGAAGTTGAAGCAACGGCTGAAGGATGAGCAGGATGCCAAGCGCGCAGCGGCGGCCACGATCGATAAAAAGGAAGACGTTCTTCGCGAGTCCATCAAGGATTTATTAGGTAAAATCCGTAGTTCGCCGTTTTTTTTTTGTCTTGGTGTTTCTGTTATCGATTGCTGATCTGTCGTCTTCTCAGATGCTGCCGACTTAACCGTCTCCCGTCGCCACCAGCTTCGAGAGGACTCTATAGCCGACGCCTTGTCGCTTGCTGCCGAGTCTAATGTCCAAGTACTTGGTCTTTTGAAAAAGGCCAAGGGAGCGCTGTCGAGGTTATACTCGATGATCTTCCGAAGATGAAGGAGGACAAGACTCTCGACGAGATGGCGGCTTCTTTCCTCGTTGACCCTTTCGAGCCTGTGGAGGTATTGAAACGTCGCAGCCGTTTATTTGGGGCGGTTCTCACTTTCCAATTGCTCATGGGCCATGGGATGAGATCAGACTTGGAGGAGTTGTCCAAAACGTTGCCTCTTGATAATGACAATCATTTAGTCGATCTTGAACCTTACAAGCGTTCAGCAGTTACTTGTGCAAACTGACTTCTGAAACTGGTGGATGAACCTCAAGCCAAGGCTGCTGCCGAATCCGCCCCCGGCTCATCATCAGCGGATCCTTGAACTTTTCATTTGACTTGTTGTAAATAAGACCAGTCGTAACTTCGTTGTAGCCTAATTTTATTTCGGCTATGTTGCCAGTTTGAACATGCTTTTGAATGTATCCTATATGCCCAGCGCTCCCGATGGGATTTTTATTCTGATACTAGTCTGAATTTAAGGATTGCACTGCAGATTCCTCCGTCTTCTTCTCGTGCTGAGCTTTCTCCGAATCCTTCAAGTAATGATGAGTCAAGCCTCGTTCGCCGCTTGCGTGACCAAGTGTCTAGTTTAGACAGAGATATTATTTTTCTTCGTGCGACGGCGGCCTTGGTGAAGAAAAAGGGGGAGATTGCGACAGCTATCGAACAGTACGCTCTTGATGGTCTCCATATTGCTACCGAAAGTTTGGGCTGTAAGTATTAACCCATGTTTCTGCTTTCTGCAATAGTTCTGAATATTCCCTTAACTGGTTCTTATTCCTTTCCAGTTGTAGCTTCAGATGTGGCTGAGGAGAACAAAAAGATCCATGAAGAGGTTGAGGCAATGACTGACGCTGCGCATCCGAATCATGGTTTGTGGCTGCATCGTCCGAAGGCCGTTTTAAGTATCGGGTGGGGAAGGCGCATTATTACTTTGATAAGTTCCACGCTCATCTCACGATGGTTTGGAACACCTTGTTTCCTCTGGACCAAGCACCCGAAACCTTATCTGCCTTGTTTACCCGATTCAAGTCTCCTGAAAGGATTCGGCAGTTGGTGCGGAAGGAACTCCTGGCTGGTGCGGAGCTTGCTTTTACTTCAATATTGGCATGTCATCCGTCTCTAGACTTGGGAGCCGTAGCAAACACCGAGAAGAGCTTAGGCTAGTATTATGATGCCGCTAGAGGTCCTGCATATACCATTGTTTCCCGGATGGAGTCGTGCCTTGAGAAGGATCTGAAGGCCCATTGGGACCGGGGAGCTCAACTATGAATGTAATAGTTTTATTTCCTGCATAAGATTATTTTGTATAAATTTATTGCGTACGTTGCACGCTATGTTAATTCGATTGTTGTTTTATTTGTCGGGGGCGGCCGAGTGATCAGTTCAACCTGCTCTCCCGACGACTTCGTTGGATTATGCAATATTATTGCGAAGCCTTTGTGTAAGTTTTGTAAAAGCGAGACCCGTCGACTTAGTCGAGGGAATTAGACGCTTGGCATGTCACGGTGCATCGGTTTGAGCCTTATTTTGTGATAATGTAACCATCGACTGCAGCACTCGCGTATTTTCTCGAGGCTTGGATTGGTTGTTTTTGTGTGTCACTAATCTTAGCTCCCGTTGAGAGTATTTAATTAATGACACTGCGCATTTTCTGGGCCAGCGCTCCCGATGGGAGTAAGAGCCGAAGGTAGGGCCCGCAGTCGACCTGTTCAGGTGGTAGGGCCTAAATTGAAAAAAGAAGGCAGAGAACCTGATTAAAACTTTATTCATAAGGAAAAGCAATCTTAGAGGCTATTGAAATAATAAAAAACGATCGCGCCCTATGTATAGAACCGTCGCAGGTGTGCGATATTCCATGGGTTTCCGACATCTTTTCCCGAAGTTGGATTTTTTTAGCCTGTACGCTCCTCCTGGTATTACTTCGTGACGACGTAAGGTCCTTCCCATGGAGACTCGAGTTTCGAGGGCCTTTTTGTTTCAGCCGAAGTACCATATCTCCAACGCTGAAGCACCGGTTGCGTATTCGTCGACTGTGGTAGTTCCTCAGCGCCTGCTGGTATACCGTGGTCCTGGCTAAAGCAATGTCTCGGGCTTCATCTAGTAGGTCTACAACGTCTTGCAGTGCGATGTTGGAAGAGGGCTCTGTGTATGCCGTCACTCGAGGTGCTTCGAATCGAACATCGGCTGGCAGGACTGCTTCGGCTCCATGTACCAGAAAGAATGGGGTGTACTGTGTCGACCTGTTAGGCGTGGTACGCAAACTCCATAGTACTGATGGTAATTCTTCGACCCAAGCTCCCTCTGCGCTGAAAGGCGTTTCTTGGCCGTCCCTATTAGACCGTTGATCCTTTCCACGACCGTTTGTTTGCGGGTGAGCCAGTGATGCGAATTTCAGTTTTATTCCCCTGTCATCACAAAACTCTCGGAATTCCTTGGAGTCAAAGTTAGTCCCGTTATCTGTGACGATACTGTGAGGCACGCCGAATCGACATGTTATTTCTTTGAAGAATTGGACTGTTGTTTTTGCCGGTTTCGTCTTTACTGCCTTCGATCCACTTTGTGAATTTATCGATGCGACTAATAAGTACGTGTGTCCTCCAGGCGATGATCTCGGCAGTGGTCCAACTTGATCGAGTCCCCATTGGGCGAATGGCCACGCCAAGGGTATCGTCATTGGGTGCATTGCGGGCGTGCGGTTTTGGGAAAACCGTTGGCAAGGGTCGCACTTCATGACCAGATCTCGAGCATCCGGCCGTTGGCCAGTAAAATCCTGCCCTGAAGTTTTCTACGAGAGCCCTTAATGCCCCTCGTGTATTTCACGCAATGCTCTTCTATTGATGGCAATGCACCTTTGGAAGATAAAGAAATGCGCTTGTTTTACGTTTCCTATGGTGGGCTTTCGATCGCTGACGATTCGTTTTGCTTCCACTGGATCCGCCGGCAGCTCCTGCTTTGTTAGGTACGCCAGGAACGGTTTAGTCCCGGTGGCTCAAGGAGGAGGACTTGTTCGGCTTGGAGAGTTGGAGTTTCGTCGGCAACTTGCTGCGGGTTTGCCTCTGCTTCCTCAGTCGACGGTTTTAGAGGTGCCGGCGCCTTCTCCTTTATTGATCGCTGAGTGATCACCTCGTAAAATACTCCATCTGGGATGGGAGAGCACATGGAGCCGATGTTTGCTAAGGTGTCGGCTTTCTCGTTGCTGGCTCTGCCGATATGTTTGAGCTTGCACCCCTCGAATTTGGCTTCCATATTTTGATACAGCTGTCGATGGGCGATCATGTTGTCGCTAACTGCGTCGCACAGATTCATCGACTGTTGTACTACCAAGTTTGAGTCTCCGTAGATCTCAAGGCGAGTCGCCCCACACGCCTTTGCCATCTTCATTCAGTGCAGCAGTGCTTCGTATTCTGCTTCATTGGTTGTCGGCAGAGAGAAGTTCATACGTAGTATATACTTCATCTTATCTCCTTGTGGTGATATCAGCACCACTCTGCTGCGCCCGTGCTTCGTTTCGACCCGTCGAAATACATTATCCATGATCCCGACATGTCGGGTGCCACTGGTGTCTGGGATTGAATCCAGTCCGCCACGAAGTCTGGGAGGATTTGGGATTTTATAGTTGTTCGGTTAACGTAAGTTATGTCGTGAGGTGCTATCTCGATAGCCCATTGGTACACTCGACCTGTGGCCTCTGGATTGGTCATTATATTTTTCAACGGCGCATCGCTCATGACGACAATCGGATGCTCGGTGAAGTAGTGCCGCAGCTTGCGGGCTGACCTCCATACTGCATATGCCAGCTTCTGGTGATGAGGGTACCTCTGTCTTGCGGGTGTGAGTACTTCGCAGAGATAGTAAACGGGCCTCTGCACGCCATGGACTCTCCCTGCCTCTTCCCGTTCAACGACCAAGACGCTGCTGAAGAATTGGGCTGTCGCGGCTATGTACATGAGCAGTGTTTCCTTCTCGCGGGGGGTTACAAGGACTGGAGATGTCGACAAGATTTTCTTCAGGTCGTCGAAGGATTCCTGCGCCTCCTTTGTCCACTCGAATTTTTCGATTTTTTCATCAAATTGTAGAAAGGCAAAGCTTTTTCCCCTAACTTGGCGCTGAGCGCTGCTAGACGTCCTGCCAATTGCTGCACTTGATGCAGATTCTTTGGCTGTTCCAATAGCTTTGATTTTCAAAGGGTTGGCTTCGATCCCCCTGGCCGAGATGAAGTATCCTAGCACTTGCCCCCCTGGTACTCCGAAGAAGCATTTTTTGGGATTTAACTTGATCTTATACCTGTCTAGGTTATCGAAGGTCTCCCGCAAATCGTCGACGAGGGTGGCAGTGTGCTTCGTTTTTACCACGATATCATCAATATAGACTTTTCGCCCGATCTGCTCTCCAAGGCAAGCTTGCATGCAACGTTGATACGTTGCTCCCGCATTTTTCAACCCGAAGGTCATGACGTTGTGTAGCGCCGTGTGGGGTGATGAACGCGGTTAGCTCCTGATCTTCCTTCTTCAATTTGATCTGGTTATATCCAGAGTAGGCGTCGAGAAAGGAGAGGCGGTCGCATCCGGCGTGGAATCGACTATCTGGTCAATTCTAGGCAGCGGGAAGTGGTCTTTCGGACAGTGTTTGTTGAGGCCGGTGTAATCGATACACATACGCAGAGCGGTGGTGTCCTTTGGGTACCATGACAGGATTAGCCACCCAATCTGATTCCTTGAGTTCTCGGATAAATCCTGCTTTACGAAGTCGATTGATTTCCTCACCAATTGCTCTCCTCTTGGGTTCGGAATCGAATCGATGCTGCACTGGTTTGGCTGTCGGGTCAACATTAAGGGCGTGCTCAGCGAGTTCCCTGGGATACCTAGCATGTCGGATGGTTCCCATGCAAATATCTCCCAGCGCTCACGGAGGAACTCGATGAGCGCGCCTATGCCGTAAGGTCAGCCGATATATTGACCGTTTGGGTCGGGGGTGCACCGCAGCTTCTTGGCTTCTTTTGTAGCATCAAATTCGTCGGATCTTACGTTTCGGTTGTCGGCTGGTGGCTGCGTATGATCCACGGCTGCGTCGATCGCATTGAGTTCCTCCTTAGCACCGAATTTCGAGCGATCTTCTGGAATTCACATCGTGGTGTCGATCGAGCGAAACTCCCGTGAACGGTTATTGGGGTTCCGTTGTTGCCTGGCATCTTCAGTTCTAGGTACGCATAATGAGGCACGGCCATAAACTTGGCAAACGCCGGCCTGCCGAGGATGGCATGATACTGAGACTCCCAGTCAACAACTTCGAACTCGATCTTTTATCTTCTGAAATTGGTAGGCGTGCCGAAGAGCACATCCAACGACGTTTTTCCGAGAGAGTAAGCGGGTCGAGTCGGTATAATGCCATGGAATCCTGTGTCGGACTCCCTCAACATTTCGACTGTTAAACCCATTGCTTTCATTGTGTTGGCGAATAGTAGGTTTAAGCCGCTTCCTCCGTCCATGAATACTTTGCTCATGTTGTACCCTCCGATCTGCGCCTCGAGGACTAGAGCCGCATGACCTGGTCTAGGGACGGCCTTCGGGTGATCTGTCCTGTCGAAGGAGATACTTTGTTCCGACCAGTCGATGAATTCGGGTGTGTCGACCATAGCGACTTCTGCGTACTTCACTTCTCGCGAGAATTTCTTGATTTCTCTTTTTGAAAAGCTAGTTTTATGGATCATGCTGACCTGCCCACACGGTTCCGGGAATACCTCGGCTGGTACATACTCGTCCTTCTCCATTGGTTCGTACGGTTCCGGCACGTACGGCTCTGCCTGGTAGCTGTAGGATCTTGCCCTCTTCTCCATCATGTGAACTCTTGATATAGCTTCGCTCCTGAGGTCATCACAGAACTGCCGAATCTCCAGGAAGTGTCGGTAGTTTCTTAATAAGTGACTGGATTTCTCCCGACCGTCCTTTGGGTCGATATAGGAGTGGAGGTAGCATGGCGCATCGAGTTTCTCCGTGGCCGATAAGTGCGGTGAACGAGCGCGGCCATGGATCGATTGCATGCCCTCCTGTTCCCGTTCGGACTGACGAGGGTGAGGCGCTGCACGTTCTTCTTCTCCATGGTATAATTCCCTTCGCCTTTTCTTTTGCCCTGTTGTGGGATCGAAGCTTCTTCGGATGCCTCCATGCGTGCTTCTGGGCGGAATTCCCAAGGTTGCTGCCAGGGTATCCTCTGCCGAAACCGAGGGCCCCAAACCGGACGTATCTGTCCTGGGGAGGCGAAGAAAGCCTCCGGAGTCGATGATGAAGTGGACGCCTCCAAAGGTGGTGGTCATGTCGTCACACGATTCTGCAGGAGTCGAGTGCGACGCCTTGAGGTGTGGTACGAACTCGAAGGGCCCGCAGCGAATCGGATCTTTTGGTTCTGGGGGTGTTGGTGACTCGAGCACGAACGCTGCGGACGTGACTGGTACTGCCGCTGCCCTGCCTTGTGCCGACAGGGTCCCCACAGACGGCGCCAATTGTCGAGGGTGCTCCTCGGCAATGCCCTCCGATAGGGGCTTAGGGTTGATGGAATCACGCAAGCTGACACGAGACATCGGTACACGGACAAGCGGGGAGAGCGATTTACCCAGGTTCGGGGCCCTCGATGAGGTAAAACCCTTACGTCCTGCCTGTCTGTTCTTGATTATGATGAAAACAGGTTACAATGGGGTGCCGAATAGTTCGGCTGTGATCTCGTCGAGATAGCTAATTGCTAGGGTAACCTAGTTCTAAGCTTCTGTTGGCTAAGATCGCTAAGATTGATTGTGCCTCCCTCGATAGCCCCTCTCCTGGCCTTTATATAGGTGGCCAGGTCCCGAGAAGTCTAATCGAGTACGAGTAGGTTTACAGTAGTTCTATCTCTAATCTTTCCTTCTTCGGCTTCTTCCGTGTCTTGTACTTCAAGCAATCCTCCGCCGCACCGTCCTAGTGGCCTATTTTGCCTTCGAGCACCTTCATGGGCCTCCATCTGGTCCGTATAGGGTAGTGCAATATTGGTTACCCGGAGGGTAATGCCCACGTCAATCGCAATGGGCCTATTTTCACTGTGAAGATGAGAGGCCAAAAGGGCGAACCAGGGGGGGCCCATGGCCCCCACACCATGGGCTGGCGCGGCCTACAGGGGGGGGCGCGCCGCCCTATGGTGAGCCTCGGCGCCCCCAGCTCCTCGGGCTACAAAACCTCTTCGACCTAAAAACGCCAGGGGGTTCGACCATATTTCGAGAAACCATCCAGTGCCGCCGCCATCGCGAAACTCCGTCTGGGAAACTCCGTTCGGCACTCCGCGGGATGGGGAATTGGAGGGATCATCGCCGCCATCACCACCGACGCCTCTCCATCGACCAGCCATGTTTCCCCCATCCATGTGTGAGTAATTCCCCCACTGTAGGCTGAAGGGGATGGTAGGGATTGGATGAGATTGATCATGTAATAGTCACAAGATTGTTAGGGCATGGTGCCTAGTATCCGTAGATGTTACTTTTATGATATTGTTGCAACTTGTTATGCTTAATGCTTGTCACTAGGGCCCGAGTGCCATGATCTCAGATCTGAACATGTTATTGTTTCATCATGATATGCATTGTTTTATGATCTTACCTGCAAGTTGTATACACACGTTGCTGTCCGGAACCCGAGGCCCCAAATTGACAGTTGGGACAACCGGAGGAAGGCGGTGATGTGAGGATCACATGTGTTCACGAGTGTTAATGCTTTGCTCCGGTACTCTATTAGTACCTTAATTTCCAGTAGTTTCCCTAGAGGCCTGGCTGGTAGGACAAAAGATGTTGTGCAAGTTTCTCATTGCGAGCATGTACGACTATATATGGAACACATGCCTATGGATTGATTAGTACTTGGATACCGCTTTATTATTACCTGCAAATGCCCTACCATGATTGTTACATGAATTCTCTCATCCATGCAACGCCCGTTCATCCGTCCCTGTGCCTACAGTATTTTAATCCTGCTATTTACTATAATCACTCTTGTTGTCTTTATTTCACTGTTATTTCACTATTCCTACGCCATAAAATTGTTGCTTGATAAACTCTTGCGAGCAAGTCTGTTTCCAGTGCAGCTGAATTGACAACTCATTTGTTAAGGCTTACAAGTATTCTTTGTCTCCCCTTGTGTCGAATCAATAAATTGGGTAATACTTCCCTCAATTTCGATCCCCTATACTTGTGGGTCATCAAGACTATTTTCTGGCGCCGTTGCCGGGGAGCATAGCTTTATTTGCAAGTTCACTTGGATTGATATTGTTCGCTGCAAATCCTCCATCATGGGTAAACCTCGCGATACTAAAGTCGCCATATTACCATCCACTACAAGAAAAGGTACAACTCTGAGTACCTCTGCTGCTCTTGATTCACCATCTGTGATAAGTCAACTTGTTTCACCACCACAAACTTCGCGTGTTGGTATTTCTGCTGAATCTGAAAATCCTCTGATAATTTTGATGATGCTTCTACGGTGATAATACTGGTTCATTAGGTCCTTTTCTAGATGCTACAATTGCTAGGTCTAGACAAATTGAAATTACTGAAACTCCTAATGAAAATACTGTTACACCTGTTAATTCACCTGAGATTGATGATCTTGATGAAGATTATGTGGAACTTGATGATGATTTTATTGATAAATGCAATGCTGCTACTAGTACAAGTAACCTTAAAAAGCTTATTGCACAACATGCTGTTAGATATAAACTGTCTCCTGATTTGCCACATCTCCTATAAACATTAAGGATAAAGATTATGATTTTTCTCTTGATTTATCTCATATATCTATTGTTGAGAAAACACCCTTTTGTGGTACTGAAAAGAGAGTGTTGTAGAACATATGAATGAGCTTTCTACTTTAAGTAGCTTGTTTTCGATGATGTTAAGATGCGTACTTATTTTGTTGCTAAGATTTTCCCTTTCTCATTAAAGGATGATGCTAAGATTTGGTATAATAATTTGCCTCCTGATTCTATTAATAGTCCAAGTTGTTTTCTTGATGTTTTCTTTCGGAAATACTTTCCCGCTAGTGCTCAACATATGGCTCTGCAGAGAATTTATAGTTTTGATCAAGAAGATGGAGAGAAATTGCCTGAGCTTGGGCAAGATTTTGCTCTCTTATTAGAGCTCGGCCTGGACATGATTTGGAAAAGCATGATTTACTTGATATATTTTATAGTGGACTAACCATTGAGTCTAGGGCATACCTGGATAGTTGTGCTGATTGTGTTTTCAGGAAGAGAACTCCGGACGAAGCCGAAGAATTATTGGCAAAGATAAGCAAAAATCATGATGATTGGTCTACACCTGAACCGACTCCGACACCAATACTGAAGAAGAGGGGTATGATTGAATTAAATGATGAAGATATGAGGGAAGCCAAGAAATCTCTTATGGAGAAAGGTATTAAATCTGAAGATATGAAGAATTTACCTCCTATAGAAGACCTATGTAAGATAATTCCCCCTTCATCCACAATCGAGGTACATTCTCTTCAACGCTTTGATAGAGGAGATATTCCATATTCAAAACCTCCTGATCAATGTTTAGATGAATTTGATAATTATATTGTTAAGCAAAGTAATTTTAATATGAGAGTAGAGAATCATCTAATGGAAAATTCTCAAGCTATTAGTAAATTGCATGATATTGTGGAGAGAACCTCCAATGATGTTAAGATGCTTGTTAAACATTTTAATATGATTCAAACTCAAATTGATCAACTTACTAAAGTGCAAAATGACTTGTTAAAAAATAATCATGAAGAAAAACATGTTTATGAAGTAACAACTAGAGGCGGTGTTTCTACCCAGGATCCTCTATATCCTGAAGGGCACCCCAAAAGAATTGAACAAGATTCTCAACGAACTAAAGAAATTAGTAGTCCTTCTAAGAAAAGAAGAAGAAACATAAAACTGTTGTAGAATCCTCTGAACCTGTTAATGATCCTAATAGTATTTCTATTTGATGCTGAAACTGAAAGTGGTAATGAACATGAGGAAGATAATGATAAGAATGATACTGATAAAGAAGAAATTGAAAAAGAACCTGAAAAGCATGATAAAAATAAAAAGTACACTAAAGAAGATTTTATTACAAAGAAACATGGTAATGAAAGAGAACCTTGGGTTCAAAAGCCAATGCCTTTTCCTGCTAAGAAACTAAAATCAAAGGAGGAGGAACATTATAATAAATTTTGTGATTGGATGAAACCTTTATTTTTGCAAATCCCTTTGACTGATGCTATTAAATTGCCTCCTTATTCAAAGTATATGAAAGATATTGTCTCTAACAAAAGGAAAATTCCTAATGAGGAGATTTCCATTATGCTCGCTAATTACTCCTTCAATGGTAAGGTTCCAAAGAAGCTGGGAGACCCAGGTATACCGACTATTCCTTGTTCCATCAAGAATAATTATGTTAGAACTGCTCTATGTGATTTGGGAGCAGGAGTTAGTGTGATGCCTTTTTATCTTTACAAGAGACTTGATTTAGATAAGTTGATACCAACTGATATATCTTTGCAAATGGCTGATAAATCTACTGCTATTCCTGTTGGTGTATGTGAAAATGTTCTTGTTCAAGTTACTCAACATTGCTTAATATTAACTGATTTTGTTGTGTTGGAAATGCCTGAAGATGATAATATGTCCATTATTCTTGGAAGACCCTTTCTTAATACTGCAGGGGCTGTTATTGATTGCAATAAAGGAAAAGTAACTTTCAATGTTGATGACAAGGAACATACTGTCTATTTTCCAAAGAGGATTGATAAAGTATATGGAGTTAATACAATTTTTAATGTGAAAACTATCAAAGTGGGATCCATTGATTGTCCTATATATGAGCCTAAAGAAGAATATCAAACTCTTGTGATTGGATCCATATCAATTCAATATAAGGTAACATGATTGATTTGAGGTTTATTTCTTCTTATGTCATATAAAATTTATTTGGTAGCAAGACTTGATCAACCTTGTTAACAAGTATATTTTAATGCATAAGAGAGCTAAACAACATTTCTTTCTTTCTTTCTCCCTCCATTTGTTTTACTTGCTGTAGCACTATTAGTTTTGCAATATGCTTTAGTTGTTTAAGATTTTGGAAATAATTTTCCTGCGCAGTAATAATTACTTTAACACCCAGAAATGTGCATTTTTCAAAGTTCTCAAAAATTTACAAAAATTATACTGGCAGTCTTATTTTTCGAAGGGGCACCTGGGAGCACCTGGGGATGACCAGTGGGGCACCCCAGGGTGGCCACCCAGGCCGCGCGGCCAGCAAGGGGGCGCGCCACCTTGGTGTGTGGGCCCCTCCTTGCCCCACTCCATCATCTCTTTCACTCATTGCACTCTCTCTCCCGAAAAAACTCGTACTCACTTTCTCTCACTCGCGTTTCTGCTCAAGAACTCGCGATTTCTCGATCTCTTTTCTCAGCCCAGATTTCTGTCTGAAATTTGGCACATTTGCTCTCCGGTATGTGACTCCTTTGATTGTCCAATTAGAATTTTGTTTGGTTGAGTATATATTGAATATTTTGCTGCTATAGGTAACATGTTTAGTGAGCTTGCATGCTTGTTCTAAGTGGTATAAACTAGTTTTGATGCATGTTTAGTACTCTAGCAAGTTCCTATAGTAGTTCCCCTCAATTATATACCTTGAAATCAAATTTTATAATGATTGTTGAAAAATTTCAGAAAAGGAAAATGAACAACTACAACTTTGGAGAGGTGTTTGAAGGAGAGACGACGAGCACGGGGAGGCCCTTGAGGGCATCCACTCGGATTAGACGATCCTATAATGAGGACGTGATTGCACCAAGTTTCTATGAGGGCAATGGAGACCCTAATGCTTCATCTTTTCCATGCTATGAATTTTTGAGCAATGCAGGATTGTTGGATGATTTCTTGACTCTCGTCAGGAAGGCGGGTTTAACCGCCTATATGGAGGACGAGAGGAAGCAATACTACATGCTTACTAAAATCTTTGTGGAGAGCTTCAAGTTCAACAACAAGCACTTCAACCCGACGGTTGCATTCAAGATCTATGGTAATCCTGTTACTATGAAGTTGAAGGATTTTTGTGCTGCATTGGATATTGCCCTGCAGTACAGCAAGAAGAAGATTGAGGACAACCCCAGGGTTTTGCTGGAGCTCTATCGAGAAATTACAAATGATGATTGTCGCACCATTCAGCGTGGCAAGATAAGAAACATTCAACTCCCCGCCATTAAGTATTTTGCTTATTACCTTGCTACTAGCATTCTTGGTAGGGAGAACACTAGTAATATTTCTAGTTATCATCTTGCTTTCTTAATTGCTGCACTCACTGGGAGACACCTTATCATCTTGGTTCTGTTATTGCTCGCCGTTTGTCTAACAAGGGGCCTATTTATGGGGGAATAATTGCATCGCGTATTTTGGCACGTCTAGATCTCCCTCTTGACCCCACTAATGTAGAAATACCACCTGTTAAGTTAGATATTGCTGCTATGAAGAGTCACCAATTTGTTACAGTTGACTCTAGTATGGATAATATTGTTTATAGAACTAGCACAGCCCGCGCACATGCGCGGGCGACACCTTGGTAGTCTATTAAAATTTCTTAGAAGATAAATAAAAGGTTAGTCAACCTTATAAAAAATCAGCATTAAACAAAATCGATGTCATGTTCAATTTAAATATTTTTAATTCTTTTAGTATATATTTGTATGATGATAAGTAATAACCTTATAATTTTTGATAGGTTGATTAGATGTAATTATTAAAATTTTCTAAGACAATATATATGCGTAAAATTACTACCCAATTAATATTGTACTATGAAATCTTCTTTTAATGAAACAGGGGTATATGGTTCTAAATTTCATGATAATGATTTTTTTTGACGTTTTGAATTAGTTCACTTGCATTTTTTGCCCAAATTTTATGCAATTGTGGCTTAGTGATATTTATTGTGCATTGTATTACTTCGTGAATAAAAATAAACAATAGCATAATTTTCTCATATATTATGATATCTCATACTCATACAATACTATTGTATTAGGAGTCATTGTGTGAAGAAGTGACTCTTAACATGGGGAAAATCATATATAGAATGACCTTACTGGGCTCACATACCTATACTTCTCTACATCGTTTTGCTCTTTGCAACAGTACAAAGTTAAGAACCTTGAATGCTACACAGACTTGTCATGAGTCGATCACATGATTGTTTCATCTCATGCCATTTGGTTGGTTCTGCATGATTATCAACACATGAAAATAAGTTCATATGGTGAGTTGCACGTTCATGTTTAACTTGATGCTAGTTTAGTATGTACTACAGCTTAAGTTTGAGCATCGATGTAGTCGTTCATCCGTTTTGCAAAGAATTAAAGAACATTTAAAGTTGCATGTTGAAGAACATATATGGAAGAAAAGTGCAAAATATCATTTTTCAATGCAATTAAATATATTTGATAGTAAATGTATTGACATTTTGATATGCGGTGGGAGCTAGAATGCCGAAAGGTATGGTTTGCCTCATAAATGTGTAAATATAAATCATCAAAGATTTCTAAAAAAATCTGGAGTTCATATAAAAATATGACTACTTGGTCAACTCAAACCTTGGTTTGGGGTACGGTCAGTTCACGGGGAGGATTGCCCTCCTGATTCGAAGTTTCTTTAGGCTTGAACTTCTTGAAAGCTGGTCGCTGAGTAAACTAACTTCGCTCCCGATGACTCCTCTTCTGATCGAGGATCATAGGTCCATCTTCTGAATAGTGAAGTGGTCTATAAACTCCCTGTGGATACTAAGATTATTTAGTATAGAAAAATGCTTTTCAATGTTAACATAATGCTTGTGTTGAGCTTCAGATATGCACTTAATAGATTGTACTGATCTGATACAAATAAATAGATAAACATTACTGGTGATTTGGTGAACGTATTGTATTTTTAATAAAGCATTGTGAAACAACAAACTTATACAAGTGGTAGAAAAATTGGCAGGTAATTAGGAACAATGGATGTCAACAGAAAAATCACGAATTACTTAAGGTAAACATGTGTCCACTTTAGGACATTCGGACATACTAACATGCACAAACATGAGAAATTAACCTCAAGCTAGATGTATGGAGGTCTTACTATTTATCAGGTGAACAAATCATAGCTAAAATCTTGTTTTGTACCTCCAGGGCACTCACCTTGAGGACCTTCACGTCCTCGTCTATGATTTTCAGCCATTGAAACAAATGCAGCAATCTAGATCCCATCTTTGACAATAATGCAAATTCACTCTTTTGATGTCAACATCAGCATTCATCAACCAATTCCGAAAAGTCTCGCAAGTTATTTTGTTACAATATAAGACGCATTATAGCAAGATGACAGTAAGAATCATGGATTGGATAAGTAAAATGATCACGATGCATTGGGTAAAAGTATTGACTGGCAATTTTATTTGTTACTGGATCAAACAATTACCCTTCAACTTGATAAAATGCGAAGCTGCATGCCTGTAACAAATGAGTATCCCTACATTGGTTCCGGAGGTAAAACAATTCAGGGTAACTAACGCTACATAAAGAGATGATCTCCACATAAATGTACTATTTTTTTTTAGTATTCCACTTTTCTTACTTCATGATTTCATAACAGTTGTCACACGGTTGACAAAAATAAATATATGTCATAGAGAAATTATAGGATGCTCAAAAGAGAAATAACCACTACCCTTTACATTGATGTTTTTTAAATGTGGATAAATAAGATCATCTTTTGAACCCTTGCAAAAGTTAAAGAAAACGAAATTAAAAAACAAAATCACTTAGGAAATTATTATTTCCATATGAACATGAACAGTGTTCAATATCTCACTTCTATAAATTATTTGTGTAAGCTGACCGGAGTTCAATAGCTGGTCGACTGAATTTTCGGTGTCTCGTGAAACACCGAAAACCTGATTTTAATAATATAGAACAAATTCAGGGTGCACTTCCATGAGACTGAATTATTTTTATACTCGTACATATCAGAAAGTAAATGGGATTAAAAGGGTCAAATATTTCGTTTCACACATGTCTAAGGGATTTGTATAGACATGTGCAAGTAATTATTATTTCAATATTACGCAGCAAAAAATATCAAACAACATTACCTATATGATTATGTTCACTAATTTAGCTAGTATTGCATTTCATCTGTTTATATCATCTTTTGAAGCCAAGCTTTTTATCGATATCTAACTATTCTCTACGCCATGGGTCCAAACTTGTTAGTAAAAACTTTGGCTATTCTTGCTGCTAGAATGCAAAAGCTACATCATCTCTGTATCAACACGACTAAAGTATGTGCATCGAATTACGTTATGTTTAATATCAAAACATGCAGCGTGCCATATCTTTTTTTCTTTCTAAGTACTAACATACATACACGACAGTTAAAGATGAATTTTACAGACCGTGCACAATTATGGAAAAACCACTTGTATTTTCCATCAACATGTATTATATTCTGTTTCATTTACACTGAACGCTTTACATACTCAATTTCGGGAAAAGTGATTTGTATATATATATATATAGATGGCTAAAATGTGGAAAACTTTCCCATCTGAAAGACCAGAAAAATTGTTAAATAACATAGATCTGAACTAATCATGTATATGTCTACATACCGGTTCTTTTAGCTGTTGGTGTTAGATTCCGTACATGGATTCAGATTTGCTCCGATGCATGTAAGCATGTTCTCCATTGATCAGCTTTCTCATACGCATGCATCATCCATCCAGCTGCTTCACCACGGTTAAGGACGTGCATATGACATAACAACATCGTTCGTTTTGGCGATGCACGGAGGGGCATGATAGAGAGCAATCTGATCCGATTCAACACGTCCGGCAGCGCCGTTAGTCAGTCGATGCTCACATTGCCTGAAGCAGCCATGCATGTACGCTAAATTAGAATGCTAATGCCGCCCCAAACCCCAGTGGATCGTCAAACCGCCGATTAATCTCTGGTGGCTCTGATGCTTTACCTTGTACAAGGACATAGATTAATATTGCTCTAAAAAAAGACATAGATTAATATTGTCTGCCTGTTCACTCAAATGAAAATAAATTAATTCCCTGCTACAGACTAAATATCTATGATCTGGCATTTTAGTTTCATGTCAGGCATGAAAATCACTACAGGAATCGGGCAAGACGCCGACGGCCGGCTGACCTCGGCGAAGGCTACGCCAACGGCAGCCCTTGGCGTAGTCCCTCGATGTCCACCTCCCTCGACAGAGACGGCCGTGCCGTCGGCGTAGGACTGGCCGTCGGCGTACGCCTCCTACGCCAACGGTGCCAACCCTCGGCGTAGACGCCCTCGGCGCAGCCGTCTCTACGCCGACGGTAATATTTGAGAGAAAAAAAGAAAAGAAAGAAAAAAAATTCATATGCCGAGGGTGGCCGTCGGCATAGAAGGGGGAGGCTCTATGCCGAGGGTGGCCGTCGGCATAGGAGGGGGAGGCGAGCCTGGTGCTACGCCGAGGGCTGCTCTCGGCGTAGCCGTCTCTACGCCGACGACCTGCCTACACTGACGGTCGAGGTAGGGAGCTGCTCCGGCGAGGCCGTACGCCGACGGCCCTGACATTTGGCCGTCGGCGTATACTCTGGCCCTCGGCGTAGCCTCCCATTCCTGTAGTAAATACAATTTAATTAATCTGAAGGAGAGATAACATATGCATGAAGCTACAGTGTTAATTACCTGCAATAGATCGCAATCAACTTCCTAAGAGTGCACGTACCTAGGCAACCAAAATCGGCGTGATTGATGCATCATATGGGGCCTACAACTGAGGAAGAGATTTGGCGCTATTTGCAACAGGACATGGGCCAGCAATCTATTATGTGCTATCTTTAGAACGGACAGTGACCGCACCAAGAGATTACACAGAGGAGGCTGCGTCATTGAACGGAAAGTCCTCACCAGGATTGGTTTTCTCTTCGTGGCCGCCGGTGGCTTCACCTCCAATCTTGTTCTTGCAGCTTTCCTTGGTACCGGCCGGATAGCGTAGCTCTTCAGATTGAGAAATTACTCTCGGATATATAGGCAGTGCATGCATAGATTCCCGTCCTTTTTGGACATGCACGAATCAATGCTTGCCTCTCATGCAACGATGCATGTAGTTAGCAAAGACTATGGAGTTGAGGATCCTAGGTTTAGCTATGGCGTCAAGGTCACCTGGATGGAGCGACCACATCTTGGAAAAAGTAAAAGCAAAAGGAAAGGTGCGGATATGCTTTTCCTGTTGTGTAATGGCAGTGGTGGGTAATATCTGTTTAAGTCTGATCTAATGGTCATAGATTTCCAGTCTATTAAATAAATGGTCGGATGTTCCTGATTTTTGTGGGAATTTCTAGTTAATTATCTTTTTTCTGGTTAACCCTTAATGTACTTTTAATATATAATAGATAATAGATGTTATTTGCTGACGGGGATGAGAGGGAAGTCCTCTTGCCCCAAACAGATTTGTTCAGTATTGGCAGGAAACCATGGTCGCGCTCTAAGGAGGAGGTGGATGAGCAACTGAAGATACAAGGCTTCCACCAGCAACATGACTCCGAGGATGCTGAGCCCTCCTACGACTACACCGTCGCATACCCTGTTGCTTCTTCAAGCACATACCTAGAACCGGGTCGTTCTTCGTCATACTACGGAGACACCACTTCATGGGGACCGTGGGAATGAACTCCACTTGGGCCAAAAGCCTAAGCTTGGGGGGAGGTATACCGGAATCACTCATTCTTTGCATATCATGGTTGCTGGATACTTGTACATACTTGTTTAGTTTCTTAGAGTGGTTTTCTAATGAGAGGAGATGATATTTGGGGAAGTGCTGTCCAAAAACAGATTCTGGGCTGTTACCAAAAAAATCGTACGCACAGCCAGAACGTTATTTTGAGTTGCAAATTTTTGAGCATGTGCCCCAGGTTGTTATCTAACTTTCATTAGTTGAACACTTTTTGATCTGAGCAATGAAAGATTTTTGTTAATTTCGATTTCTGTACTGCTGTCAGGTTTTGGCAGATTTCTGCCATCCTGCTTTTCTGTGTTTCTGTTAGTTTGCATTCTCTTGTTTTCGCTTTGTTTCTTTCCTAAAACACAAAAATACCAAAAATATTTCTGTTGTTTCTCTTCACCATTTACTTATTTGGTTCTTTTCTCTTATTTTACTTTATTTCCTATCGTTGGTTTGCTATGAGAAAACCCAAAAAGATTTTGCTTTATTTTCTTGTTTCCTTTTGTTCTTGTTTCTAACCCGAAAACACCAAAAATATTTGTTGTTCTTCTTTGGTTTTGTAAAGTTCGTTAGGGAGTTCAGAGGTCTCCGGTGGTTGGAGCTTGGTTTCATTTCATATTATTATTCAAGCTGCACAAGTGAAAGGCAATAATGACGATCTACGGCAATTTGACTATGGTGAGAGGCTGGTATGAACTCTATTTGTTTTCATTTTTGTACGTAAACTCATCCATGTGAGCATGCTTAGTTGGTTCATGTGAGGTATATGTCATTTAATGAAAGTCTAGTAGTTTATGATCTCTCATGATTAATTCCAATCTATTAATAATGAGTAGCATGTCATGGATATTTGCTTGCATTGTTTTATTCATAGATCGGTATGACATTGTGGTATCCTCCTCTGAATAATTCACTTGAATCGACTTGGCACATGCTCACGCATGCATATGACTAAACAAAAGTCAATGAAGCCTCGATGATTTACTTTGCTTCAGAGTTCTTGTATCACTTTTATGCCTCCGTTAATTTTATTTTGCCGCAAGCATGATT
Organism: Lolium multiflorum; assembly: GCA_030979885.1. Lineage (NCBI taxonomy): Eukaryota > Viridiplantae > Streptophyta > Magnoliopsida > Poales > Poaceae > Lolium > Lolium multiflorum. Next base: position 46,664,629 of record CM061751.1, on the reverse strand, counting down.
ATGACAGTTATTGCTCTCTTGATTGTCGCTTCCCAGTCTATTGCTAGCCTCCACTTGTACTGAGCGGGAACGCTGCTCGTGCCTCCAAACACCTGAAAACCAAGTTGTTCCAAAGTGTCCACCATAAATACCTATGCATGGCATTTCAAACCATTCCAAGTAAATTCTCATGTGCTACCTTTAAACCTTCAAACTACTTCTCAATTTGTGTTAATGTTTTATAGCTCATGAGGAAATATGTGGTGTTTTATCTTTCAACCTTGTCATTTACTCCGACAGACTTTCACCAATGGACTAGTGGCACATCCGCTTATCCAATAATTTTGCAAAAGAGTTGGCAACGGGGTTCCCAGCCCCAATTAATCAACCTTCATTAATAATTCTCTTCACGTGTTTTGCTCTGATTCATCAGTAAGCAACTTAACCTGCAAATAGACACTTCCCCATGGTATGTGAATGTTGGAAGGCACCCGAGGATTCGGTTAGCCATGGCTTGTGTAAGCAAAGGTTGGGGGAGTGTCATCCATAATGAAACTAAAATACATGTGTAAACAAAGAGAAGAGGGATGATCTACCTTGCTGGTAGAGATAACGTCCTTCATGGGAGCCGCTCTTGAGAGTCTGGTTGGCGAGGTGGTTAGAGTACCCACTATCATTCGTTGACAACAACAAACACCTCTCAAAATAATTTTACTTCTGTCTTTGAAAAATGAAAAGCTCTAGCACATGTTAATCCCCGCTTCCCTCTGCGAAGGGTCAATCTTTTACTTTTATGTTGAGTCACCATCCTTTCTTTGAGCACCTTCTTGAGAGCATGTTGTCATTCTTAGTATAATATGCTTGTCCCAAAATATGATCAGCTGTGGTATAACTTTGATGCTTTTATCTTTGACAAATTTACTTCTAGTCTTTCTATGAACTTCAGAGGTGCCTGGGCATTTATGTTTTGCTACAAATACGCAAGCGAGATACCACTTTATCATATCCTTTTATGAACATTGCAATCCTGCTTATTGAAGTGCTTCATGATGCTTGTTATTAGTTTGTTGGTATCTCTTTTATGATTGACACAGTTACTAGATGACTTTATTTGCATGTACCTTATTATGAATTGCTTAAGCACTTGCCATATCATGAGAATATTTACATCATATGAACAAATGTGTTCGTGAAAGTTCTTTTATCGCACTCGTTGTTAACTGAATTGCTTGAGGACAAGCAATAAGCTAAGCTTGGGGGAGTTGATACGTCCAAAACGTATCTACTTTCCCGAACACTTTGCTATTGTTTTGCCTCTAATTTGTGTATTTTGGATGCAACTAACGCGGACTAACGCTGTTTTCAGAGAATTCTGGTGTCTCGTTTTTGTGCAGAAATCCAACTTTGGAAAATCCTCGGAATTTATGCGAAAGGCCCTATTTTGAATGCGACGGAGCCAGAAGGGCAAGCCAGGTGGGGCCCGAGGCCCCCACACAGGCCGGCCCCGGAGGGCGCGCCGCCTTGTTGTGTGGGCGCCTCGGCGGCCCCCTCTCCTCTGGACTATATACGCTTTCGACCTAAAACGAGGGGACATCGATATTTCCGAGACTATCAGTACGCCGCCGCCATCGCGAAACTCCGCCTCGGGACCAGAAACTCCGTTCGGCACTCGCCGGGACGGGGAATTGGAGGGGATCTTCACGCCATCACCACCGATGCCTCTCCATCGACCAGCCATGTTTCCCCCATCCATGTGTGAGTAATTCCCCGCTGTAGGCTGAAGGGGATGGTAGGGATTGGATGAGATTGATCATGTAATAGTCACAAGATTGTTAGGGCATGGTGCCTAGTATCCGTAGATGTTACTTTTATGATATTGTTGCAACTTGTTATGCTTAATGCTTGTCACTAGGGCCCGAGTGCCATGATCTCAGATCTGAACATGTTATTATTTCATCATTATATGCATTGTTTATTGATCTTACCTGCAAGTTGTATACACACGTTGCTGTCCGGAACCCGAGGCCCCAAAGTGACAGAAATTGGGACAACCGGAGGAAGGCGGTGATGTGAGGATCACATGTGTTCACGGAGTGTTAATGCTTTGCTACGGTACTCTATTAAAAGGAGTACCTTAATTTCCAGTAGTTTCCCTAGAGGCCCGGCTGCCACCGGCTGGTAGGACAAAAGATGTTGTGCAAGTTTCTCATTGCGAGCACGTACGACTATATATGGAACACATGCCTATTGATTGATTAGTACTTGGATACCGCTTTATTATTCCCTGCAAATGCCCTACCATGATTGTTACATGAATTCTCTCATCCATGCAACGCCCGTTCATCCGTCCCTGTGCCTACAGTATTTTAATCATGATGTTTACTATAATCACTACTGCTGTCTTTATTTCATTGTCGGTGTTATTTCACTATTCCTCTCATATAAACTGTTACTCTTGATAAACTCTTGGGAGCAAGTCTGTTTCAGTGCAGCTGAATTGACAACTCGTTAAGGCTTACAAGTATTCTTTGTCTCCCCTTGTGTCGAATCAATAAATTGGGTAATACTTCCCTCGAAGACTGTTGCGATCCCCTATACTTGTGGGTCATCAGGGGGCCCATGCCCCCCACACCTTGGGCTGGCGCGACCTACAGGGGGGGCGCACCGCCCTATGGTGAGGGCGCCTCGGCGGCCCCCCGACGCTCTCCTTCGGGCTACAAAACCTCTTCGATCTAAAAACGCCAGGGGGTCGACCATTTTCGAGAAACCATCCAGTACGCCACCGTCGCGAAACTCCGTCTCGGGACCCGAAACTCCGTTCGGCACTCCCGGGACGGGGAATTGGAGGGGATCATCGCCGCCATCACCACCGACGCCTCTCCATCGACCAGCCATGTTTCCCCCATCCATGTGTGAGTAATTCCCCCGCTGTAGGCTGAAGGGGATGGTAGGGATTGGATGAGATTGATCATGTAATGGTCACAAGATTGTTAGGGCATGGTGCCTAGTATCCTTACATGTTACTTTTATGATATTGTTGCAACTTGTTATGCTTAATGCTTGTCACTACGGCCCGAGTGGCATGATCTCAGTTCTGAACATGTTATTGTTTCATCATGATATGCCTTGTTTTATGATCTTACCTGCAAGTTGTATACACATGTTGCTGTCCGGAACCCGAGGCCCCAAAGTGACAGAAATTGTGACAACCGTAGGGGAAGGCGGTGATGTGAGGATCACATGTGTTCACGGAGTGTTAATGCTTTGCTCCGGTACTCTATTAAAATTAAGGAGTACCTTAATTTCCAGTAGTTTCCCTAGAGGCCCGGCTGCCACCGGCTGGTAGGACAAAAGATGTTGTGCAAGTTTCTCATTGCGAGCACGTACGACTATATACGGAACACATGCCTATGGATTGATTAGTACTTGGATACCGCTTTATTATTATCTGCAAATGCCCTACCATGATTGTTATATGAATTCTCTCATCCATGCAACGCCCGTTCATCCATCCCTGTGCCTACAGTATTTTAATCCTGTTGTTTACTATAATCACTACTGCTGTCTTTATTTCACTGCCGCTGTTATTTCACTACTCCTACCGCTATAAAACTGTTGCTACTGATAAACTCTTGCGAGCAAGTCTGTTTCCAGGTGCAGCTGAATTGACAACTCCGCTGTTAAGGCTTACAAGTATTCTTTGTCTGCCCTTGTGTCGAATCAATAAATTGGGTAATACTTCCCTCGAAGACTGTTGCGATCTCCTATACTTGTGGGTCATCAAGGTCCAGGACCACTCTACTACCGTTGCGACTTACCGGCTGGATCTGACTGACTACACTCAGTGGATAGATGAGGATGCTCATGCTGATGCTGTTCTCAACTCCAGTGTTCGCCTCGTATGCCTGAGTTCATGGGTCTTCCCACTGCTCGTGGGCTTTTCTTCGTCGGCGCTATCAGCCGTCTGGGGATGCTCTTTACCTGTTTGTGGTCCGCCAGGAGCATGCCCTTCAGCAGGGTGATTCTACTATTGATGAGTTCTATACTCGGAGTGTTGCTATTTGGCATCAGCTTGATTCTCTTCGTACAGCTGTGTGTGCCACCTGTCCCTGCTGTTTGACTATGCGCGCGGATCTGGAGTTTCAACGCGTTTTTGCGTTCTTGTCGCGGCTCCGTAAGGAGTTTGAGCCGCGCCGTGCACAGCTGCTTGCCCGTGGTCGTGTTCCGCTCTCTGAGGTACTGGCTGAGCTTCGTGCTGAGGAGACTCGTCTTCGTGGTGCTGGTCTTCTTGAGGTTCCCTCTGTACTTGCTGCTCGTGGCCCTCCTGTGTTGTGTGCTCGTGGTCCTCCTATGCCGCTGGCTTCATTGCGGTCTCCAGTACCGCCGATACTCTCTACTCCTCCGGTCCAGGGCCAGAATCAGCCTCAGCAGCCTCGTGGTATGATAGCACCTCCCTGCACCTACTGTGGCAGGTCTGACCATGATGTCTCTAGCTGCTGGAAGAGGGATCCCAGCTTACGTCAGCGGTACCATACTCGTCGGCAGACTAGTTCTTCAGGATCTTCTGCTGTTGCGCTATCTGATCAGGACATTATGTGTGGTTTTCGTGGTCTGCTTGCTGCTACAGGCTCTTCCACGACGGGTACTGCTGGTTATGTGCCTGGCTCTTCTGGCACCACGCGACCACCACCTTCTACATAGTCAGGTTCGTCATCCTCGTGGTATCTGGATTCTGGAGCTTCTTTTCATATGACTTCTGCGTCTTCTATTCTTTCTGCTCTTCGCTCTCTTGTTTCTCCTATCCGTGTTATCACGGATGATGGTACCTCTCTTCCTGTTTCCAGTCGAGGCACCCTTTCTACTTCCTCTTTCTCTGTTCCTGATGTTTCTCATGTTCCTAGTCTTAAGATGAACTGTTTTCTGCTAGTCAGCTTACTGATTCTGGTTGTCGCGTCATTCTTGACGCTGATTCTTGTGTTGTTCAGGACCGCCGTACACATGCCCTGGTTGGAGCTGGCCCTCGCCGAGTCCCCGGCTGGGAGTTAGGCGGCTTCGCGTTCCTCCTGCGACACTTCATGGGTTCTCCTGCGGTTGCTTCTTGTGTCACTGGATCTTTTCAGCAGTGGCATCATCGGCTGGGTCACCTCTGTGGCTCCCATTTATCGTCATTAATTCGTAGTGGTCTTCTGGGGTCTGTCTCAGGAGATGTGTCTTTGCATTCGTGACAGGGTTGTAGGTTAGGAAAATAGATTCAGCTTCCCTATCCTACTAGTGCGTTTGTATCTCAGTGACCTTTTGATTTAGTTCATTCGGATGTTTGGGGTCCGGCTCCCTTTCCTTCAAAAGGGGTCATCGATACTATATTTTTTTATTGATGATTTTTCACGGTACACCTGGTTGTTTTTTATGCACTCTCGCAGTGAGGTGCTCTCTATTTATCAGCGCTTTGCAGCCATGGTTCGTACTCAGTATTCCACGCCTATTCGTGTGTTTCGTGCTGATCCCGCAGGAGAGTATATCTGCCAGCACCTGCGTGGTGTTCTTACTGAGCAGGGTACCCTCGCTCAGTTCTCATGTCCCAGCGCCCATGCTCAAAATGGTGTCGCCGAGCGTAAGCATCGTCATATTCTTGAGACTACCCGTGCTATGATGATTGCTTCCTCTCTTCCGCCGCATTTCTGGGCTGAGGCTATCGCTACGTCGACTTACCTCATTAACATTCAGCCTTCTTTTTCCCTTCAAGGTGGCATTCCTCTCGAGCGTCTTTCTGGTAGCTCTCCAGATTACTCGACTCTTCGTTTATTTGGTTGCGTTTGCTATGTCCTTCTTCCTCCTCACGAACACACCAAACTGACCGCTCAGTCTGTTGAGTGTGTTTTTCTCGGATATAGTGATGAGCATAAGGGCTATCGCTGTTGGGACCCCGTTGGTCGTCGGATGTGCATCTCTCGTGATGTCACGTTTGATGAGACGCGTCCCTTCTATCCTCGCCCCACCTCTGGTACTTACCCGGTGGATGATATCTCTTTTCTTCTTTTTCCGGATGCACCTCCTGCTATCCATTCTCCTCCACCTCCTAGTTCTGATGCGCCCCTTCGGTTTCGGCGCCATCCTCTCCTCCGTCTGGTTCTCCTAGTACTCCTCGTTCTCGTTCTCCGGCTTCGGATCCTTCCGATGCTGCTCCTTCTTCCTCTTCTTCTGATGAGTCGGCCTCTGCTGATGAGCTTCCCCCTTCACGGCCTATTCGTCAGCGTCGTGCTCCAGGTCGTTACTCTCCTAGTCAGTATGGTCTCTCTATCGTCTCTGAGCCTACTTCTTATCGGGATGCTGAGCGTCATCCTGAATGGCAGCTTGCCATGGCTGAGGAGCTCGCTGCGCTTGATCGCACTGGCACCTGGGATCTTGTTTCTCCCCCTTCTGGTGTTCGTCCTATCACGTGTAAGTGGGTCTATAAAATTAAGACCCGCTCTGATGGATCTCTTGAGCGCTATAAAGCGCGTCTTGTGGCTCGTGGCTTTCAGCAGGAGCACGGCCGTGACTATGATGAGACTTTTGCCCCTGTGGCTCATATGACCACTGTGCGTACTCTTCTTGATGTTGCTTCTGTTTGTCACTGGTTTGTGTCCCAGCTTGATGTTCAGAACGCTTTTCTTAATGGAGAGTTGAGTGAGGAGGTTTACATGCAGCCTCCTCCTGGGTATTCTGTTCCCGATGGGATGGTTTGTCGTCTTCGACGTTCTCTCTATGGTCTGAAACAGGCCCCTCATGTCTGGTTTGAGCGTTTTGCCTCTGTGGTGACTGCTTCTAGTTTCTCTCCTAGCTTTCATGATCCAGCACTTTCCGTTCACACTTCTCCTCGTGGACATACTCTTCTCCTTTTCTATGTTGATGATATGATCATTACTGGTGATGATCCTGAGTATATTGCCTTTGTCAAGGCTCGTCTTCGTGATCAGTTTCTTATGACTGATCTTGGTCCTCTTCGCTATTTTCTTGGGATTGAGGTTTCCTGCTGGTTTTTCTATCTCTCGGGAAAAGTACATTCAGGATCTTCTTGCTCGTGCTGCTCTTGGGGATGAGCGCACGGTTGACACTCCTATGGAGCTTAATGTTAAGCTTCGTCACACTGATGGTGATCCTCTTCCTGATCCCACACGTTATCGTCATCTTGTTGGGGGTCTTGTTTATCTTGCTGTCACTCGTCCTGATATTTCTTATCCTGGGGCTTCCTGCATATTTACACCTGTACATGTACTATATATTGTGGCCTTTGGCCCCTGGTAATACAACAAGCATATTTTCCTAACACTCGACATGTGTGGTTTCAGTCATACTATTACTGACAGAACTGAAGATTCAGTTAAGTTCAGTTTTGAGCTTTGTAACATGCTCCGATAGGAATCAAGTTTGTTGGCTTAAAATTGGGTTGCTGATATATTGTCTGGAAGCTTTATCTTGGTATCAAACCACTGGTGGTGTGTATAGAAAATGGTTGTGTTTATTAATTGGATTGCTATTATGCTATCAGGGCACTTAATACATGACGACATTATATATATGCGCTGATATGTTAGTATGGTTTGGCTTGCATACTTGAGATGAGGATATACTATCTGATCCTGTATGTACATTGGTGTGATTATGGCATGATTCTTGTGGCTTTACTTGTGCTTAAGCTAATGATCTTAGATGTTTGTTTTAATGTCTTTTCCAAGTTTGCATAAATGCCCATGTGATGTCTAGTGATCATATCTATCATGTGGTGCCTCAAATGAGTGTGCACATGAAATATATATGTTGGATCATAATCTTGTATTGTAGGTCTTATGTAGAGTGGGAAATAGGCATTGATCCTAGCTGTATGATCATATGATGCCCAATGTCCATCCCAACCTCCCGATGATGCTTCAGTTTATTTTAATGGACAGATCTCTATGCTTGCTTTAGCCGATGATGTAAAGGCTAAGTCATAGATTAAAATAAGAACAAATACTATGATGTGGCATTTCTTCTCTGTGATGACTTTGGATAGCACCTCTATTCAAGACTGAGAGAAATCCTTCCAACAAATTTCATTGTGTTCTTTTCATTAGCTTTGTTTAGGTTGCCAATTTTATTCAGTTTTATACCAAGTGATGATAGAAACATTCAAACATTTCAGTTTGATGATTTTCCTGATTTACTTGTCTATATGCTTTGCTCGAAACAGTTCAGGTATGATCTATTTCAAGTGTGATATTTATACCTCACTCCAGCTCCTGCACAAAGTGTGTTTCGATCTTGTTCAGCTTCTGATCTTGATGAGCTTCTCCTCCTCAAGCTGCACTTATATATATGGCTCTTTAGTCGACAGCTATTTTGCGCATTTGATTTGGTCTTTAATTTTATTTGCACTTGCCAATGATTAGAATGTTTGGTCACTACACTTGGAGGTGGGGCGAGTGAACCGGGTGTGATGGCACAAATATCAATCTCTTGTGCATCCTACTTGGTTTCACTCACCCTGTCTCTAAATGTTAATATTTATTTCGACCAACAATATATGAGGCATGCCATTTAGTTCATACTACTTGGCTCTTATTTGATTTGGCACTTCTTAATTAATTGCATTGGCCGATGATTAGAATGTTTGGTCACTACACTTGGGGACGACGCAAGTGAGCTTAGTGTGATGGCACAAATATCAATATCTTGTGCATCCTACTTGGCTCACTTACGCCGTCCCTGAATGTTAATATTTGTTTCAACCAACAATGTATGGGGCATGCCATTTAATTCATACTACTTAGTTCGTATTTGACTTGGCATCCTTCTTTTACTTTGGTCTTTCTTCCATTTTAGTGCCGACGATTAAAATATTTGGTCACTACACTCGGGGGCGGTGCTAGCAAGCCTGGTGTGATGGCACAAATATCTATCTCTTGTGCATCCTACCAGGCCTCGCTAACACCGTCACTGAATGTTAATATTTGTTTCGACCAACAAAGTATGAAGCATGCTATCTAGCTGATACTACTTGGCTCGTATTGGAGTCCGCCGATGATTAGAATGTTTGGTCACCCATACACTCTAGGATGGGGCCAGTGAACCGGGTCTTGGCTTCGCTGACCCCATCCCTGAATGTTACTCCATCCGTTCCTAGATATAGGATGTATAGTTTTTGGCACGGAAATTAAGAAACACACATTAAAGGAAAGTTACACGAGTTTTGGGCAAGATTAACCCTGAATTATAAACATGACAAATATAGGAGTTTGCATGAGCTAAGAAAATGTAATCAAATCCGAAAAAATGTTCACATGAGTGGCTCGAAGCAATACACCTTATATTTTGGAGCTTATTTCAAAAACCTATACACCTTATATCAAAGAACGGAGGGAGTAATATTTGTTTCGACCAACACAGTATGAGGCATGCTATTTAGTTGATACTACTTGGCTCGTTTTGAGTTGACATTCTTCATTTACATTGGTATTTCTTCCATTTTAGTGCCGATGATTAAATTTTTTGGCCACTACACTCGGGGGCGGTGCAAGTGAGTCTGGTGTGATAGCACAAATATTAATCTCTTGTGCATCCTACCTGGCCTCACTTACACCATCCTCGAATGTTAATATTTGTTTCGACCAATAAAGTATGAGGCATGCTATCTAGTTGATACTACTTGGCTCGTATTTGAGTTCGGATTCTTCGTTTACTTTGGTCTTTCTTCCATTTTAGTCACTACACTCGGGGATGGTGCAAGCGAGCCTGGAGGGAGAGAGGAGGGAGCGGAGGAGGAACCGGATCTCATAGTGACTCTCGAATATTTTGTAACTAGAGATGATGAACTTTGTATCAAGTAAAACTTGTGTAAAAAGTTGACACTTGGAACTATATGTATCTCGGGTTGTAAGTAATGTGATTATATAGTAATATGTATGTATAATTGCTGTTTATATTATACCTGCATAATTGATGTATAAAACCTGGATAAAATTATTTTTGTATAGCGGCCAGTATAAAATAGTATCTTATATCTTATATCTTATATTTACTAATTGGAGGCACCATAAAAGCCTCCACGTTAAGCCACATCATTAGGATAATTTAAAACAATTAGATCAAAAATTAAGGGCTACGATTAGCCGAGAAGGTTTCAATTTATAATGTCACGGAAGTAGTTACGTAGACACGTTACCTAGACACATAGTTTGTTTTTCCACACAAAAAAATGTAAACATGTTATTTGTTTAATAATATTACGTACCGGACAGATTGCCGCTGTTAGTCGTTCGACTTGCAAGGCTAAAAAGTTGAGGTCCATAGAGTCCCACCTATACACGCCTCCCCAGATCATATACATGTGCGGCTCAAGACCATCTATCTGAACTTTTTTTTTCCTTACGATAAGGATATTGGCTATCTTATATTTAAAACGAACCACAGGGTACGATCGGGAATCAAACCAACCAATACATGTACGATCGGAAATCAGGAAACCTTCGTTTGAAGGACTCGCGGAATTAACCTCCACCTATCGTGTCTCCATGGGAACTTTTAAAATGCATGCATGCCTACAGATATAATCTCTATATAATGCCAGTTTTCTTGCCGATCAAAACAACAAAAGCTCTAAAACCTTTCTCCCTTGGTCGTTGCATCTTCTCCATCTTCTCCAGGCGATCACGACGCGCCGGCCGCAACACTGCCTGCCAACTTTCCACCCTTGGTTGTTGCATCTTCTCCAGGGATCACGACGTGCCGGCCGCGACACCGCCTGCCAACTTTCCAACGCCTCAAGCAACAGACCGACTTGCCGCCTTTCCAGGTTTGGATACAAAAGCTATCATGTAACAGTATGAAGCATACTCATCCAAATATCTGTAACTATCTAATTTGATTGATGTTTCAGTTCAATGGTGAAATCTGCAATGACATGCAAAGCCTTGCGTGAGATTCAAGCTACCAGTAGAGGAAAGGAAATAACAATCAAGGCAAGAGTAGCAAGACTATGGGATTCAGTATTGATTAATACTGGTGAATTAGTTAGTCTTGATATGATCCTTATTGATCAAGAGGTATAAAGGTTCTCTTATTGCAACTACAAATTTTCTAACTTATTTCAAATGATATTGTTTGAATCACCATGCTAATTACAAGTACACCAGGGGACCATGGTGCATGGAGTTATCAGCAAGGCCTACGCTGCGAAGTTCAAACCATTGATTCAAGAAGGCAATGTGTATACCATTACAAATGTGAGGGTCATGCCAGCACCACCTAAATTTCGACCCGTAGAAAATGACAAAATAATCAACTTCTCCCCCACAACCAATATAGAGGAGATCCAAGATAAAGAAGACATCCCAAAGCATGGTTTCAACTTTTCAAGCATAGAGGTGCTTTCTACACGAGTAGGTGTTGACATTTATCTCTCAGGTATGATATTACAAGTTTTTTTTGTAGATACCTATCTCCTTTTTTGTGGGACATGTCATCTAAAATTCATGTTTTAACAGATGTTATAGGAATTGCAGCATACATAGGACCAATTGAAGAAAGTCAAACATCTTTTGGAACCTCGAAATATCGTGATATTCTACTTTGGGTCGAGTATGTGAAACAAATACGACATATTTGCAACCAAGGTGCTCAAGTTATATCTTTATAATTATTTTACTTTTTGCTAACAGAGATCAAGAAGTCAAAGTTAGATTATGGGGTGCCAAATCTGAACTAATTGATGCCAGGTCAACAGGAGATGTTATTATAATTACATCTACAACAGTCAAGAAATATGGAAGTATGTCTTCTCTTAAATTTGTTCACTCATTTTGTCATCTTACTTCTTGGTATTGCATATAAGCATAGTTATTATTTAAACCAATATGCAGGATATTCTCTATCGTCAAATAGTGCAACTCAAGTGTATATTAATTTGCCTATTCCTGAGACTATGGATATACAGAACAGGTAACGAAATTCCACTACATATGTTTTCATTTAAATATAATATATATATATCACTTCCATGATGAATATTTTCTCTATCAAAATAGCATCTGTTCCCAGGAAAATAATACGAAAGAATTCCATATGGAGGAAGGGCATCTAAAAGGGACAATGGAAGAGCAAATGAGCTATAACAGAAAAACTTTACAAGAGTTAAATGATATTATATTTAGCTCATCAAATCAGGTTTGCAATCGATTAATAATCATGCATTCACTCAATAATGTACACATATTTATGTCATAAATCTGCAGGGAAGAATATTTACCGTGGAGGCAGTAATTGATGAAGTTAATACTAGATATAGCTGGTACTACATATCATGTAGCAAAGATAACTGCAAAAAGCAACTTGAAAAGAAAAATGATCACTATTACTGCAGCAAATGTGATAGGAAAGCTGAAGCCAAACCAAGGTAAAAGAGTTCAACAGAAACCATCTTAGCAGTTTTGTAAGGTTTTTTTTTAAATTAATTACTTACATAATTTGCAGATATAAGGTGAAGCTTGAAATAAGTGATCCAACTGCATCTGCATCTTGCGTTCTTTTTGATAAAGAAGCTCAACAGTTAATCAATGAGCCGGCAGAAAACATGGTTGTGTCATCTTCCAATGAAAGTAATGAGCTTCCAAGACCAATCCAAGCGATCTGTGGGAAGATGATAATTTTTCAGTTCCGATTGACGGACTACAATTTTGAAAGCTGTAGACCAGACTACACAGTATCAAAAATATTTCTCCTGGATGACAAAATTTCATCTATGAAGATTGAGAATCATGATAAGGTATAATATTTACATATTTTCTTCCATTATGTTACATTCCTCACATTTATAACTTATATGCACTATCTAATTCAACAAAATTCCATTGAATACAAAATCTCTTATCCTCTGTAGAGAAACTCGAAGAAAACTTCCAAATGTGTTGTCATTAAAAAGGAGCCCAAAGAAGATATTGAAGATGTAGATATATGCGAAGATGACGATGATGAAGAAGAAGCATTCAAAGTGATACGCAGGAGTAAAAGGATAGAAAGGAATCAGAAGCATGTTGTTCATCTTGATGAAGATGAAGAATCGGGAGTCCAATTCAACAGCCAAAGGTCGAGAAAAAGACGAGCCTAGCAAATATTGGTGACGGATGAAGACAACAAACAATGTGGATATGAGAAAATTTATTGTTAGAATATAAACTATAGATCACTAGGTAGTGGAGGACAAGAATATTACTATTCTATATTACCAGAACTATTTATAGATAAATTCATGATTGATCAACTACGATTTTTTTCTTTTAACTGAATACATGAGTTATTCTCCTTTCTATTTCGCTTGGGAGAAAAAATTTCTTACATAGATCATGTATAAAATTTATATAAAACAAGATAGGCATTACCAATATACCTAAATGTCAAGCCAAAGCATCTTTGTGCTTTAAGTAGGATAGATAAGCTGACGAAGAGAAGTGCAACCATCAGGTCTAGCCATCCATAGTAGAACCAGATGGCTTGCTACAAAACCTACAGATATGCAAAACTTTAGTTAGCGTTTGAAGTTATTGATCTCGATGGCAGTTGTGTCCCTGAAATTTTACTCCTTCAAAATTATTGAATAAGTTTTTACATGGCAATATTAGACTAATTGAGCTTGGAAGAAAATATTCATTTTGATTTAGGGAGTGTCTAAGTGAGCATTAGTTAATTATCAATCGATTTTAAAAATTCATGCGTACGTGTCAAACAAAAAGTTCACAATGATGTAGCTACTTATTTCGGAGTTACAAAAAATGTGAAGTTTTGCATGAATCGGTAATTGATCTTGGTGCCGACTAAGAGTTAAGAATTCTAAGTCTGACAAGTTTTCACAAAAAAAAAACGAAGAAAATCTAGAATCACATATACCAACGAAACAACATATTATTATAAATTCATAATTAAAATTCAAGAAAAAAATATATATTTACTAGAGATTGAAAATTATCAGATTAGAAAAATCAGATTACCCTGCACCACACTAAGATATGGATGCCCGTATTACATCAGCTATATTATATCTCAAAGAATAGGAGTTTTGGTGTTCCTGTCAGACAAGTTCTCATGTTGAACACGACTCAGATAGGTGTGAACATGAATTTGAGACACGTGTCCAGATATAATAATTAAATACAGTCCATGATAAACAAGTCTTGCAGAGTCCAACCCCAACACGTCTGATTGCCATTATTATATAAGAATATCTATGCATACTTTTTACCCATTAATACTCCAGATCTTCCGACGGACAGGAGACTAAAGAAACGAAGAAGGTGGGATCAAGGTTATGGTAATTGTAATTCATGTTTATCTCACGTTGGTGTTTCTATAATTATGAGCGTCCATGATTTTACAGCACTATACATTAGCTCCGGAGAAGACAAAAGAGTTCTACGCTGTTGCAAAGGGATCGATCAAAACTTCTAAACTCAGCAGCAATAGCCTCGGCCTCCATGTCGAAGAATAATGTGCCTCTGCAACAAAAAGGAAATAAAACCAACCAAAGGTAAAGTACATAATGGTGGCCGAGGCTACTGCAAATAAAGTGTGCACATATGATTCTTAGTATAATATGCAATCTATTTTCATCTTATATTTGGAAAAGAAAAGGTTCTAATAGAGCCTATCGATTTTTTTCCATCTTAATATTTTCACTACTGCAGCTAATAGTTCATAACACATGCAGGGGTACTATCTTGGGCAAAAAAGATGCATCACCTGACAAAACAAAGGTACAACTTTACGAAGATAATTCCATCATTTTCTTAAAAAGATGTTCCACGCATCCTTCAATATATTAACCTAATGCTCCAAATTAGATTTTCTCAAATTCTCAGGAAAATCCAGAAAATAATGACATAGGGGAAGGCAAAAACATCAGGTGAATTATCAAGCAATTTATATTATCTACCAGATCTATAGTGTCTTAAAACAGTAGAGTAATCTGCAAATAATCTACGAAATACTGTATGCAGACAAGCTCGGTTGAAGCGAAGTCAACCTCCAAATAAAGACAAATATATCAAGCGCCCAAAGTTATTAAAGGTTACATGTAACCAATCAGATATGCATGTCGAGCAAGATGAAGTACATCATCAGAATGGAAGGTAATGCCTTGCATTACGTGTTAACAAGGAAATAGTCCCAGGGGTGTGCTATAGCGTGTAGATATAACTGATCACTATAAAAATATATTGCAGGCTTTTGACAGGCATATATACATCCACTGATGATGTACCTGACCAAACAAGAAAAAAGGTAATAATATACTTATGATCGTATTCTAATTTTGCCAAGTATGGTATGCAGATCAACTTTAATTCCTTTTCCATCCAGGAAATATCTAACAATCATTCTATAGAACTGCATGCTAAAACATCAAACAAGGAGAAAGAAAGGTGCCCACTATCACTATTAACATTATTATTATCATGCCCATTAGTAAGTGTCCTTTAAAAAGGACTAAGAACAAGGCATTTGTAATGTTGCAGGACTTCAACAGGTCCAGATAAACGAAACACACCGAAGAGGAAGCAGACGGTTCATGGAAATCAGTGTAGCAAGCGTGCAAGGTTGGTACAGAGCAAAAATAGTGAGGACCCAACAGTTGATGTACATGCTTCAGAAAAAAGAAGTTTCGCCACAGACTTTGAAGATAGTGATTTGATTGGAAGAAGACAGATGAGTAAGTCCATTCGAGAAAACAGAATAAAGTTACAAGCAATGAAAAAAGTTGGTAAATCCCAGAGCCCTCCAACTGAAGTTTCGAATTTTGGAAAGCCAACTTGCATATGCCCATACTGTCAAGCTATAATGTGGCATCAAGAGAGAAGCAAGCATAACACGAACAAATCAAGGCCGACATTCGGACTCTGTTGCAAGGAAGGGAAAGTTAAATTGCCACCACTGAAAAAGCCACCAGCATACCTTCAGCAGCTACTGAAGTCTAATGAAAAGGGAGATTCGTCAAATTATAGAGAAAATATCAGGAACTATAATTCAATGTTCGCATTTACTTCAATGGGTGGCCAGATTGACTACGAGATTAACAGACAAGGGGGTGCCCCTTATGTTTTTCGCTTGAATGGTGCAAACTATCATAAAATTGGCACACTGCTACCTAAAGATAAAGGAAGTCCAAAGTTTGCTCAGTTGTACATTTGTGATACCGAGAATGAGGTAAAGAACAGAATGCAGGCATCAACGTCAAAGGAAAGAAAAACACAGCTGGATGAAGGAATTGTCTCTGGATTACTGGAAATGCTTGATGAGCACAATGAGTTAGTGAAATCATTTCGCATGGCAAGGGATAGGTACAAGCAATCAGATCTGGAAAGTGTTAGGTTGCGGTTAATCGGTAAAAGATCAAACGATGGAAGACAATACAACCTACCAACTGCATCAGAAATAGCTGCACTGATAGTTGGGGAACAAACCGGAGAAAGTTTTGAACGTGATATAATAGTAGAAAACAAAGACAAACAACTCCAGAGAATTTCTGAACTTCATCCAAGCTTTATGTCTATGCAATACCCATTGTTATTCCCTTATGGAGAAGACGGTTTCAGACCAGAAATAGAATTGGAACCCATAAAGGGTTGCACAGGAAAAAGAAAGCATGTTACCATGATGGAGTATTATGCATATCGTATCCAGCAGCGACTAAATCAATCAGTGGTCCTGCAAATGAGTGGCAAGTTGTTCCTTCAGTTCATAGTAGACGCAGCAACATGCATTGAGCAGTGGAGACTGAATTGGTACAAGACGCATCAAGGCACACTTAGGACGGAGCTATATAGCGGCCTGCAAGATGCAATTGATAATGGTGACACGAGATCTGATCAAGTAGGTAAAACAATTATACTACCTTCATCATATAATGGAAGTCGTAGAAATAAAGCGCAGTACTACCAAGATGCTATGGCGATATGTCGATGGGCTGGATATCCAGATCTATTTATCACTTTCACATGCAACCCAAAGTGGCCTGAAATACAGACCATGCTGGACTTCATCCCAGGCCAAAAACCAGAAGATCGTCCAGATATAGTAAATAGAGTGTTCATGATAAAGTTGAATGAACTTATAGAAGACATATACAAAAAGAAACGGTTTGGAAAAGCAATAGCAAGTAAGTCCACCCCGATTTCAACCATTTCCTACCCCAGCTTGACACGTTAGCGTGTCGATTCTGAAAGTATAGAAGTTCAATTTTTCGTATCATTATTTGTTATGAACCATTCAAAAAATTATATGTCAAACTAACACCACACATTGTTGCAGTTGTCTACACCATCGAGTTCCAAAAAAGAGGTCTACCCCATGCACATATACTATTATTTCTTGATCCGGAAGACAGGGATGCTAGCCCCAGAAATATTGACAAAATCATATCAGCTGAGATTCCAGACAAGGATGAGGACCCAGAAGGTTACATGGCAGTTGAAAATTTCATGATGCATGGACCATGTGGACAAGCAAATCACAAATCACCTTGCATGATCAATGGAAAGTGCTCAAAACATTTTCCAAAGAAGTTCTGTGAGGAAACAAGTATCGATGAAGAAGGATTTCCTGTATACAGAAGAAGGGATGATGGAAAGACAGTACAAAAAAATGGAGTAGAACTAGATAGCAGCTATGTTGTTCCATACAATAGGGACCTCATAGTCAAGTACCAGGCACACATAAATGTAGAGTGGTGCAATAAGTCGAGATCTATCAAGTACTTATTCAAGTACATACATAAAGGGGAGGATAGAGCAACTGTAATTTTGAGTACTGGGAATAAATATGATGAGATACAAATGTACCTTGATGCACGGTACCTATCTGCAGGCGAAGCATCTTGGCGCATATTTGGATTTGAACTTCAGCATCGACAACCTTCTGTACAGAGATTGCAGTTCCATCTTCCAGATGAACAAATGGTCGTGTTCCCAGACTCAACTGACATTGACAAAATTGTGTCTCGGCCTGGCATAGAAAAAACAATGTTCACTGAATGGATGACCGCTAATCAGTTGTATGAGGATGCTCGTGATCTAACATACGCAGAGTTTCCAACTAAGTGGACATGGCACGCAAAAACAAAAGAATGGAAACCAAGACAAGGCGGGAAACGATCTATTGGGAGAATTTACTATGCCCACCCAGCAAGTGGTGAGAAATATTACATGCGAATACTACTAAACATTGTCAAAGGATGTAAATCATTTGAAGACATCAAAAAAGTGAATGGTATTATACACCCAAGTTATAAGTCAGCGTGTTATGCCCTTGGATTGCTCGATGATGATAGAGAGTGGGATGATTGTATTAAAGAAGCATCACATTGGGCTTCTGCACACCAAATGCGACAACTTTTTTGCACAATACTTCTATTTTGTGAAGTGTCGGATCCAGGAAAGTTGTGGGAATCTGCATGGGAATTACTCTCTGAGGACATAGAACGGCGTCAGAGGAGAATTTTGAACTTTGAAGCACTTAAGCTTGATGCCCAACAAATAAAAAATCTCACCCTCATAGAGATAGAGACATTGCTAAGGAGAGGTGGAAAGTCGTTAAAAGACTATGAAGGAATTCCTTTACCAGATAGAAACTCATTGCAAGGTCTAGAAAACAGGTTGATCCGTGAAGAGCTTAACTATGACAGAGCTTCTCTTCAAATAGAGAAAGTGGAATTAGTTGCAAAGTTGAATCCAGAACAAGAAAAAGCTTATGATGCAATAGTACAGTCAGTCAGTAACAAACTTGGGAAATTGATATTTGTAAATGGATATGGTGGGACAGGGAAAACATTTCTATGGAAGGCAATCACAACATCCCTCCGATCAGAAGGAAAAATAGTCTTAGCAGTAGCATCCAGTGCAATAGCAGCGCTTCTTATACCAGGGGGGAGAACAGCACATTCAAGATTTCACATCCCGCTCAACATCACTGACGAGTCAACATGTGACATCAAGCAAGGATCCGATCTTGCAGATCTACTAAAGAAAACATCATTAATAATATGGGACGAAGCACCTATGGCAAATAAACATTGCTTTGAAGCACTTGACCGGAGTTTGAGAGACATCCTAAGGTTTACAAATGAGAATAGCAGAGATAGACCATTTGGAGGAATGACAGTAGTGATGGGGGGTGACTTCAGACAAATCCTTCCAGTAATACCCAAAGGGCGAAGGTCTCATATTGTTGATGC
Organism: Lolium multiflorum; assembly: GCA_030979885.1. Taxonomy (NCBI): domain Eukaryota; kingdom Viridiplantae; phylum Streptophyta; class Magnoliopsida; order Poales; family Poaceae; genus Lolium; species Lolium multiflorum. Next base: position 46,645,419 of record CM061751.1, on the reverse strand, counting down.
ATGTTTAAAACGCTCCTACTTATGGAGGCACTTTGAGGAATACAAGCTCACTAGGAACATGCGCGTTACAGCACTAATAGATACTCCAAAGGAACAAGAGAGGACTGCAGATTTTGCAGACTGGATTCTGAACATAGGCGATGGGTTAATAGGAAATGAGGAAGACGAGGCATGGGTACATATACCTAAAAATATACTCCTGCAGAAAGGAGGGAACCAGTTGGAAACAATCATCAACAGCACATATCCTGACCTATGGACTAACTACACAGATCGAAAATACCTTGAAGAAAGAGCAATATTATGCCCAAGAAACGAGATGGTAAATGAGGTAAATAATTACATCATGAGTAGAATTGATGGAGAAGAGGTAACATACCGAAGCTCAGATACGGTGTGCAAAGCAATGTCCAATACAGAAGATGGAGATCAGATGTACGCATCAGAGTTCTTGAATAGTTTGAAATTCCCTGGAACACCAGACCACATATTACGGCTGAAAGTCGGCCTACCAATAATGCTCTTGCGAAATATCAATCAAAGTGAGGGATTATGCAATGGCACCAGACTAACTATAACACAGCTAGGAAAGTGGTTCATAGAAGCTCAAATAATAACAGGGACAAACATTGGAAATAAGGTCTACATTCCACGAATAATTATGTCACCAAATGAATCAAAATGGCCGTTTGTACTGAAGAGAAGGCAGTATCCAATATCAGTTTGTTTTGCAATGACGATAAATAAGAGCCAGGGACAGTCATTAAAACATGTTGGACTATATTTGCCAAAGCAAGTGTTCACACATGGCCAACTCTATGTAGCAGTGTCTCGAGTCACAAGTAGAGATGGACTTAAGGTTCTCATCTCAGATGAAGAATCTCAACAAAATAATATGGCGAAAAATATTGTGTACAAAGAGATACTTTAGTTCAAGAGAACTTAGAATATATATATACACTACTCTATGTATGGTTCTTAGGAAGGAAATTATTATGGTTTTTATTTCATTAAATGTACGGTTCTTACAAAGGAATTTAGTATGGATTTTAATGTATTAATCATATATATTTGCAGACCTATGTGGCTACATTTAAATACCGGTCTATTGCACATGGACTTCCAGTTCTAATCTCAGCTTCTTTACTGAAACAGAGCTTACAATATTTCTATTTTACTCTATGTATATGCATCGTCCATGCCATGCATTTATATGGTTGACACTCAGGTAATATCTTCTCCCCGGTATAGATTGGCACACTGCTACCTACATGGCTATTGACGAATCTGAAAAGAGCAACGCAATATTCTGAAAAGGTCAGTATCTTTTGCTCTGCTTTCTTTCTTTAATCTATTCATAACAATTTTCCGCTACTCAAATTCCTTCATCTGCTTTAGAGGAGTGCTCTAGCAAAATGGTACTGACTTTCATTGCTAATGTTGCTAAATATATTTCTGACAGAGACAAATAAGAACTGAAGTTTCTTCCTTAATTTCAGTTTGGCGTTTCTTCATTGGGTGACAGCTAGGAAAGTGGTTCATAGAAGCTCAAAAAAAAACAGGGACTTACAAACTTCATTTCATAGTGTATATAATTATATATAGCAGGTGTAAAACTCAGGTATGTACATTGATATGTTTTCCGTTTGAAGCAGAAACATTATAAACTTCATTTCATTTGTTTCCTTTGAGCGTTCGAATCCACAAAATATGGGCGCCACGTCATCCGTATCATCTGGAGTCCGCACCGGAGCCCAGGAGCGCTAGGGAATTGATGGCCAATAGGAACACGACGGCATTGTTGGAGCGCTGCGCGGCGTCGGGGATGCGACCAACAGGATTTAAACTATAGGTACGTATCTTCGATTTTTAACTAAGTATATATGGAATAAAGAGAAAACTGACATCTAACAGGGTCGTTGTATAGCAGAGGAACAAACACGCTGAGAATATTCGATGCCAGCTGAAGACCTTATCTTCTGTAAGTCTCAAAACAACTTCTATATGGAGAAGACTTAGAATTTGAGCAGTTTACAAGAAATTGTTTTTAATAGTTCAAGACATAAAAAATAAGTACCACTGATACTAGGGTATTTTGATCTGAATTTGCATGCAGTTAAGTGTTGACATCCAAGTTGGTGAGAGTGGGCAAGAACCTGAGAATCACCGTGCGCGACATCTTCATCCAGGTGGGCGCCATGATTGTCTAGGATGGCAATAGCTCAATCGGCAACCTCAACATCATGCTGGGCAGCCTCCACAGCGGCTTCGCCAATCTTTGTGACGTCAACGAGAGCCGCAGCCACATCCGCATCAGGACCGTGGTCCTCCGTCTCTGAATCGCGGTTGGAGTAGAGCTAACGGCGGAAGTCGTTGTGCAACGGAGGGACGAAGCTGGCCGAGATCAGGAATAGCGGAGGCCGCAAAAGCAGGAGGTCAAGTTCCTGGTGCGGAGCCGCCGCTACATCTCGACGCCGGGGAACAGCAAAATACAGCCGAGAATGTCAAACAAGCAAGCCTCCACACCTGCTCCTCCTCAATCTCCTTTCCGACCACTGTACATCCAGATCTAACACCGATTTTGGGGATAGCTCATAGTTGACAGGAACGGCTACTAATGGAGAAGCTGATTGTTATATAAAAATAAGAAAATCTATACATAAGCAAAGGAATATGAATAGCAGGCCCAGGTGTCGGTGTGCGTGTATCCTACACTAGGGATATGTACAAACGACTGAATGGAGAATACTACATACAAGTGCATCCATGCTACATGGAAATTTCATAATTCTATGAATATTTAATGTACAATACAAAATGCTACTAGGAAGTTTTCTCTAAATAAAAAATATACATGCACGCGAATGTATACTCACGTGTCCATCTATTTAGACAAGCTATACTGAATTAAAGACACTATTTATATGAGTACTAATGTTTCAAAGTCAAAGTCATATGAACTAAATGTATATTACTCCCAATATCCCAAAAACAATATCACATATTTATCTGAATTCAGATCTAACTAAAAATTAAAACTAATACTAATTTGAAACACATAACACGTAAAAAAAAATATAAATATTAACTAGCCCGTGCGGGCCACGGGTTGACGACTAGTATACATGTAATTAATTCTATGGCGCACCTATAAAAAATTATGTGGTGCACCTATTTGTGTGGTGCATGTCAAACTCGTGCGCCACTAAATATGGTTTCTGTGGCGCATAGGCTGGTGCGCCACGTAATTACCATTTTAGTGGCGTGAATTCTGTGGCACACTACCCATGCACCACAGAATAGCACTTTTGGTGCGCCACTGAAGAGCCTTTCCCTACTAGAGCTAGTGCCACCCGCAGGTATGCGCCGAGCCCATTTCGCTTTTTCCCTTCAATTTTTTGTTTCTTTTAGTTCTTTCCTTTTCTGTTTACCGTTTTATTTTTCTTTTACTGTTTTCTTGTTTTTACTTTTTCTGCAAAGTAAAATATGTTTTCTCACTTCAAAAAATGTTTAGATTCCAAACATCTCCAAATATGAAAAAATGAGCATATTTTGAAAAAGGGTGTGTCTATGTCTCAGTTGACTGAGATTTTCTTAAGTCTCAGTCAACTCACAAAAGTGCAACTATAGTTCAAAGAAAAGTGCAACTCGGTCCAGTTGCGCATTTCTAGCACAAAAGTGCAATTGCACTTTTTAAACAGAAAAGTGAAACTCAAACACTTTTATGTAAGTGACTTAGACTTAAGAAAATCTCAGTTGAGACATAGCAAAACCATTTTGAAAATATTTAAATTTAAAAAGTGTGTAAATTTGAAAATTGTTCAAATTTAATATTGTTCAGATTTGGAAAATGTTCAAATTAAAATTGTTCAAATAAAAAATATTCTACTTTGAAAATTGTTCAAATTTAAAATTTGTACAAAATTAAAAAATGTTCGGATATTTCAAATTTGTTAAGATTTTGAAAATGTTCTTACTTTAAAAAATATTAGTTTTAGAAAAAAAATCTGTAAAATAAATATTCCAAACATAGAGATAAGAAACAATCAAGAGAAAAAGAAAAGAAAAGAAAAGAAAAGAAAAGAAATGAAAAGAAAAGAAAAGAAAAGAAAAGAAAAGAAAAAGAAAACCCACATTACCTGTTGGGCCGGAGCCCAGCTAGCAACTCGGGCGTGCAGGAGGGTGTGTGGCATCCTTGTCTCTGCCGACCAGGTCGGTGGCGAGGAGCTCCCGGGTTGGCCCGACTAAGGCCTTGTTTGGCTCTAGAGTTAGCAGGGATTAGCAGGGATAATTCCCACAAAATTTTAAATCCCCACATATTTTAAATGTTTGTTTGGTACTAGAGTATTGAGCGAGTCTAATCCCCGCTATCCCCGCTTTTCCCCAAAACTTAGTGTATTTCTCTCAATCCCCAATACTCTACCCCTACCTAGTGGATTGGGCACTAGTAGGAAAACCATTATTGGTAGAAATAGCATATGTGACGCATTAGTGTTGGGGTTCGTAGCATAGAAAACAAAAATTTTCCTACCGCAAGACGAATAAATCCAAGATCTAATCTATGGAACACCCAAGATCTAATCTACAAGATCGGAGCAACGAGATTGATATGAGACTAACCCTCGAAGATTTCCAAAGCCTACGAGATTAGATCTCGTTGTTGGTGTAGACGATCGTCCCGGTGCTGCAATCCGGCAGCACTTCCGTACTCGGTCGCGCGTACGGTGTCGATGAAGCCCTTCCTCTCCCCGTTCCAGCGGGCAGCGGAGGTGTGGTAGATCCCCTCGGAATCCCAGCAGCACGACGGCGTGGTGGTGGAGGTGGAGGAGAAATTCCTGCAGGGCTTCGCCAAGCTGGGAGGGAGAGGAGGAGGAGGAGAGAGGGCGGCTAGGGCTTGGGGAAATCATGTGCTGCGCCCCAGCCCTCCCCTCCCTCTTATATAGGCGTGGGGGGCTGCCTTGGCCCCCCTCCAAGCCTTTGGGTCGGCCAAAACAAGGGGGCCAACTTCCCCCAAGTTAAGTCCCTAATTTTAAGGGATTTGATCTTATCCACTCGATCCAGCCACATGGGCCTTGGGGGCTGGTGTGCCTGGCCCATGTGGGCCTATGTGACCCCCTCCGGTCCATGTTGGACGTTCGGGATAGGTGGGCCCCACTATGGTACCCTCCGGAACCTTCTAGAACCTCCGGTAATACCGAAAAATCCTGAACTTTTCCGGTAACCCTGAAAATGACTTCCCATATATGAATCTTATTCTCCGGACCATTCGGACCTCCTCGTGATGTCTTGGATCCCATCCGAGACTCCGAACAAAACCGGACTCCATCTCATATTCCGAATCTACTTATGCGACATCGAACCTTAAGCGCGTCACCCTACGGTTCGCGAACTATGCAGACATGGTCGAGACTCCTCTCCGAGCAATAACCAATAGCGGGATCTGGAGATCCATAATGGCTCCCACATATTCAACGATGACTTAGTGATCGATTGAACCATTTACATACGATGCCGATTCCCTTTGTCACGCGATATTTTACTTGTCCGAGGTTCGATCATCGGTATCTCCATACCTTGTTCAACCTCGTTACCGACAAGTACTCTTTACTCGTACCGTGGTATGTGATCTCTTATGAACCATTCATATGCTTGCAAGCTAATCAGATGACATTCCACCGAGAGGGCCCAGAGTATATCTATCCGTCATCGGGATGGACAAATCCCACTATTGATCCATATGCCTCAACTCACACTTTCCGAATACTTAATCCCATCTTTATAACCACCCATTTACGCAATGGCGTTTGATGTAATCAAAGTACCCTTCCGGTGTAAGTGATTTACATGACCTCATGGTCGAAGGACTTGGGCAACTATGTATCGAAAGCTTATAGCAAATTGAACTTAATGACTTGATCTTATGCTACGCTCATTTGGGTGTGTGTCCATTATATCATTCACCTAATGACATAACCTTGTTATTAATAACATCCAATGTTCATGATCACGAAACCATGATCATCCATTAATCAACAAGCTAGTTATACAAGAGGCTTACTAGGGACTCCTTGTTGTTTACATAACACACATGTATCAATGTTTCGGTTAATACAATTATAGCATGGTATGCAAACATTATCATAAACACAAAGATATATTATAATAACCATTTTATTATTGCCTCTTGGGCATATCTCCAACAGTCTCCCACTTGCACTAGAGTCAATAATCTAGTTTACATATGTAAAGATATAACACCTTGGCTTTCTGGTGCTTATCATGTTTTGCTCACGAGAAAGGTTTTAGTCAACGGATCTGACATGCTCAGAAACGTATGTATTTTGCAATTCATTTGCGTCTCAACGCATCACTCATTTTCCAAATGAGTCGGCATTAATTGTATATGCTTAGTCCTCTGGTGGAACCTTAATTCCGCGGTCTGAAATAAGTCACTAATATTGTCACACAATATAGCTTCAAAATTCTGACACTGTCGAAACTACACCAAGTTCTCCAAAAACTCTTCGACTTAACATCCTCAGTCATTGTCAAAACAATGACATACTCTGCCTTCGTTTGTAGAATCCGTCACAATATTTAGAACTCATCCAAATCTAGCATAGACTTGTTCTAGCTCATTGTGCTACCTTTTAAATAACTCTTAGCCTAATTGAGATTGAAATTTTATTTTTATATGTGACCAAACTAATATCGGTGCAACACCTTACATCGATTTGTTTGTCATTACCCCATATAAAAACTATATATATATATATATATATATCCTTGGTTCTTCTAAAGTACTCGGGATATTCTTACTGTTGTCCAATGATCATTACATGAATCATTACATCGTAACACTTTAGAGCACAGGACTTCTGACTTTGTACATATTATTCGTGATCTAAAATCACTCATGTGTATTTACTCATCGAGTGTCAAATACACTCAAGTCTTGTTAAACCTTCACATGAAAAGAACACCTTCTTAATTGAACTACTTCAATATCTATTCTATGTACTTAAACTTAAACTTATTATGTGTTTCTATCTATCTTCATAGATCTTGACACTAAATATGTTTCAATTCATATCCTTTCATTGATGTTAAAACCTTTTAAATCAATTATATAATTACACTATTTATAATCAACGATATGTCATCTACATAAAGTATTATAAATATGTCTCAGCGCTCCCACTTAATTTCTTGCAAATGCAAGCATCTTCATCGTTTCTGATGGAATCAAAACTCTTTGATTATTTCATCCGGTGAAGATTCCAACTCCGCGATACTCACTTCATCCAATTGAAGTTTGTATACCTATCTAGTATTCCACGAACCAGCAAAACTCTTGGTTGTATCTAGTATACATCCTTCATACACACTTCTGGTAAGGAATGTATTTCTGCCATCCTACTATCATATCTCATAAAAGAAATATGTAGCGATTACTAGAATAATCCACATAGACTATAAGCATTGCCACGGAAGATCTAATCTTATCGTAGTCAACTCTTTGAACTTTTTCGTAAACTGCTTTTCGATAAGTCGAGCTTCTTTAAGGATATTCCATCCAAGTCCATCTACTTTATAGATCCATTTACTTTCAAAAAGTATTCACCTATCTTGGATTTCATGGCGCATAGCCAATTTAACGGAGTCAGGGCCCATCATAACTTCTTTGTATGTAGTTGGTTTATCATTGTTCAAAAACAATCATTTGTCCACAAATCATTTATTTGATTACAAAATAAACCACATCTACAAGGTTCAATAAGTACTTTGATCTCCATGACTATAACACTTTGTAGACATGGGAGCCATGATCTTCGTAGCTGCTTCCGGAACCATTTCCGATGTTGTGCTACTCTGATCATCATGCTCAGGTTCATAAACCTTATCAAGTTCTATTGTCCTCCCACTCAAATAGTTCGCTAGAAACAATTTCTTTGAAATAAGTAAGAAACATTGACAAACACTTTTGTCTTTGACTTCATAGTGGAAAGAATTCCCAATCAATTTCATGGGATAATCAACAAAGACATTTATCCGATTTTGGTTGTAAACTCATTTACTTATGCTATGCATACCAAAATTTATGAAAGGACCATTTAGGGTTTATACCCATGCCATAACTCGTATGGTGTCATTTCAATGGATCATGATGATGCTCTATTCAGTGTAAAAGCGATAGTCTCTAAAGCATAATCCACAAAAAATATAATGGCATCATTTTATATTATCTCATCATTAATCCAACAAGGTTTGGATACATCTCTTGGATACTCCGTCATCATTATGATACTCCAAGAAACGTGAGGTTGTAGAACAATTTCATAACTCTCTTAGATGTTCGCTAAAACTCGTAATTCAAATGTTTCCACCATGATCCAATCACAGATATTTGACTTTTCTATTACGATGATTTCCACTTCATGCTGAAATTTATTTGAATCCATTCAAATGTTTCAAACTTCTTCCTTATCGAATATATCCACATATATATACTCAATTCATTGTTAGAAGTTTTCATGAAGTAGAAGAATCTCCCGCACACAACTATGCCCAGTGAACCATATACATCACTATGTATGTTTCCACTAAGTTAGTTGCCCGTTCAACTCTTGGCCTATGAACGGTATTTAAGTCATTCTCTTTTAGAAGAGATTTGCAAGCGCCAAACGATTCCAAGTCGAATGACTCCAAAAATCCATTCAAATGGAGTTCCTTCATGCGTTCCTTTCTAACATGACCTAAATGGCGGTTCCACTAATGAGTGGAATTCACATCATTTGCCTTATGGCATTTTAGCGTCAGTGTTATGTATGTGTGCTTCACCATAAAGATTTATAATAACTTATCCATCGTACATGGAATGTTGTTACAATTTGAACAACTCATTGTTTTCATTTAACCAGAACAAGAATAACAATTATAAAGTTCTTTATTATAAATCTGAATGTCTAGACAGAATGCCAACGGCGAACATAATAACACTTTATTTTTGTTCCAGACGTGCATTCCTATCACATTCCTTTTCAGTCACTTAGGCCAATGTATTCTTGTATTGCGTTGTTTTGTATGACACCTCATACCAACCAATATGGTACTAATACCCAAGAATTCCATTTTGTGACCAAACAAGGAATACATTCATAACATGTATATCATCTATATACACCTGAGCTAGACTTTCTAGTCTTTTCTTTCTTTCTGCCAAAATATCTTTTGTAGTTTCTCTTTTAGTTTTCCTCATTCTCAGAAAACACTTCACTTTCAATGACTTCTAAGTCCATTGGTCAAATACCAATAACCTTGAGGTTCTTACTTTCAAGTTGATCATCATATGACAAGTGTTCCAGATTTCACTATTAGTAACTTTGTAATATGATGAACAATTTCACTCATAATTTTATCCATCATATCATGACGACTTTCCGAGACCATGTCTGTACATGCTAGGCTCGTAAAGTTTAACCTCAGTATTCGCATGTGCAAATCTGGCTTGTACCCGTTGTATGCACACGTAGAATCTATCACACCCGATCATCACGTGATGCTTCGAAACGACGAGTCTTAGCAACGGTGCATACTAAGGACGATCACTTCATGGATATGCGAATATCGTTAGTGCCCAACTAGTTGGAGGATTGGGATGCCTGGCGTCTTCAACCTTCGTACATTCCCATAAAACTTATGAGTTTATGTAGTCTCACTAGATTATATTCTATCATCTTGCAATAAGGTCTTAGATATCACATATATCTCATACCTTGCTTATTTCTGAAAACAAAATTTCCAGCTCCTTACTTTTCAAACAGATTTGAACTTTAAGTTTCATGGAGGCAAGATGATTCTAGGTACTAATTGAAACCATTGTTCTTTGAATCATTAATGAGAAGTTTACTAAAAATTTGCAATAGGACTTAATCATTTCTTGATTCTTTAACAATACGGTACCAGCCCGTACAGTTACTTGTCAGACTTAACAGTATTTCTATCTCAATTACAAGACTAGCGCATGGTAGATAACGGATGCCAATTCTACAACTTTAATTCAAAATACTATTCAGACTATGTTCATGATAATTAGTTCATGTTTTAATCTAATTACTAATGAACTCCCACTTAATACAACATCCCTCATAGTTGTTAAGTGGCACACGATCCACATCCACTACACCAAAACCGATCATCACGTGAGATGATGTAGCTTCAATGGTGAACATCAACATGTTGATCATATCATCCATATGACTCGTCTTCAACCTTTCGGTTTCCGTTGTCCCGAGGCCATGTCTGTACATGCTAGGCTCGTCAAGCAAACCCAAGTATTGCGCGTGTGCAAACATGGCTTACACCCGTTGTATGTGAACGTAGAGTCTATCACATCCGATCATCACGAGATGCTTCAAAACGACGAACTGTAGCAACGGTGCATACGAGGGGAGAACACTTTATTATCATGATATTAATGTGAGGGATCATCTTATAATGCTACCGTCGCGATCTAAGCAAGATAAGATGCATAAAGGATTAACATCACATGCAATTCATAATATGTGATATGATATGGCCTTTCTTCTTGTGCTTTTGATCTCCATCTCCAAAGCACATGATCATGATCTCCATCATCACCAGCATTGCACCAAGGTCCGTGGCGCCGCTTCATGGTTGTCCATCACTTATAGCTACTATGACAACTACTTGAAATAAAGCTATTACATGATGAATAGACACGCAGGTCTTTAACAAAAATTAAAGACAACCATTAGGCTCCTGCCGGTTGCCATAATACAACAATGAACATCTCATACATCAAATATAATCATCATCACATCATGACCATATCACATCACCAAACCCTGCAAAAACAAGTTAGACGCCTCTAATTTGGTTTGCATATTTTACGTGGTTTAGGGTTTTCGAGTAAGATCCAATCTACCTACGAACATGAACCACAACGGTGATACTAGTGTTGACAATAGAAAGTGCAAATTGGAATCTTCACTATGGTGGGAGAGACAGACACCCGCAAAGCCACTTATGCAATACAAGTTGCATGTCAAGCGTGGAGCAAGTCTCATGAGACGCGGTCATGTAAAGTTAGCCCGGGCCGCTTCATCCCACCACCCCGCAAGATGCAAAGTACACAAACTAAAGCAACAAAAGCATCAACGCCCACAAAACCATTGTGTTCTACTCGTGCAACAGATCTATGCATAGACATGGCTCTGATACCACTGTGGGGTTCGTAGCATAGAAAACAAAAATTTTCCTACCGCAAGACGAATAAATCCAAGATCTAATCTATGGAACACCCAAGATCTAATCTACAAGATCGGAGCAACGAGATTGATATGAGACTAACCCTCGAAGATTTCCAAAGCCTACGAGATTAGATCTCGTTGTTGGTGTAGACGATCGTCCCGGTGCTGCAATCCGGCAGCACTTCCGTACTCGGTCGCGCGTACGGTGTCGATGAAGCCCTTCCTCTCCCCGTTCCAGCGGGCAGCGGAGGTGTGGTAGATCCCCTCGGAATCCCAGCAGCACGACGGCGTGGTGGTGGAGGTGGAGGAGAAATTCCTGCAGGGCTTCGCCAAGCCTGCGGAAGAAGGAGGAGGGAGAGAGGGGCGGCTAGGGCTTGGGGAAATCATGTGCTGCGCCCCAGCCCTCCCCTCCCTCTTATATAGGCGGGGGGGCTGCCTTGGCCCCCCCTCCAAGCCTTTGGGTCGGCCAAAACAAGGGGGCCAACTTCCCCCCCAAGTTAAGTCCCTAATTTTAAGGGATTTGATCTTATCCACTCGATCCAGCCACATGGGCCTTGGGGGGCTGGTGTGCCTGGCCCATGTGGGCCTATGTGACCCCCTCCGGTCCATGTTGGACGTTCGGGATAGGTGGGCCCCACTATGGTACCCTCCGGAACCTTCTAGAACCTCCGGTACAATACCGAAAAATCCTGAACTTTTCCTAACCTGAAATGACTTCCCATATATGAATCTTATTCTCCGGACCATTCCGGACCTCCTCGTGATGTCTTGGATCCCATCCGAGACTCCGAACAAAACTTCTGACTCCATCTCATATTCCGAATCTACTTATGCGACATCGAACCTTAAGCGCGTCACCCTACGGTTCGCGAACTATGCAGACATGGTCGAGACTCCTCTCCGAGCAATAACCAATAGCGGGATCGGAGATCCATAATGGCTCCCACATATTCAACGATGACTTAGTGATCGATTGAACCATTTACATACGATGCCGATTCCCTTTGTCACGCGATATTTTACTTGTCCGAGGTTCGATCATCGGTATCTCCATACCTTGTTCAACCTCGTTACCGACAAGTACTCTTTACTCGTACCGTGGTATGTGATCTCTTATGAACCATTCATATGCTTGCAAGCTAATCAGATGACATTCCACCGAGAGGGCCCAGAGTATATCTATCCGTCATCAGGATGGACAAATCCCACTATTGATCCATATGCCTCAACTCACACTTTCCGAATACTTAATCCCATCTTTATAACCACCCATTTACGCAATGGCGTTTGATGTAATCAAAGTACCCTTCCGGTGTAAGTGATTTACATGACCTCATGGTCGAAGGACTTGGGCAACTATGTATCGAAAGCTTATAGCAAATTGAACTTAATGACTTGATCTTATGCTACGCTCATTTGGGTGTGTGTCCATTATATCATTCACCTAATGACATAACCTTGTTATTAATAACATCCAATGTTCATGATCACGAAACCATCATCCATTAATCAACAAGCTAGTTATACAAGAGGCTTACTAGGGACTCCTTGTTGTTTACATAACACACATGTATCAATGTTTCGGTTAATACAATTATAGCATGGTATGCAAACATTATCATAAACACAAAGATATATTATAATAACCATTTTATTATTGCCTCTTGGGCATATCTCCAACAATTAGAACGTGCATGCTCCACAAAATTATTTTCGTGGCGCATGCAGAATAATGCTCCACCGAATTTCTAGGAATTCTCTTGCGCATTTGTAGCATATGCGCCACAGAAAGTGGACATTCTGTGGCGCATGTGCACTGGTGCGCCCTAGAAAGTTTGTGGGGCCCACGTGGGGTCCACCACTGCACATGGGCAAAGGATATTCTGTGGTGTTGCCTGCCAAAACCCACCGGCGAGCAGCGACGAGCAACACGAAGAGCCGGGAGGCTCCCAGGACTGCTGGTGGGCCCTGGTCCCTCGGGCGACGGCCCGCAAAACTCCGGCACACGTCCTGGCTATTGCGAGGGCGTGCCACCTGACCTATACCTGGTCAGGAAGGTGATGGATTGCTTCAATTAGTTTCCTGCATGGCAGACACGTAAACATTAAATGAGGCTCGATCGGCCCTCAGGTTACCCTGTGAATCGGCTCAAAGAACCGATTAACCCATGGTTCATATTGGATCTACGATAACATGGGGATCCTGCTTTATCAATACCAAGTTAAATCGATCTACGACAGTTTAGGGCTTTCACCGCATAACCGGAACGTCCTACACGTAGTTGAGCCTGGCAGATACGAAAGATAACAGAAAACTAGTCCTAGAAGGGGCCTGAAAACCAACACAGAATCTATTCCCGGAACAACCCTTCTTGGATCGGCAAACCATACCTTACGCACTACTGGATCATTCAACCCGTTTGCAAGGCCTAACCATGCAGATATTAAACTAATCCTTGAAGAACAAGGAACAACCGTAACAGATTAGATCTACTAAATAAAGACCAGGAAAGACGCTGCCCGCCCTTACACCTAAGATAGGTGCAAAACAGCTAGATATTTAGGGGCAGCATAACTAAGCAAACATATCAGAAAAGCATCGATGTAAGCCCAAAAACATCTATGATAACGGTATTACTCGCCATCAACAAGGCTTGATCGAGCAACACCAAATAACGAATAAACAGAATCTGCCTAGATCGCAAGATGCGATCTAGGCAGCATGACGGAAGAAACCCTCGAAACAAGGGGTGACGATGCGCCTAGATTGTGTTTGTTGTGAACGTGATCGTCCTCCTTTCTCAATAACTCTAGATACATATTTATAGTCCGTGGACTTTCAATCTTTGGAAAAAACCTAACTGTGTACGAACCACAATCTATCTCTTAATTCTAAACTAAAATGCGATCTACCATAATGTACAAATATACGGGCAATCTAGCCCAATTCTCGCACGAGGCCGATTCAGAAACACTTTATGTGCATATCCTCCAAGCCCATCTCAATCACGGCCCATCTTCTGATTTGGCTAAAATCTGGTGATAACACATGCCCCCCGGTTTTGGCAATAATAATTCCAAAACCACTCTGTTTTTTTTTCATCGGGTTATGCATTGCAGAGCAGAACCGCTACAGTGCCCATCCATCATGATGTCTTGCCTTCTCAACTTCTCTGCACTGCACGATTTGATAGTTTTGGCACCGCATCCTCGAAACTGCCACAGCATTGAATCATCTTCCACTGTATCCCCTTTATTTAACCTCATCCGAGCAGTTCGCTTCCTCATCCTCTTGTTCTGCACTAGCAACCGAAAACCCCCTTCCTCTGCAACCATGGACTCCTCCTCTGCTTCCTATTCCTCCCAATCCTCTTCCTCCCGTGAGCCGACGCCGGAGTACGACCCGATTGCGGCGTACGAGGCCCTCGCTTGTGGTGGGACGAGGCGGACTGGGACTTCTCCGTCAGGTCAGAGGATGACGAATCCTTGACCGACGGGGAGGATAACCTCCAGTTCCTCATCGATGGGGACTTGGAGGAGGAGAGCGATGACGACGCCTTCTCTGGGCGAGGATGTCTCCCTCCGACGGAGGAAGAAAGCGGAGGACGACACCTCATCCGACGAGTACCCGCGAAGCGCTTCCGCGCGGGTCGGAGGGCGGCAGCAACGACGAAGAAGAAAGACGAAGCCTGGCGGCCCGGGACGGCGAAGACCTCGCCGGCAGCGCGACGGCGGCTGGATGGCGACGAGAGGCGCGGCGCCACCCTAGACTAGGGACTACTAGAATAGGGCTAGTAGTAGCAATTTAGGTAGCAGATCATCCTTTTGAGAGCAATCGGCTCTTACTGTAAAAAACCCTCTTATCAATGAAGAATGTTTCTATGTTTGATTTTTCCGATTGTCAAAGTAGGTCAACGCACAAAGAGCCGATAGCAAAGCATCGGTCTTTTACCATAAAACGCCAGTAAGGCCAGATTCAGTTTCCCAAATTCAAACGGTAATCTGTGACCCTCGTAACAGTCTGTACCTCTAGAGTCGATGGTTGTGCATCGGCTTTTAGTCTAAAGTCGATGTCCATGCATCGGCTGTGCTTAACATCTGTTGCTTTGTATATATATTTTTTACTGGCCAATTTGGTGCATATTTTATTTCCATCACCCCACATACTTGGGGATTTTTTTTCACTGGCCGATTTCATGCGGCCCCCATATTTCACTGTCCATCATCCCACATACTTGGGAAATATTTCTTGAGATGCTGGCCATTGACAGGGAACTTCACACCGTTCAGCTCCTCGAGCATGTATGCATTACCCTTTAAAACTTGGTCGACCCTGTACGGCCCGTGCCAATTTGGAGACCATTTACCATACGTTGCATCCTTAGTCCCCAATGGCAATACAGCTTCCCATACCAGATCACCAACGTGGAACTTCTTTGGTCTCACCTTCTTATTATATGCGCGAGCTACCTTGGCTTTGTTCTCTTTAATTTTCTCAAGCGACCACAGTCTAAGTTCCGTTACATCCTCAATGCTATCACTCATCAGGGCTGCATATTTTTCAGTTGTTAAATCATTCTGAAACGTAACACGTCTCGGCCCACCCGTGATTTCCCAGGGCAATACGGCTTTTTGTCCATAGACCAGATGGTATGGCGAGGTTTTTATCGCTCCATGACATGACATGCGATAAGCCCACAAAGCCTCTGACAATACCTCGTGCCAACGTCTAGGGTGCTCGTCGATTTTCCTCTTAATCAGCTTGATAAGGCTCTTGTTGGACGCTTCAGCTTGCCCATTTGCTTGAGCATAGTATGGAGACGATCGGATCAACTTAATTCCCATGTCCTCGCAGAACTTATGGAATTCGTGAGAAACGAAGACCGAACCTCCATCGGTCGTGATAGTCTGGGGAATCCCGAATCTATGAATGACATGTTCTTTCACGAAATCGATAACATCTTTCGATGCCACTGACTTCATAGGGACGGCCTCCACCCATTTAGTGAAATAATCTGTGATGGCCAGAACCCACATATGGCCTTTGCTTGATGGCGGATTGATTTTGCCGATCATATCCATGCCCCAACCTCGAAATGGCCAAGGCTTGATGATGGGGTTCATTGCTGATGCGGGTACCATCTGAATGCTCCCAAACTTCTGACATGCTTGACACCCTTTATAGTACTTAAAACAATCCTCAAGCATGGTGGGACAATAAAACCCCGATCGCCCGATCAACCATTTCATCTTATGAGCCGATTGGTGAGTTCCACAGGCACCTTCGTGTACCTCGTGTAAGAGCCGATTTGACTCGGCTGGTCCCAAACATCAGAGAAGTAACCCTTCCAAAGTCATGTAGAACATGTCATCCCCAATAAGGACATACTTCATGGCCTTGTATCTTATCCGTTTAGGTGCGCCCCGAGCCGAATCTTTCAAGTAATTAAAAATATCGGCTCTCCAGTCATCCGGTTCCAGGAACTGTACCTGAACATCGGCTCCACCTGCTACGTCCGTGTAGCCTGACGCCATCTGTGCGAGATCGTTTGCCTCGGTATTTTGCGACCTCGGGATCCAATTGAAGTTTATGTACTTAAATTGTGCCATCAGCTCACGGCATTGCATCCATAATAGGAAGAGCGACTCTGTAACATCCCAAATTTCAATAAAAGAAAATTAGAAGAATTCCAGAGAGCAAAATTCCAAACCAACAAAAACTTTTTCTTACATATAGTACCATGCATAGGACTTGTGCATTTGAGTGATATGCCATGATGCTTGTTACCTTGTGTGTGCTAAACCCTAAAAACCCTAATGTGATCAAGTGAAGATCACAAAGCAAATAAAATAAAAGGGAATAAAATCAAATACTAAAACCCTAAAACCCTCACATAGGCTTTATGCCATTTTTATAAATTTTGACCCTAGACCAATTTGGTCTTCACCATTAGTTGGAATGCATTACTAAACACTTATTACAACTTTGTGAATCATAGAAACACCCATCAAATCCAATTCAAATGTAAATTGAGGTCACATAGAATAATGGTCAAATCTGCCCATTATAATCTGGTCACTACTTTGAGCCCCTGCATTTCAATTTTTTTTAAACTAAACCTCCTCAACTCTTTGCATGTCATCCAAGAGGACATCAAAGTGAACAACTTTTGTAAAGACAACTATGACAAATTCATTTTGGATTAAAATCTATGCTCATGCAAAGTTGGAACTTTTTATTAATTTGAACAATCTCACACTTAGCATTTTGGAAATTCTTGGAATTTAAAAATTCCACCACCACCTCTCCTTGTCTCTGATCATTTACAACTCAATCAAACCAACACATTTCAAAACTTGTAACCATTTGAACCCAATCAAATTTGGCCAAATTTGGTGAAATTCAAATAGGGAAAAACACAAAACACTATTTGGAATAGTGTCTACCCCAACCCTACTGCCCCAAACCACCCTACCCTGTCCCCTTGCCCCCTCTCTACCTCACTCCTCCACAGAAACCCTAAGGAGGGCAAGCCTAGCTTGCATGGCATGGCCATGCCGGCCCATGCCGGCCATGCCGAGCACCACCTCTTCTCCTTCACCCTCTTCCCTGGCCCTGGTGCCCTGGCTCGCCACCACACTCTCCTACGACGCCCTAGCACCGCCACGCCACGGCCGACGACGACGCGGCCGGCAATCGCGCCCCGGATCGGCACGGCCATGCCGTGGACGTCGCACATGGACGCGTGGACACGCCCTGGACACGCGCCGCGGCCACCACACGCAGTCCCTGGACCCCCTGTGAGCGAGTCGAGCCTCAGCACGCCACTGCGACGCCGCCAGACACGTGCTCGACCACTGCCCTGGACCGCCGCCGCCGGAGACGACGACAAGATCCCGTGAACGCCGCCGCAGACACGGACGCAATGCGTCGCCACCAGACCTCCCGACCCTGCTGTCGCCACCAGGAGAACCGCCATGACACACCCCGAACGGCGCCGCGTCGCTGCCTAGACCGCTCGCCGGAGACGCCGCGCGCTTGTCGACTTGCCGCAGCACCACGCACCCCTCCGCGCCTATAAAAGGAGACCTCCCCGCGACGATCTGAGCACCAACACCCTCCCCTCTTCATCCTCGACCACCTCGACCACTTCCCCCGCTCGATTAGCCACCGGAGTTCGCCAATTTAGCCGCCGGCCGCCCGCCGCCCTCGCCGCCGACGATTGGAGCCGCCCCTGGAGCAGCCGCCGGTGCAGGAGCTTCGCCATCGTCTACACCTTCCCCGAGCACACTGCCAGCCACCGCGGGAGCATTGGTTAGCCCTCCGACCCCTACCTGGCCGCGGCGAGCTCGCTCGTCGTCGACGGCACGAGCGTGAGGCGTTGGATCGTGTTCTGATCCAACGCGCCACAGCCCTCGTACCGATTCGCTAGTTAAGTGCCGCTGACAGGCGGAGCCCACCTCCCAGGCAGCCCACGTGTGCGTGGACGCGTGGTGGGCAGGCTTGGGCCGTTTTATTTGTTTCTGGCCCGTTAGGATTTTCCCCCTCCGGCCTTTTAATTCAAATCAAGTTTAAATATTTTAGTTTGAATTCCCCACTGGATCCAACTTTGAAATTGCATAGAATCTGTTTAGCTTGGCCAAATTTAGCAAACTTTATAGGGTTGGAAAGCTAGTAAAAATATCTACAATATGCCACTGGTCCCACCTCAAGTATTGTTGTAGAATTAAATTGATAAAAAGAAGAAGGCAGGGACTTTTGCATGTTCAAATAATTATTTAAAATCAACCAAAATAGATAATTAAGTAATTCCAACTCTCATAGCTCACATTTGACTTACACTAATTGTTTCTGCAAGAAAAGGGGGTGGTCACTTTGCATGATCATGCCTTATTTAAAATAGTGGACAATATGGCTATTTTATTAAAGTAATATTGTCCAAAACTATTAGGTAAATCATATGAAGTATTATGCTTCATTTAAATCTTGTCCCAAATGAATTCATGTGATGTTTGTACCCCTGGTCCAAACACTCTTATATGAATTAATTGGAGATTTAACTCATGTGTAGGATTATTAAATGGTATGAGGTGGTTTACCTCATTTAAATTGTTTTCTCAATTAATGATCATGAATGGTTGACTTTAGTCAATAGAAAATTCATGAATGATTGTTGAGAAATTAAATCTTAAGAAGATTTCAATGAGAGGAAATTATTCCTCAAGAACTCTATGGAAACTATCATTTACATATGTAATGAGAGGAAATATATTTTCTTCAAACAACACAACCAATGCACCTTAATTATGTTATTTGTGTGCTTAGAGTAGTTTGTATATGTGTGTTGTTTGGAATAGCCATTGAATTATTGATGTGTATATCGTATTAAATTTAGACGCTAGTCGGAGAATACCCGGAGAAGAAGGTTATACCGGAGGAGGAGGAAAACTTTGAGAACTACCAAGGCAAGCTAATATTCTTGCAAAGTGCAAAGTTCTACCAAGAACAAGGCACACTCATCTTTCTTATGATTCATGCACCCATCCCAAGTTTTACTACAAGCTTTACTTACAAGCTTTATTGCTTTGGTTTTATCAAAGTACCTTTTGATTCATGATTCAATGGGGTTAATGTTAGATTAGTACAAGAGTATCTAAGTTAGTCTAGAAACAAGGCAAAGTACTCAGCACCCCTCATGACTAGATGCTAGTGCTAATACTAAAACTTGACTACTCTAGATGGGAACATGTGACTTGAAATGAATTTGAAACTATGTAATGAATTTTTGAAGGTGGATATGACCAAGAGAAGATAGTGATTTTTGATTAAAAACTAATATTGGTTTGGATGCGATACCTTTCCAATTCATAAGTACCCCCACAATACCTGATTATGGGTAAGGGCTTAACTAGAAGTTTATGTACCTTAGTATGGGTTCCCTCCTGAACACACATCATAGGGGTTATGCCGAGGCTGCCTCCGTTGTTGATGAATGATGTGAATTGAGGTGAATTATACGGCCAAGCCCTGTGGCGGTTCCCAGGTTGACAGGTATTGGTTGATTCGGGGTTATCCCGACGGATGAAATCAAATGTTGTGGCACAAGTGTGCAACCTCTCGCAGAGTGGAAACCTATTCGAATAGCCGTGTCCACTGTTACGGACAAGAAAGGCCATACAGTTTCCAGTGTTAGAATCTGAAAATTGTTGATGAAATGAATGGTGAATGGTGACTTGGGTTTTGAATCACAACAATGTTGTGGGAATGACACTAATGTTCCCACTTGAGTTAGTAGCACATGAATAAGTCTTTATAGAATACTTGTGAACTAAAATTGGCTTTATGCAAATAAACTAGAGCTTAGCCCCCTTACTAAACTGTTAGCACTTACATTAGTATTAGTTTGCGAGTACTTAAAGTACTCACGGCTGTGTCCCTGGCTATTCAAATGGCCAGACTATGAAGAGGAGCAGCACGAGGAGGACGGTCACAGGACGTCTACCACAACTAGGAGTCTGCTGACGTCAAGCGTTGGCCTGTGGACTATAGAGTCCCTTTATCTTTACGCTTCCGCTATGAACTTATGCTTGTTCGTTGATCAGTTCGTTGATCAATAGATCAACTATTCGTGTAATATGGATCATGTGATTCCAAATTGTAAGACATTATGGTTTGTAATGAATGATGACTGTGATACTTAACTATTATGCCTCGCAACAACAATATTCCTGGGATTGCGATGTATGACATAATAGACATCCGGACTTAAAAATCCGGGTGTTGACAGACTCGCTCTCACATCTGTATTCCTCCGTGAGTTGGAAAATCACCAATTTGGAGTCTCCAAAAAGTTCCACTACCTCTGCCCCGGCTTCCAATAGCAACTCCATTCCCTTGCATATTGCTTCATACTCAGCGACATTGTTGGTGCAAGGGGTAGGTAGCCTGATGGAGAAGGAATATGTTGCCCCCCGGGGCGACACGAGTAGAATGCCGATGCCGCAACCATCATCACAAACCGATCCATCGAAAAACATGGCCCATGCACGCACAGACAGTGCTGCTATATCAATGTTGATTCGTTCAACAATAAGATCGGCCAACGCTTGTCCCTTGACTGCTTTCGCAGGCTGAGACCGGATATCAAATTCCGATAATGCAAACATCCACTTACCGAGTCGGCCTTTCAACACAGGAGCTGACAGCATATGTTTGATGACATCCGATTTGCATATGACGACAATCTCCGCTGACAGCAAGATGTGATGAAGCTTGGTGCAGGTAAAAAATAGGCAGAGGCACAGCTTCTCGATCTCAGGGTACCTAGTTTCTGCATCTAACATCCTTCTGCTGAGGTAGAAAACGATTCTTTCCAGACCATCATAAACTTGCACCACCACTGAGGCGATGGAAGTGTTAGCTACTGACAAGTAAATATAGAATGGTCTGTCTTGCTGGGGCGACACCAACACAGGTGGCTTCGTTAGATACTCTTTAATCTCGTCAAACGCTCGCTGTTGCTCTGCCCCCCCAGCGAAACTCCTCATCAGATTTAATTTTTACCAATCCCATGAACGGCTCAATTCGTCCTGACAGATTGGAGATGAACCTTCTGACGAAGTTGATTTTGCCGATGAGACACTGGAGTTCCTCCTTCGTGGTAGGTGGCTTCATTGTTCGCACTGCCTCCCGACTTTTCAGGCCGATCTCAATTCCGTTCATGAACCAAGAAACCCAAGAATTGACCGGTCGTTACACCAAAAGCACACTTCTTTGGATTCATTCTTAGCCCGAATTTTCTAGTTCGGTCCAGGACATGTCGCAAATCCTCCAAATGTCCTTCCACTGAAACAGACTTGACTACCACGTCATCAATGTAAATCTCCACCAACTTGCCGATCAGATCATGAAAGATGTAGTTCATGGCTCTTTGGTACGTTGCGCCGGCATTTTTCAGTCCAAACGTCATGACTACATATTCAAACAAACCCACCGAACCTGGTACTCTGAATGCAGTCTTGTGTATATCTTCTGGAGCCATGAAAATTTGGTTGTAACCATCATTGCCATCCATGAAACTTAAAACCTTATGACCAGCAGCCGCATTGATCAATGTCTCTGCTACCGGCATTGGATACTCATCCTTTGGATTGGCTCTATTGAGATCCCGAAAATCTATGGCGACGCGCCATCGGCCGTCCTTTTTCTCTACAGGTACGATACTAGAAATCCACTCATCATACCTGCATGGCCTGATGAACCCGGCGTTCAACATCTTCTCCATCTCTTTCTTGACTTCTTCTAAAATTTCGGCCTTCATCCGTCGTGCTCGTCTCGGAACGGCCGAAATCCTTTCTTCGAGGGAGCCGATGGTCGATGATGCTCCTGTCTAACCCGGGCATCTGTGTAATCCCAGTGCAAAACAATCTGGGTATTCTTTCAACAAAGTTATCATTAGGCCCCTCAGATGCGGATCTAACTTTTTGCTGATAAATGTTGGTCATGGCTTATCCCCAGGACCAATGTCAATCTCTTCTAGCTCATCAGCCGATGTAAACCCATATCCTAGCTCGTCACCTGCTAGATCGATGCTGAACACAGCAAAACGTATGGTGAGGATAATTTGGGCCGATTGTGGAATCGGCCTCCTTTTCAATCGCATTGCTCAATGAAGGTTTACAACCTATTTGTGCTCTACTACAGGAGGGAGTCTCCCTACTACGACTACGTGACGTGCTTGAGGTGAGATCATTGCTTTTTATTTTTTGGGGCCGATCGCAGGGATCGGCCTTGCCACGTGCGTCCATTGACTTTGGTCGTGCTACTCTGTCAGGCCGGTGGATAAGACTAGCCTCACCCCGTTTTTTGTAGCTTCGATGCGCTCACAGCCGTCCAAACTAACTCCAGAGATCGGCTCTTGGTCGTCTGCGTCCCAAATATTCATGCAGCTATCGAGATCTCGATCGAGTCATCTGCATGAACGACCTCCACTTCATCTCCATCCCACTGTATCAGGCATTGGTGCATCGTGGATGGAATGTAGCAGTTGGCGTGAATCCAATCCCTCCCTAGTAGGACAGCGTAGGTGCTTTTGCTGTCGACAATGAAGAATGACGTAGGGATGGTTTTTCGGCCTACGGTTAGATCCACGTTCAGAACGCCTTGCGCTTCTGATGCTTGGCCGTTGAAGTCGCTTAGTGTGCCGTTGGTTTTGATCAGATCTGCGTTAGAGCGTCCCAAACGCCGTAGCATGGAGTATGGCATTATATTGATTGCCGCTCCCGTGTCAACCAACATCTTGCCGACAGGCTGCCCGTTGATATAACCTCTTAGATACATGGCCTTCAAATGTTTGTAGCTCCTCTCTCGTGGCTTTTCAAAGATAACTGGCCGTGGGCCGCAGTCAAATTGTGCTACCGGCACTTCTTCGGTTCTTGAGCACAAAACTCCGACGGAAGTATGAACACCATATTTAGGCCAGCCGATGCCTTCGCATCGGCTTTTATTTGTTTCGGGCGCCATTCTTTCTTCTGTGGACGGACCTCCGCCTCCAAAGTTTGCTGAATTTTCACTGCCAGATCGGGCCGCGCTTTCCTCAACGTGTACAGGTACTGCGCCTCGGCTTCCTCCAAGCTACGTAGCCGCTGCACCCTACGCTTTTGGGAATGACTGAGTCCATCGGGCACCACCTTGGCCGGTGGTATCTATCTTCTTCTTCATCTTCCGACTCGAAATCTTCCACTCGAGACGACTCAGCTCGTCTGTTCTGAGGTGGGAGAGGCCCTAGACGCTGAACACGAAACCTCACTGTGTCCTCCTTCTGTCTACATTCCGGGCTGTCGATTGTAGGCAATCGGCTCATTCTTGAATCCCAGCAGTGCTTAAAGAAAGGACAATCCCATTGTTTGTCCATGTCTTCCTGCTCTCCTGACTTCCCCTTAGCACGGTGCTCATATCCTTCGTCGTTTCTATCATACCGACGATATTTTCCGTCGTCTACATCAGACCGACGATATCTTTCGTCATCTATGTCGTACCGCCGGCGTCGGTCGTACTGATGCTCATATTTGTTAAGGAGATGCGCGAAGAGCGGTCATTGATACCGCACGTTTCTCACTTGTTCCTCGGTGATGTACCGTCGTCATCATATCGCCGGTCGCGTGGCCGGCCTCCTCCTTTCCTTGCCAAGGGACTGATTTCTTCTTTATCCGTACCATGGCGGTATACAGGCCCTGCCATGTTAACATCGAATGAGAAACCTGGCTGACGCCTCGTGGAGTGATTGAGTTCCACCATGTTGACGCCAGGAAATGGTTGCGTGTCCACTTTCATGGCAACTGACCAGATCAAACGGCCTTGTTCTATCGCCGTTGGATTCGCCGACGCAACTCAGTCGTTGGTGATATGGGTGAACGAGTGATGCCACTGCAGTACGGTCCCCCGTTCATTTCTTGCGCCGTAGGGATTTTATGGCCTTCGGGTAACTTCGATGTTTTTCCTTAAGCAATAAATCGAATATCTGTCAGCCTTGCTTATATCGAAGTCAAATCCTTTTGCTGGCCCTTGTTGTTTCACCCATTTGCAGGACACGGAGCTGCCCCCGAGCCCATTCAGCTACGGCTACTTCGGTCTTCTCGCAGTCCTCAACTTCTTCTCTCGACCAGGCCTATCGGGCGCTTGAACTTATCTTGGTACACGGGTGGCGTTGCTCATACAATGTTAATTCTGGACCATGTGTGCGTGAATTGTATTCCACTTGGAAAGCTAGATCCTTGATCGGCGCTGCGAGGCCCACCACTGCCGATCGACTGCTTCTTTCCAGTTAAACGAGCCGAATAACATCGGTTCTGACAGTCCCGAAACGCTGAATGTATTCGACACCGCTTTTCGCCGCACTGCGCCAGATCGGCAATGCCAGCCTCGGTAGCTTCTCGAGTGATATTGAACATGAACCTGCTCTTCCACTGCTTCCACGTCCGACTGAATCTGGTGGCACGAGGTGTACCACCCAAAAGCTGGTCCCGTGAGAGATTGCGCAAAAACCCTTACACGTAACGGGTCGATGCTGAATCATGCCCAATCGCGCCAAATATCAGCTCACATGCTCAATTGAGCTAGACCCTTCTGACCCATTGAACTTTGAGAACTCGGGGAGCCGATAATTGGGCGGCAGTGGAATCAAATCATATTCGTTGGGGTACGGCTTGGAATAGCCGACTGTTCTCCTCTTTGGCAGGATCCGAACCGGTCTCTCAAGATTGTACCGATTTGTTCCACGGTATGAGCTGCAGGGCTGAGCTTTCATGACTCGTTCCGTGGCATATTTAGCTAGCCACGCCTGTTTATCGGCGTCCGCTCCAATCCTCCCCGCTGCAATCTGGTTCGTGCGCGCCAAGTTACTACAGTCCGGCACGTATGTGCACACGTATCCATGTGGGATTTCTTTAGGCGTCTCATACAGGAATTGGCAATCGCCAGGATCGCCTCCAACCTTGTAGACGACGTATGCCGGTGAACCCTGTGGCTCTGGAGCTGCAAGCATGAATGGCAGCTGCGGTCTAGTCTGGAATGGTATTTCTCCCTGGTGAGTCCCTAGGGCAGGCCCTGACGGAGAGTACTGATGCTTCATGATTTCTGAACCACGCGAACCGCAATGCGCTCGAAAGCGTTCACCAGCTCTCGAATGCGGTGTAGAGAATGAGCCACCATGTAAATAACTTCTGGCGTAGAGCTCGGTGCGTTCCTCCGGGAGAGACAGGTCTACTTCATCGAGAACGCCTTCGGTGAGAACCCTTTCCACCTAATGCCATGTTTACGGGTCCTCTCGAAAGAGCCGATGAGATCGGCTTCGAAGACAGCTTTAATCTCATCATATTTCTTCTTGTGATCCTCGGTGAGATCCTCGTACGTGATGGTCCGTCCGCCATCTCAGCTGCAGATGTTGATGTAGTTGCTGTAGAATGTCCCACGGGCGTGCCGAATGTGTTGCCTGCCAAAACCCACCGGCGAGCAGGACAGCAACACGAAGAGCGGGAGGCTCCCAGACTGGTGGGTCCTGGTCCCTCGGGCGACGGCCCGCAAAACTCCGGCACACGTCCTGGCTATTGAGGGCATGCCACCTAAGCTATACCTGGTCAGGAAGGTGATGGATTGCTTCAAGTAGTTTCCTGCATGGCAGACACGTAAACATTAAATGAGCCTCGATCGGCTCTCAGGTTACCCTGTGAATCAGCTCAAAGAACCGATTATCCCATGGTTCATATTGGATCTACGATAACATGGGGATCCTGCTTTATCAATACCAAGTTAAATCGATCTACGACAGTTTAGGGCTTTCACCGCATAACTGGAACGTCCTACACGTAGTTGAGCCTGGCGATACGAAGAAAAACTAGTCCTAGAAGGGGCCTAAAAACCAACAGAATCGATTCCCGGAACAACCCTTCTTGGATCGGCAAACCATACCTTACGCACTACTAGATCATTCAACCCGTTTGCAAGGCCTAACCATGCGGATATTAAACTAATCCTTGAAGAACAAGGAACAACCGTAACAGATTAGATCTACTAAATAAAGACCAGGCAAGACGCTGCCCGCCCTTACACCTAAGATAGGTTGTAACAACCCAACTTTTGTGACTTGATTAAAATTTTGGAGTACAAATTTTTGGGCCAACAAAAACTTTTTCTATCTTCAAATTTTGCATGCATATAGTTGATCTTGCATTGATTGTAGGATGTGTGTGTTTGTTACTTGTGGAAATTACATTCAATCACTAAAAACCCTAAAACCCTTCTACATGTGAACCTCTTTTATTTCTGGTTTGAATTAATTAAACCAAGACACAAACCCTTATGCATGTGATCATCCCCACATGTGATCATCCAAGATCATGACCATCTCCATTTTTCCCTCCACCAATTCACTTTTATTCTTTTTCCAATTTCCATTCTAAAAATTCTCCAAGCAAGGACCCCTATGTCTCATCCTATATTTCTGCCTCAACTTTTCCTTGAGTCATGCTTTGGTGTGTTGACCAGAATTTCAAACAAAGAGTAAAATGAAGAATGGTGGCCATGCCGGCCATCACACCACCACCACTACCTTGCATCTCTCTCTTTCTATCTCTTTTTTTTCTCTTTACTCTCTCAAACCACCAGCATGGTGGACAATGTTCTGATCCCACACTCGACTCTCTCTCCCCTCTTTTCACTTTCTCACTCTCCACACCCGATCACATGGGTGTGCATGCATTTTGGCATCATGTGGTCAAGAGAGAAATTAGAGAGAAGAAATGGCCGGGGCTAGGTGATCCCTTGCTGCCAACCAGCAAGCCTCCACTCAGATCAGACAACACAAGCTACACACACCTGCACCCCCTCTCCTGCTCACTCCCTATCCCTCCTAGCCTCCCTCACGTCCTCTCTTTCTCTTGGCACATTGCGGGTAGAAACCTGCAACACCTCCCCTTCTATCTCTGCTGATGGACAGCACGTCCCCGACCGCGTAGACCCCTCTCTCTCCTCCCCAGACCACCGAACAGCTCTACCCACGCTCGCCATCGCTGACACGCGCAGGACACCTACCGGTGGTGACCGTGCACGTCGCCGTGGCCACGGCCACGTCGGCTACCTCACCACATCGTCTTGGTCGCTCCCGCTCGTCATCTACACTCACCTCAGCACGCCACCACCTCGGAGACGCATGCAGCGACAGCCTCAATCCACCCCGTGAACGCCAACGCCGAGGCCCGGTCCTGTCGTTTCGTAGAGCACCACGGAGGCAGACGCGACCGCTCCCTCTCCTGGTCGCTGCCGACGCGAGCATCACGCCAAGGCCTGGACAGTGGCACAGGTGAGCAGCGCCACCGCCCCTCTCGCCCAGTAGGACGCTGCCGCCCTCCCTCTTGTCCGTGCACGCGCCCGTCCACCGTGAGCCGGCGTCGCCGCGTATAAATCTCGGCACCCCTATCTGCGCCCTCTCTTCGCCACCAGAACCCCCTCCCACTCCAACCACCCCTCACGGGAGGAGACAGCCCGTCTCCTTCCTTGCTTCCCGTGCACACCGTCGAGCATCGCCGCGGACGCCAAGGGTTGCCGTCGGGTTGCCGTCACCTCCGACCACCATTCCCCTCCATTTCTGTTTCTCTGGAAGCCCCTATCCCCTCTCTCTCTCTGACGCGCATCTCCCTGCTCCCCAGGTTGGCCCGACGGAGACGTGCCCTTGAACAGCAGGGAGGCCACCGTCGCCGTGAGCCACCGTGTCCGTCGAGTCCGTCCCCGACCACGGAGCTCGTCCGCAACCTCGCCGTCGTCAAGCAGCCTGCATGCGCACCTCGCCCTGTCGAGGAGTGCCGCCAGCTACTGTCACACCATCCTACGCCTCGTGCCCGGCGTCCTCGAGCCCACGGTGAGCCGCCCGTCACCGTCAACCATCGCTGCGACCGTTGCTGTTTCTTCCGCCGCGACCTCCATTCGAGAGCGCGTCCTCCGCCGAGTCCAACGCGCCCGGCCCCGTCTTTTTCTGCGCCCCGAGGTGAGCCCCGCAGCCTCCAGAAAACCGCCAGAGTTCCGCCGGCGTTCGGCGTCGCGAGGAAGGAGAAAACCTCCTCGTGCATGCATGTCTGGCCGGGGCCCGCAGGCCGACGTGGCCCGCCACGTCCCCGCTCCTTTTAAATTCGCCCTCCCGCGCGTGTGCGTCGCTGCTGGGCTAGCCAGCAGCCGAACTGGGCCGTTCCCTCACTTCTGGCCCATTTCCGTTTAAGATTTAAACTCTGAACTTTCCCTCCAGTAAATAGATCTGTAGGATTTTAAATGTTGTAAATTCATAAATGACTCAAATTTGATGATTCGAAATGCTGTGTACTCGTGAACAAATTCTTAACCATAGATAAATGCATGCATGTGATTTTGTGCTATGAATATGTGCTGTTAAATAAAAACCTAAAAAGTATCTGATTGTGTATTTTATTTATTGTGTGAGATTTATACAACCTTTTTGCATGAGGTTGATTTTGTTGTGAAGTATAAGAATATACCTTTAATTTGGCACTGGTCCCCCATGCAAAAGCTTCATAAATTTTGTTTGGTTAGAAAATTAAAATTGGTCCAGAGAGCTCTTCTCTGATTTTTAATTCAAAAACTACTCATGATATTGAAGCAAATCCAAGGACTAATGGTAGGCATAATGATAGGGTATTTCTTTGCCGAAGGAAATATTTTTCAGAGTTACAGTTTAATTATAAGAATTTTATTACTGAAACAGCATACCTTTTTAGTATTTGATTTTTGAAAAATATTTTACAAATCAGAAAAATACCAAACCAGTGGGGTTAGTTCACATTTAGTCTTACCTATCCAGGGGTATGTTTGGTGTTGTTTTGTGATGCTCTGATACTGGTGTGGATAGCTGTTTGTGTTCTCTGTATTCTGGCTTGTTTAAATTGTCTAGGCTAATTAAAAATTAATCTGCAAGTGTTTCTTGTGTAAGTGTGTTCTAAATGTTGTTAGCTTTCTGTAGGTATGCTGCATGCATTTTTGTGATTCACAGAAAGATTTAGGCAATTTAAATGGTTCCTAGGTCATTTCTGGAATTGTAAAAATCATATCTTTTGTTTTAAAAATCATAAATTAGTGAAACCACTTTCAGTAGCTTGCATTTGTAAACCTTTACATACTGTGATTTTACCAAATTTTTGTGTGCACTATTCTGGAATGGTTTGTTGATTCGGTGTGTGCTTGTTTCATTTTATTTTGCGACGCTAGATTCGAACGCCGCCGGAAATAAAGGAGGAGGTGAATTTGGAGGATTTGAGGAAGAAGGCCAGGGACACTTTGCTGAAAAAGGCAAGCCACCTCTTGATGCATGTCTCATCCTAATTATCTTACTCTTGCATTATCACAGGTTTTGATAAACTGCATGTCTTTTATTTATTTATGTGAGTGGTTCCGCCACTCGAAGTTTTATTATTCCACTCTTACGGGTGCAGCCCTCGTGTTACCTACTGATCACTCACTTACTAGTGATGTGGTGCTTAGCACCTTATCATCCTTGTCGCCGCTTTTCAAAGAAAAGTCGGACTATAGGTCGGGAGCCCTCTTTAAAAAGGTTTTGTGAAAATGTTTTCAAGAAAGAAGTGTTTCGAAAACCTTGGAATGGGGTAGCCCTGCCCAAGTGTGAGTTTATGAAAAGGAAAAGGTTTTCGGGAAGAAAAGTTGCTGGAGGCAAGTGGAGAAAATTGTTTTCGAAAAACTTTGGTGACTGAGTACCTAACCGGACCTAGCCAGTACAACCACATTACCCTTTAGTGGGACGGGGCGCAGCGTAGTAGTTTGTCTCGCCTTAGTTTGGGTCCTGCAAGTGTAAGGGGTAGTCCGAACATGGACACCTATCGACCGTGGCCTTCCCGACGAACTGGGGACGCCTTTCCATTGCGTATCGATGGCAGGGGTACAACCTATGAGCTCCCATTGAAATATGCCCCGCAGTTGGTCGCGGCATTCCGGAGGGTCGAGTTAGCTGGGGACTTTGCTACTCCTGGACAGCCTCGGACTCTGGTGTTGGGAGGTACAACTCTAGGCGGCATGTCTTACACTAAGGCGAGCAAGCGAAAAACTGCGATCGGGTACTTGTCGTGGCATATGTTGCTATGCAGGGATGATGCCCACACGATAAGTATTCGGATCTTGTGGGAAAAGTGTACAACCTCTGCAGAGTGTAAAACTATTCGAATTGCCGTGTCCGCGGTTATGGACATGGGAAAGGCTGTTGCTTGGCATTAAAGGAAAGTTTTGTTTTACAAAAGTGTTTTCCAAAAAGGTTTTGGAAATGTACCTGGGAGGTACGGAAAATATACCAGTGAGACTGGTGGAGATGTACCTGATAGGTATGGTGGAAAGATGAAAGTGTTTTGGTCACTCCGATGACCGGGAATGAAAATGGGTCCTCCTTACCTATTAGTCTTCAGAAGAAAACTTATTTTCAAAATGGTTTTTCAACAAAGATATAGAGATGCCATACTCTCGAGAGAAACTACCTCTCGCTCCTTTGTCGCCTTAGTTAGTGCATGTTCCTTGCTACTGCCATATTGCATATCCTTTACTTCTCTCTAAGGTGGTTTGCGAGTACATTCAAACGTACTCATTGGCATTGTTGTCCTGGCTATTTACTTGGCCAGACTTTGAAGAGGAGTATTTCGAAGAAGAGGAGTACGACGCCGAAGACGCGAACTAGGACGCTCTCCCAGTCAGCCGCCTGTAGGGTAAAGGCCTGACGTGGGTTCCACCGCTGTTTGAAGTCAAATAAATTCCGCTGCTGTTTGTTGAACTTCGGCCTTGATGGCCTATGATGTAAGACTTCCGTATTAATATTATTTCGGTATTGTAATGGATGATGTAATCTGGTATCAGTTCGGTTATGTATTCACGATGGAATGATCCTGGGATCATGAAATTGTATGCATAACATGAGTTCTGGACTGGTAAGTCCGGGGCCCCACAGAGCTGGTATCAGAGCCATCCTGACTGTAGGAGACCTTAGTTAGCATGGGCGTTACTTAGGAAAATACTACTTTGGTAAAATTAATTACTAAACTATTCTCCTAAATACTAAAAAATTTCTTCTATCTTTCTTACCCATTCAAAAACTTCTAATTCTCACCCCTCTGATTTCTAGCGACTATGAAAGTTCTTATTCTACTATCTCATCCTCTTCCCAAACCTGTATATTTGGCGATATTCCTCAACTCAGACACCCGGACTCGAGGTATTGAAGACCGGACAAGCTCAGCTGATTCGGATAGGATAGACCAAATATTAGGTGTCCCTTGGAACTAGTCCTATGCACGATTCACGTAGTCGTTGTAGTTTCCGAAGTGTGAGCTTGATTGTTTGGATATGATTGTTGTGTGATGCTATTTTGTGCCTTTGGCACCCCTGCTATGTTATGCTTTGATTTTCCTACTTTGCAATTGCATTCCCCGTTTTCAAAGTGCTGCATTTTTTTAACAAGCCCTCCCCTTTTAAGTGGATGCCCATCTCCTTGTTGGCCCATTAATATCTGAATCCACCCCTCTTCAGGATGGTCGACACCCGTAGAGGAAGCGCCAGCGGGTCAGACCAAAACCCCCCTCCACCTCCGGACCCGACCATGGCTCAACTTCTGCGCCTTATGATGGAAGACCGTCAGGCAGCCCGTGAGGAACGCCAAGCCAATCTTGCTACCCTTCAGCACCTCTCTCAACTTGCTACCGGAAACGCCAACAACAATAATGGCGGAAACGGCAATGGAGACCCCCGCTCTAAGCTGAATGATTTCCAGAGCACCAACCCTCCTGTTTTCGCCAAGTGCACTGAACCCCTTGACGCCGATGATTGGCTTTGCACCATAGAGAACAACCTGGAGGTCGCCGGAGTCGGCAATGATGAGAAGGTGTTATTCGCCACTCATTTCCTTTCCGGACCCGCACGCGCTTGGTGGGAAAATGTCAAGGCTATTCAAGCTGAAGGCCACGTCATCAACTGGGAAGAATTCAAGGCCAAGTTCCGCAAGACCCATATTCCATCTGGTCTGATCAAGCTCGTGAAGGACAAGTTCATGAACCTGCGGCAAGGAAGTATGTCTGTGGTGGATTATCTTGACAAGTTCACCACCCTGTCTAGGTATGCTCCTGAAGATACCAACACTGAAGAGAAGAAGAAGGACCGCTTTCTGAACGGTTTGCACGATGAGCTGCAGAGTATCTTAGTAGCTGTCCCCTATCCCGACCTTGAGTCTCTGGTGGATGCTTCCATCATGGTTGAGAGCAAGCGAAAGAATGCATTTGAGAATCGCAAGCGCAAGGCAATGATGCTGCAGGGAAACTCCAGCACTCAGCAACCCCGCAGTTTGCCCCCACCTAGGCTGGCGCCCCAGCAACAGTGGACCCCTCCCCCTGCACCACGCCCCAACAAACTCGACCAAAATCCCAACTACAATCGCCAGAACAACACTGTCCGCAAACCCCCCAATGGATGCTACACCTGCGGACAACCGGACCATTACTCCAAGGAGTGCCCCAACAGAGTGACTACTAGACAGCACCCCAATGCGCCTAAGCCAAATCAGGGACAAGCTCGCACTGCCACCGGGAGGAACCAGAACCAGAAGAAGTCGGCTGGACCCTCCAGAGGTCACTTGAACCATGTCAATGCTGAAGAAGCTCAAGAAGCTCCAGATATCGTCCTGGGTACATTTCCCGTCAACTATGTACCCTCAACGGTCTTGTTTGATTCCGGAGCATCGCATTCGTTTGTTACCAAGCCGTTCGCCAGGAAGAGTGGTTTAAGACCTACAATCATGCAACGACCTATGCTAGTTCAAATCCCGGGAGCCTCCACCAAAACAGATCTGTCCTGCAGAGAGGTCCCCATCGATATTCAGGGAAAGCGTTTTTATGCGGATCTAATAGTGTTAGGAGAGCAAGGCTTAGAGGTTATCCTCGGGATGAATTGGATGGTGAAGTATAAGGGACACATAGACTGTGCTCGCCGAGCCATAACCCTGACTGCTGAGGACGGCGAGATAATTGAACATGTGGCCACCATGCCATCCTCTAAGGCTTTGTGCAAAAAGAGTGTCGCCAGTCCAGCCTTGCATGAAGTACCCATAGCTTGTGAGTACCCTGAGGTTTTCCCCGATGAATTACCCGGTATGCCCCCTGATCGGGATATCGAGTTTATCATCGAGCTGGTTCCCGGAACTGCCCCTATCGCTCAGCGACCCTACCGGATGAACCCTCAAGAATTAGTCGAGTTGAAGAAGCAGTTGGATGACATGTTGAGGAAAGGGTTGATTCGCCCAGCGCATCCCCCTGGGGATCTCCTGTTATCTTTGTGGATAAGCGGGACGGTACCATCCGCCTGTGTGTGGATTACCGGAAACTAAATGATGTCACCATCAAGAACAAATACCCTCTCCCGAAGATTGAAGACCTGTTTGATCAGATGAATGGAGCCCGAGTCTTCTCCAAGATTGATCTCCGAACTGGTTATCACCAACTTAAGGTTCGAGAGTCAGACATTCCTAAGACTGCCTTCACCACACGGTATGGACTTTTTGAATATACCGTGATGTCCTTTGGACTAACCAATGCCCCTGCCTATTTCATGAATCTCATGAACAAGGTGTTCATGAAGTACCTTGACAAGTTCGTCGTGGTTTTCATCGACGATATTCTGATCTACTCCAAGAATGAAGAAGAGCATGTTGAACATCTGCGTATTGTTTTGGGAACTCTCCGAGACCATCAGCTCTACGCCAAGTTTAGTAAATGTGAATTTTGGCTGAAAGAAGTAGGATTCCTTGGTCATGTCATTTCTGCCGGAGGAGTGTCAGTCGACCCGTCCAAAATTCAGTCCATCATGGAGAAGAAAGCCCCAACAAACCAGACCGAAGTCCGCGCCTTTTTAGGATTGGCGGGTTATTACCGTAAGTTCGTTGAGGGATTCTCCAGCATTGCGAGACCCTTAACGCAGCTTTTGAAGAAGGATAAGAAGTTTGAATGGACCGACAAATGTGAGGCCAGTTTTCAGGAACTCAAGAAGAGGTTGGTTACAGCCCCCGTCTTGACCATGCCCGAGATCACCAAGGATTTTGATGTCTACTGTGATGCATCGAAACTTGGTCTGGGAAGTGTGCTGATGCAAGAAGGCAAGGTGATAGCCTATTTGTCAAGACAACTTCGACCGCACGAGATGAATTACCCCACGCATGACTTGGAGCTTGCTGCTGTAGTACATGCCCTGAAGACCTGGCGCCACTATCTAGTGGGAAATTGCTGTGAGATCTACACAGATCACAAGAGCCTGAAGTATATTTTCACTCAGCGGGAGCTGAACATGAGGCAAAGCAGATGGATGGAGCTTATCAAGGACTACGATCTCGGTATTCATTATCACCCCGGTAAAGCCAATGTCGTAGCTGATGCCCTTAGTCGAGAGCCCTGTTCGTTGAACGCCCTCATCAAGATTGCTCAACCCAAGCTGCATGAAGAACTAGAGGAGTTCGGACTCGAGTTAGTTAGCCATGGATTCCTGGCAAACCTTGAGCTGCAGCCTACTCTGTTTGATCAGATCAAGGAAGCTCAAGTGGGTCATGAAAGCATTGATGGAATCAAGCGTAGAATGGATAGGGAGGAAGTACCTGGTTTCACGATTGATGCCAAAGGAGTTTTGTGGTACAACGGACGTCTCTGTGTACCTAATGTTGAAGGCCTAAAGCAACTCATCATGAAGGAAGCTCACGACACCCCCTACTCAATCCACCCCGGAGGAACCAAGATGTATCAAGACCTGAAGAAACAATTCTGGTGGCACGGTATGAAGCGCGAGATAGCCTTTTTCATTGCCCGGTGTGATGTGTGCCAGAAGGTGAAGGCTGAACATCAGCGACCAGCTGGACTACTCCAACCCCTCAAAGTCCCTGAATGGAAATGGGAAGAAGTTGGGATGGATTTCATTACTGGACTCCCTAAATCTCAGCGTGGTCACGACTCCATCTGGGTTATTGTCGATCGGCTTACCAAGGTTGCACATTTCATCCCCGTCAAAGTCAGTTACCACGGAACCAAGTTGGCTGATCTCTACATGTCCCGAATAGTGAGTCTTCATGGAGTTCCTAAGAGAATAGTTTCCGATCGTGGCACGCAGTTTACATCGAGATTTTGGAAGAGCTTTCATGAAACCTTAGGAACCAATTTATCTTTTAGCGCCGCCTATCACCCGCAGACCGGCGGCCAGACCGAAAGAGTAAATCAGATTCTTGAAGACATGCTTCGTGCATGTGTCCTCGCCTATGGAGCAAAATGGGAAGATTGT
Organism: Lolium multiflorum; assembly: GCA_030979885.1. Lineage (NCBI taxonomy): Eukaryota > Viridiplantae > Streptophyta > Magnoliopsida > Poales > Poaceae > Lolium > Lolium multiflorum. The sequence goes on along the minus strand of CM061751.1, from coordinate 46,609,291 downwards.
CTACCCTTCGCGGAATTTTCTTACAACAATAGCTATCAAGCCAGTCTGCAGATGGCCCCCTTTGAAGCCTTATATGGTCGCCGTTGCCGAACCCTTCTCAACTGGTCCGAGACCGGAGATAGCCAAGTCTTTGGACCGGACCACCTCCGTGAAGCTGAAGAGCAAGTTCAACTGATTCGTGATCGCCTCAAAGCCGCTCAATCCCGCCAGAAGAGTTATGCTGTTTCCAAGCGTCGCGAACTGACCTTCAAGGTTGGAGATCATGCCTATCTTCGCGTCACTCCACTCAAGGGAATGCAAAGATTTCACGTCAAAGGGAAGCTTGCCCCCAGATATATTGGGCCCTTCAAGGTTCTCGCTCGTCGAGGTGAAGTATCTTATCAATTGGAACTGCCTGCTGAGTTAGCAGATTTCCACGATGTGTTCCATATCTCTCTCCTTCGACGATGCCTCCAATTGCCTGATAAGCCTGAGACATTCAAGAACATCGATTATCGCACCCTCGACCTCAACACCGACTTGACCTATCGAGAAGTACCCCTTCGGATTCTGGAAGAAGCTGTTCGTCTCACCCGAAGGAGGAAGATTAAATTTTGTAAAGTCCAGTGGAGTAATCACTCAGAGGAGGAAGCCACATGGGAACGAGAAGAACAACTTCGGAAGGATTTCCCCGCACTCTTCAGTTCTTAGCCACCGAATCTCGAGGACGAGATTCATTTTAAGGGGGGAAGGTTTGTAACAACCCAACTTTTGTGACTTGATTAAAATTTTGGAGTACAAATTTTTGGGCCAACAAAAACTTTTTCTATCTTCAAATTTTGCATGCATATAGTTGATCTTGCATTGATTGTAGGATGTGTGTGTTTGTTACTTGTGGAAATTACATTCAATCACTAAAAACCCTAAAACCCTTCTACATGTGAACCTCTTTTATTTCTGGTTTGAATTAATTAAACCAAGACACAAACCCTTATGCATGTGATCATCCCCACATGTGATCATCCAAGATCATGACCATCTCCATTTTTCCCTCCACCAATTCACTTTTATTCTTTTTCCAATTTCCATTCTAAAAATTCTCCAAGCAAGGACCCCTATGTCTCATCCTATATTTCTGCCTCAACTTTTCCTTGAGTCATGCTTTGGTGTGTTGACCAGAATTTCAAACAAAGAGTAAAATGAAGAATGGTGGCCATGCCGGCCATCACACCACCACCACTACCTTGCATCTCTCTCTTTCTATCTCTTTTTTTTCTCTTTACTCTCTCAAACCACCAGCATGGTGGACAATGTTCTGATCCCACACTCGACTCTCTCTCCCCTCTTTTCACTTTCTCACTCTCCACACCCGATCACATGGGTGTGCATGCATTTTGGCATCATGTGGTCAAGAGAGAAATTAGAGAGAAGAAATGGTCGGGGCTAGGTGATCCCTTGCTGCCAACCAGCAAGCCACCACTCAGATCAGACAACACAAGCTACACACACCTGCACCCCTGATACGTCCAATTTGCATCACTATTTTGTATCATAATTTGCTGTTATTCATTGATATATTTCATATTAAGACACAATACTTATGTTATTTCATCTATTTTGCATGTTTCATCATTATTGGAGGATCAAACACCGGAGCCAGGATTCTGCTGGAAAAAGCACCGTCAGAACGCAATATTTCGGAAGATCAACTGTGGAAGGAAATTACACGTAAATTCCTATTTTTCCGATGACGGAGGGAACCGAAGGGGAGCAGAGAGGGCTCAAGGTTGGGCAGACCACAGGCCGGCGCGCCCATGGCCTGGCCGCGCCACCCCGTGGTGTGGGGGCCCCACAGCCCCTTTCGCCTCCTTTTCTTCGCGTACTCCTTCGTCCCGAAAACCTAAGCCACGGGGAGAACCTCACGAGGAGTTACAGCCGCCTGCGGGGCGGAGAACACCGAGAGAAAGAGCTCTCCGGCGGGCAGGAATCCGCCGGGGAAATTCCTCCCGAGGGGGAAATCGACGCCATCGCCATCGTCATCGAGCTGGACATCATCTCCATCATCATCATCATCATCATCTCCACCATCTACACCGCCATCACCACCGCTGCACCTCGTCACCGCTGTAACGATTTGAGTTGGATCTTGATTGTTTGATTGGGGAAACTCTCCCGGTGTTATTCTCTACTTGTTGTAGATGCTATTGAGTGAAACCATTGAACCAAGGTTTATGTTCAGATTGTTATTCATCTCCATATCACCTCTGATTGTATTCCATATGATGTCTCGTGAGTAGTTCGTTTAGTTCTTGAGGACATGGGTGAGGTCTAAATGCTAGTAGTGAATTATGGTTGAGTAATATTCAATGTTATGATATTTAAGTTGTGGTGTCATTCTTCTAGTGGTGTCGTGTGAACGTCGACTACACGACACTTCACCATTTATGGGCCTAGGGAGTGCATCTTGTATTCGGTTGCTAATTGCGGGGTTGCCGGAGTGACAGAAACCTGAGCCCCCGTTAGTATATCGGTGCAAGAGGGATCGCAGGATCTCAGAGTCTAAGGCTGTGGTTAGATTTATCTTAATTACTTTCTTGTAGTTGCGGATGCTTGCAAGGGGTATAATCACAAGTATGTATTAGTCCTAGGAAGGGCGGTGCATTAGCATAGGTTCACCCACACAACACATATCAAAACAATGAAGATTATTTAGCCACATGAAGCGAAAGCACTAGACTAAAATCCCCGTGTGTCCTCAAGAACGTTTGGTCATTATAAGTAAACAAACCGGCTTGTCCTTTGTGCTAAAAAGGATTGGGCCACGCTGCAATTATTTCTCTCGCATTTTACTTACTCGTACTTTATTCATCTATTACATCAAAACCCCTTGAATACTGGTTTGTGAGCATTTACAGTGAATCCTTCATCGAAACTGCTGCCAACACCTTCTGCTCCTCGTTGGGATCGACATTCTTACTTATCGAAGATACTACGATACACCCCCTATACTTGTGGGTCATCAAGATTATTTTCTGGCGCCGTTGCCGGGGAGTGAAGCGCTATTGGTAAGGAAAACCTTTACTGTTTGTGCTGATTTTATTTCTGCCTGCTGCTATAAGTCATTATGGAGAGATCTTCTTCAATTTCTATTTGGGAAATCTACTACTACTGCAACGGTAGTGGATGAAGCGCCAGTGAGGAAGTAATACCATATAAAATACCTATGAAAATTATTGAGCGTGTTATGCTATGAAGGGGATGGAACTGTCCATCCTGGTGATCATTTACTATTTTTGCATGAATTATGCGGGTTATTCAAATGTGCAGGTATTTCTATGAATGAAGTTAGAAAGAAACTATTCACTATATCGCTGTCTGGTAAAGCGGCGCACTGGTATAAATTGCTGAAGAATGGTGATTCTATTGATTGGGAGGACATTGTGCCTTTATTTTATTCCAAATTTTATCCTCCAAGTGAAATTCACAAAGATCGGAACCGCATATATAATTTCTGGCCTCATGATGGAGAGAGTATTGCCCAAGCATGGGGGAGATTGAAGTCTTTAATGCTCAAATGCCCCATTCATGAGCTTCCTGGTAATGTTATTATTGATAATTTCTATGCAAGACTTTCTTTTCAAGACAAGACCTTGCTGGATACTTCTTGTTCTGGATCATTTACACGCAACAAAGAAGAGTTTAAAAGGGACCTTCTTGATCGGATCCAAGAAAATACTGAAGGATGGGAGAACGACAAAGATAGAGAATCAGGTATAATTTATGATTATAAATGCATTGAAGCTTTTATGGATACTGATAAATTTCGTAGTATGAGTGCTACATATGGTCTTGATTCCCAAGTTGTTGCAAATCTTTATAAAGCTTTTGCCTCTCATTATGAATTGCCTAAGAAGAATTTTGATAAGTATCATGAACCATATAAAGATAAAGTTGATTCATCTGTAAACAAATGTGTAGTGATTGAAACTGTTGATAATGTTATTCCTGAAGCTTATATTGAAAAACTCCTTTCCCTGCTAAAATGAAAGAGTACTCTGTCATATATAGTGCGGTTAATAAAAGTGAAAAGAAACCTAAAGAACTGAAGAACAAATTAAAATTGAACCTGCTGTTGCAATAGTTAAGGATCTTGTGACTGAAAATGTGGAGGATGGTCATATTATTTTCTGTGAAGATGCTTCTAATATTGTTTCACATCCTAATAAACCCAAAAAAGTTAGTGTTCCTATGTTATCTGTTAGAATTGGTGATCATTGCTATTATGGTTTATGTGATATTGGTGCAAGTGTTAGTGCTATTCCTTATGAGCTTTACACGGAGATTATGCACGAAATTGGTTCTTGTGAACTTGAAGATATTGATGTGGTTATCCATCTGGCTAATAGAGAAACTATTTCTCCAATTGGTATTATTCGAGATGTGGAAGTTCTATGTGGTAAGATTAAATATCCTGCTGACTTTTTGGTACTTGGTTCTGCTGCTAGTGATCATTGTCCTATCATTTTTGGTAGACCTTTTCTAAATACTTGTGGAGCTATTATAGATTGTAAGAAAGAGAAAATTTTGACTAGATTTGCTGGTGAACCTTATGAATTTAACTTTTCCAAATTTACCAAAACTCCTTATAAAGCTGACTTGCCTAGTAATGATTTTAAAATGGAGCAGTGTGCATCTATTGTTCTTGTTCCTAATAATCCTTTGCAGCAACATTTGGAGAATAGTGAAAGTGAAGCTTTTAGGAAAGAAAGAGATGAGCTTGAGGAAATTTTTCTTCGTCAACCTATTCTCAAGCATGATTTACCGGTGGAAGATTTGGGTACAACACCGCCACCAAAGGAAGATCCTGTTTTTGATTTAAAGCCTTTACCTGATAATCTTAAATATGCTCATATTGATGATAAGAAAATATATCCTGTTATTATTAGTTCTAAGCTTTAAGAGATTGAGGAAGAAAGGTTATTGGAAATATTGAAGAAACACCGAGGAGCTATTGGCTATACTCTTGATGATTTGAAAGGGATTTCTCCTTCTATTTGCCAACATGCTATCAATATGGAAGATGATGCAAAGCCTGTTGTTGAACATCAACGTCGTCTAATTCCAAAGATGAAAGAGGTGGTAAGGAACGAGGTATTAAAACTTCTTGAAGCTGGTATTATATATCCTATTGCTGATAGTAGATGGGTTAGTCCTGTGCATTGTGTTCCTAAGAAAGGAGGAATGACTATTGTGCCTAATGATAATGATGAGCTTATTCCTCAAAGAATAGTTGTAGGGTATAGAATGTGCATTGATTTTCGAAAAGTTAATAAAGTTACTAAGAAAGATCATTACCATTTACCCTTTATTGATCAAATGCTAGAAAGGTTATCTAAAAATACTCATTTTTGCTTTCTTGATGGTTATTCTGGGTTTTCACAAATTGCTGTTAAAGCTAAAGATCAAGAGAAAACCACGTTTACTTGTCCTTATGGAACTTATGCTTATAGGCGTATGCCTTTTGGTTTATGTAATGCTCCTGCTACTTTTCAAAGATGCATGTCTGCTATTTTTCATGGTTTTTGCGAAAGTATTGTAGAGGTGTTCATGGATGATTTTTCTGTCTATGGGAATTCTTTTGATAATTGCTTGCGAAACCTCGATAAAGTTTTGCAGAGATGTGAAGAAACTAACCTTGTTCTTAATTGGGAGAAATGCCACTTTATGGTTAATGAAGGAATTGTATTGGGACATAAAATTTCCGAGAGAGGTATTGAAGTTGATAGAGCTAAAGTTGAAGCAATTGAGAAGATGCCCTATCCGAGGGATGTTAAAGGTATTCGTAGTGTTCTTGGTCATGCTGGGTTTTATAGGAGATTTATTAAAGATTTCTCTAAAATTTCAAAGCCTCTTACTAATCTTCTTCAAAAAGATGTACCTTTTGTTTTTGATGATGATTGTAAGGAAGCTTTTGAAACTCTAAAGAAAGCCTTAACAACTGCTCCTGTAGTCGAACCTCCTGATTGGAATTTGCCTTTTGAAATTATGTGTGATGCTAGTGATTTTGCTGTAGGCGCTGTTCTTGGACAGCGAGTAGATAAAAAATTAAATGTTATTCATTATGCTAGTAAGACTCTTGATGCTGCTCAAAGAAATTATGCTACAACTGAAAAGGAATTGTTAGCTGTAGTCTTTGCTTGTGACAAGTTTAGACCCTATATTGTTGATTCAAAAGTCACGATTCATACTGATCATGCTGCAATTAGATACCTTATGACAAAGAAAGATGCTAAGCCAAGGCTTATTAGATGGGTACTTCTGTTGCAAGAATTTGATTTACATATTATAGATAGGAAAGGTGCTGATAATCCTGTTGCTGATAATTTGTCTAGATTGGAAAATATTACTTATGATCCTGTTCTGTTAATGATAGTTTTCCAAATAAACAATTGGCTGTAATAAAGGTGAGCTCACGAGAGAGCCCTTGGTATGCTGATTATGCTAATTTTATTGTTTCGAAGTATTTGCCTCCAACCTTTTCAGCTCAGCAAAGGAGGAAATTCTTTTATGACTTGAGGCATTATTTTTGGGATGACCCACACTTATATAAAGAAGGAGTGGATGGTATTATGCGAAGATGTGTTCCTGAATATGAACAACAGGAGATATTGAGTAAATGTCATGGTAGTGTTTATGGAGGACATCACGCTGGAGATAGAACCACGCAAAAGGTTCTACAATTAGGTTTTTATTGGCCAACTCTCTTCAAAGATGCAAGGAAGTTTATTTTATCTTGTGATGAATGTGAAAGAGTTGGTAATATCTCTAGACGCAATGAAATGCCTATGAATTACACTCTTGTTATTGAACCATTCGATTGTTGGGGATTCGACTTCATGGGTCCTTTCCCTTCTTCGAAGGTAACACTCATATACTTGTCGCTGTTGATTATGTTACTAAATGGGTAGAAGCTATACCTACAAAGAGTGCTGATGGTGAGACCTCTATAAAAATGCTTGTAGATATTATATTTCCTAGATTTGGAGTACCTAGATATATTATGACTGATGGAGGTTCTCATTTTATTCATGGAGGTTTTAGAAAAACTCTTGCTAAGTATGGTATTAATCATAGAATTGCTTCTGCTTATCACCCTCAAACTAGTGGTCAAGTAGAATTATCAAATAGAGAGATTAAATCTATTTTGGGAAAGACTGTTAATAAATCTAGAAAGAATTGGGCTAGCAAATTGAAGGAAGCACTATGGGCTTATAGAACTGCTTATAAAAATCCTATGGGAATGTCACCTTATAAAATGGTTTATGGAAAAGCCTGTCATTTACCTTTAGAACTAGAGCACAAAGCTTATTGGGCTGTTAGAGAACTAAATAAAGATCCGAAACTAGCCGGTAATAAGAGGTTGCTGCAATTAAGTTCTCTAGATGAATGGAGAAGTGAAGCTTATGAAAATGCTAAACTCTTTAAAGAAAAAGTTAAGAAATGGCATGATAGAAGGATTATCAAAAGAGAGTTTAATATTGGGGATAAAGTCCTATTGTATCGGTCTCGTCTCAGATTCTTTGCAGGGAAATTACTCTCGAAGTGGGAAGGACCGTATGTTGTTGAGGAGGTGTATCGTTCAGGAGCAATTAAAATTAGCTCTCTCCAAGGCAATGCCACACAAGTGGTGAATGGACAAAGACTCAAGCATTATATCTCGGGTGATTCTTATAATGTTGATATTGATATTATTCAAGTGGAAACACCGAGGCTTTCATCAAAGGACAAATTGACAGTCCGCCAGAACTTGACTTTGAATAGGTAACAGGTAATAAAAAGTCCGCGTTTACCTTTCCGAACAATATTTTTGCTGTTTTTGGAAAATATGAAAAATTACGGAATCGAACAGAGTGGAAAAGACGCGCGAGGGCCCGTCACCATAGGCCGGCGCGGCCCCACCCCCGGCCGCCCCGACCTATGGGGACAGCCCCTCGTCGCCCCTTTTCTACTCGTTTTCTGGAACCTTCCTTTTATCGTAAAAATATTTGCTATATAATCCCCGGACCCCGGAGGTCCGTATATCGTTTTCTCGTCGTATTTTGTTTCGAGCTGTTTCTGGATCTGCTTCGGATCTAGATCCACCATGTCCGCGTCGGGAACTCAGAAGGACAGCTTCTTTGAGGACGTCGTCAACCCGTACATGAACGAGCTGAAGATGCACCCCAAAGAGTTGCTGCTCGTGGATGGAGAGTTGCAGATCAAAGATGTCCAGGGTCCTAAGGGAGAAGGGAGTTTGGAAGACAGGATGGAGAAACTGGAACAAGAGGTCTTCAACTACAAGAAGATGGCTGAGCGTGAAGTGGACATCTTTCACAAGATTGTGTCTGAACTCATTGATGGACACAAGAAGGAGATTGCGAAGTTGTGGGACGATATCTTCTCGCTTCACGACACCACCAACAAACTCCAAGCTCAAATCTATGATGTTCATAATCAAAACTGTGAGTATGAAAACAGGTTTAAGCGCATAAGTCATGCTGCTAGTTTCAGGTTTCCGGAGACCAAGATGTCTTTTGTTGATGGAGGGCCTCTTCCATGGAAGTCTGATGACGGCAAAGATTCACCATCATCACCGAAGGAGTAATTCATCATCGGTATTGGCATCCCCTTGGTTTGTTCCAAGCTTGGGGGAGTGCCGCGGTATCACATTATCACTACCTTTATCTTTTATTATCAAGTAGTGTCATATCATGAGTAGGGAAGTTATCATATGGAATAGTATGCAATGTGGAAGTATCTCTCTTAGTTGGTTATCTATGTATCCGTTGGTGTGAGTTATCGTTATGGAATATTAATGAGAAGTCTTATCATTTACTTTTTGCACATCTTATTTTAGTTTGCAATCTCCATTATATGATTACTCTTGACATGAGTATTGATATCACTTTGGGAGCATCAAGTAAATCTATTTGGTTTTGGCAAACTTAGCATTGGTCAATAGCAACAACACCCTGATGTTTAAATAAAAGAGAGAAATACACTTAGATATATTACTCTATTATCTTTATGCTAATGAGTTTAGTATTCTGAAGTTAAAATTGCTTGTGCTTATGAGAAAGATGCATGATTGTTTCTATCATATGTATATTTGTTTGTTTCCCTCAACCTTTATGCTTGCTATCAAACCTTGCTAGCCAAAGACCTGTATCGAGAGGAGATGCTTCTCATACATCCATAACCTTAGACCAAACCTATGCCATTTGTGTCCACCATACCTACCTACTACATGGTATTTTCTGCCATTCCAAGTAAATACTTCATGTGCTACCTTTAAATAATTCAAACTATTACTCCTTATTTGTGTCAATGTTTTATAGCTCATGAGGAAGTATGTGGTGTTTTATCTTTCAATCTTGTTGGGCGGACTTTCACCAATGGACTAGTGGCACATCCGCTTATCCAATAATTTTGCAAAAAGAGCTGGCAACGGGGTTCCCAGCCCCAATTAATAACTTCCATTAATAATTCTCTTCACATGTTTTGCCCTGATTTATCAGTAAGCAACTTAATTTTGCAATAGACACTCCTCCATGGTATGTGAATGTTGGAAGGCACCCGAGGATTCGGTTAGCCATGGATTGAGAAAGCCAAGGTTGGGGGGAGTGTCATCCATAATAAAACTAAAATACATGTGTAAACAAAAGAGAAGGGGGATGATCTACCTTGCTGGTAGAGATGCCGTCCCTCATGGGAGCCGCTCTTGGAAGGTTCGTTTGGCAAGGGGGTTAGAGTGCCCGCTACCATTCGTTGACAACAACAAACACCGCTCAAAATCTTACTTTTATGCTCTTTATATGATTTCAAAACTTGAAAAGCTCTAGCACATGATTTAATCCCTGCTTCCCTCTGCGAAGGGCCTATCTTTTACTTTTATGTTGAGTCAGTAAACCTATTTCCCTCTATCTCAAGCAAGCAATTGAGTTGTTGTGAACCAATCATTTATGCTATGATTCAGTTAATCATGTCTTTTATACTTTCTTGTTTAGTACCAATTTTATCTGAATGAATATGACTTTGAAGTTATCAATGATTATGAGGAGATTGTCATGCTTGAATATGAAAGCCCAGCTATAAAATTCTGATATGAAAGCTTTGCTTAGAAGTACAATCCGTTAGTAGTTCTCTGACCAAGAACAAAGTTTGCCATCACCAACTATGATTTCTTATGCACCTTTACTTGTGATTTCTCTTTACTTATTTCAAGATGAGTTATATGAGGAAGTTGTTTACTAGAATGTCTTGTGTGAATGAATATGATGCTTCTTGTCCGTATTTTATTTATCGACTCTTCACTCCATAAACATGTGGTCTTGTTTATCGAGCTCAGTTTCGCTTGGGGACAAGCGAGGTCTAAGCTTGGGGGAGTTGATACGTCCAATTTGCATCACTATTTTGTATCATAATTTGCTGTTATTCATTGATATATTTCATATTAAGACACAATACTTATGTTATTTCATCTATTTTGCATGTTTCATCATTATTGGAGGATCAAACACCGGAGCCAGGATTCTGCTAGAAAAAGCACCGTCAGAACGCAATATTTCAGAAGATCAACTGTGGAAGGAAATTACACGTAAATTCCTATTTTTCCAGATGATGGAGGGAACCAGAAGGGGGAGCAGAGAGGCTGGGGCTGGACCATGCCGCCGCGCCCATGGCCTGGCCGCGCCACCCTGTGGTGTGGGGGCCCCACAGCCCTTTCGCCTCCTTCTTCCCGTACTCCTTCGTCCCCAAAACCTAAGCCACGGGGAGAACCTCACGAGGAGTTACAGCCGCCTCTGCGGGGCGGAGAACACCAGAGAGAAAAGAGCTCTCCGGCAGGTCCGCCGGGGAAATTCCCTCCGGAGGGGGAAATCGACGCCATCGCCATCGTCATCGAGCTGGACATCATCTCCATCATCATCATCATCATCTCCACCATCTACACCGCCATCACCACCGCTGCACCTCGTCACCGCTGTAACGATTTGAGTTGGATCTTGATTGTTTGATTGGGGAAACTCTCCCGGTGTTATTCTCTACTTGTTGTAGATGCTATTGAGTGAAACCATTGAACCAAGGTTTATGTTCAGATTGTTATTCATCTCCATATCACCTCTGATTGTATTCCATATGATGTCTCGTGAGTAGTTCGTTTAGTTCTTGTGGACATGGGTGAGGTCTAAATGCTAGTAGTGAATTATGGTTGAGTAATATTCAATGTTATGATATTTAAGTTGTGGTGTCATTCTTCTAGTGGTGTCGTGTGAACGTCGACTACACGACACTTCACCATTTATGGGCCTAGGGAGTGCATCTTGTATTCGGTTGCTAATTGCGGGGTTGCCGGAGTGACAGAAACCTGAGCCCCCGTTAGTATATCGGTGCAAGAGGGATCGCAGGATCTCAGAGTTTAAGGCTGTGGTTAGATTTATCTTAATTACTTTCTTGTAGTTGCGGATGCTTGCAAGGGGTATAATAATCACAAGTATGTATTATTCCTAGGAAGGGCGGTGCATTAGCATAGGTTCACCCACACAACACTTATCAAAACAATGAAGATTATTTAGCCACATGAAGCGAAAGCACTAGACTAAAATCCCCGTGTGTCCTCAAGAACGTTTGGTCATTATAAGTAAACAAACCGGCTTGTCCTTTGTGCTAAAAAGGATTTGGCCACTCGCTGCAATTATTTCTCTCGCATTTTACTTACTCGTACTTTATTCATCTATTACATCAAAACCCTTGAATACTGGTTTGTGAGCATTTACAGTGAATCCTTCATCGAAACTGCTGCCAACACCTTCTGCTCCTCGTTGGGATCGACATTCTTACTTATCGAAGATACTACGATACACCCCCTATACTTGTGGGTCATCAACCCCCTCTCCTGCTCACTCCCTATCCCTCCTAGCCTCCCTCACGTCCTCTCTTTCTCTTGGCACATTGCGGGTAGAAACCTGCAACACCTCCCCTTCTATCTCTGCTGATGGACAGCACGTCCCCGACCGCATAGACCCCTCTCTCTCCTCCCCAGACCACCGAACAGCTCTACCCACGCTCGCCATCGCTGACACGCGCAGGACACCTACCGGTGGTGACCGTGCACGTCGCCGTGGCCACGGCCACGTCGGCTACCTCACCACATCGTCTTGGTCGCTCCCGCTCGTCATCTACACTCACCTCAGCACGCCACCACCTCGGAGACGCACACAGCGACAGCCTCAATCCACCCCGTGAACGCCAACGCCGAGGCCCGGTCCTGTCGTTTCGTAGAGCACCACGGAGGCAGACGCGAACGCTCCCTCTCCTGGTCGCTGCCGACGCGAGCATCACGCCAAGGCCTGGACAGTGGCACAGGTGAGCAGCGCCACCGCCCCTCTCGCCCAGTAGGACGCTGCCGCCCTCCCTCTTGTCCGTGCACGCGCCCGTCCACCGTGAGCCGGCGTCGCCGCGTATAAATCTCGGCACCCCTATCTGCGCCCTCTCTTCGCCCCCAGAACCCCCTCCCACTCCAACCACCCCTCACGTGAGGAGACAGCCCGTCTCCTTCCTTACTTCCCGTGCACACCGTCGAGCATCGCCGCGGACGCCAAGGGTTGTCGTCGGGTTGCCGTCACCTCCGACCACCATTCCCCTCCATTTCTGTTTCTCTGGAAGCGCCTATCCCCTCTCTCTATCTGACGCGCATCTCCCTGCTCCCCAGGTTGGCCCGACGGAGACGTGCCCTTGAACAGCAGGGAGGCCACCGTCGCCGTGAGCCACCGTGTCCGTCGAGTCCGTCCCCGACCATGGAGCTCGTCCGCAACCTCGCCGTCGTCAAGCAGCCTGCATGCACACCTCGCCCTGTCGAGGAGTGCCGCCAGCTACTGTCACACCATCCTGCGCCTCGTGCCCGGCGTCCTCGAGCCCACGGTGAGCCGCCCGTCGCCGTCAACCATCGCTGCGACTGTTGCTGTTTCTTCCGCCGCGACCTCCATTCGAGAGCGCGTCCTCCGCCGAGTCCAACGCGCCCGGCCCCGTCTTTTTCTGCGCCCCGAGGTGAGCCCCGCAGCCTCCAGAAAACCGCCAGAGTTCCGCCGGCGTTCGGCGTCGCGAGGAAGGAGAAAACCTCCTCGTGCATGCATGTCTGGCCGGGGCCCGCAGGCCGACGTGGCCCGCCACGTCCCCGCTCCTTTTAAATTCGCCCTCCCGCGCGTGTGCGTCGCTGCTGGGCTAGCCAGCAGCCGAACTGGGCCGTTCCCTCACTTCTGGCCCATTTCCGTTTAAGATTTAAACTCTGAACTTTCCCTCCAGTAAATAGATCTGTAGGATTTTAAATGTTGTAAATTCATAAATGACTCAAATTTGATGATTCGAAATGCTGTGTACTCGTGAACAAATTCTTAACCATAGATAAATGCATGCATGTGATTTTGTGCTATGAATATGTGCTGTTAAATAAAAACCTAAAAAGTATCTGATTGTATATTTTATTTATTGTGTGAGATTTATACAACCTTTTTGCATGAGGTTGATTTTGTTGTGAAGTATAAGAATATACCTTTAATTTGGCACTGGTCCCCCATGCAAAAGCTTCATAAATTTTGTTTGGTTAGAAAATTAAAATTGGTCCAGAGAGCTCTTCTCTGATTTTTAATTCAAAAACTACTCATGATATTGAAGCAAATCCAAGGACTAATGGTAGGCATAATGATAGGGTATTTCTTTGCCGAAGGAAATATTTTTCAGAGTTACAGTTTAATTATAAGAATTTTATTACTGAAACAGCATACCTTTTCAGTATTTGATTTTTGAAAAATATTTTACAAATCAGAAAAATACCAAACCAGTGGGGTTAGTTCACATTTAGTCTTACCTATCCAGGGGTATGTTTGGTGTTGTTTTGTGATGCTCTGATACTGGTGTGGATAGCTGTTTGTGTTCTCTGTATTCTGGCTTGTTTAAATTGTCTAGGCTAATTAAAAATTAATCTGCAAGTGTTTCTTGTGTAAGTGTGTTCTAAATGTTGTTAGCTTTCTGTAGGTATGCTGCATGCATTTTTGTGATTCACAGAAAGATTTAGGCAATTTAAATGGTTCCTAGGTCATTTCTGGAATTGTAAAAATCATATCTTTTGTTTTAAAAATCATAAATTAGTGAAACCACTTTCAGTAGCTTGCATTTGTAAACCTTTACATACTGTGATTTTACCAAATTTTTGTGTGCACTATTCTGGAATGGTTTGTTGATTCGGTGTGTGCTTGTTTCTTTTTATTTTGCGACGCTAGATTCGAACGCCGCCGGAAATAAAGGAGGAGGTGAATTTGGAGGATTTGAGGAAGAAGGCCAGGGACACTTTGCTGATCAAGGCAAGCCACCTCTTGATGCATGTCTCATCCTAATTATCTTACTCTTGCATTATCACAGGTTTTGATAAACTGCATGTCTTTTATTTATTTATGTGATTTTCCGCCTCTGGTCCTTAGTTGTGCTCAGTTTTCCCACCTTAGTTTTTCCTCGTTTTACCCAAACGTTTGTCTGAAACCATCACACGTGATGTAACGGCCGGTTGCCCGACGGTTGACCGTTATCTTCTGACTAGTGGGGCCATGTAGAGCCTGCAAAGACACGTCAGACCATCCATCTTTGTTTGACCGTAAGCATCGCTGTATCCCTGACCAAAACGCGAACAAGTGGGGCTTCGGTATATCAAATGACAAGTGGGGCCATGACGCTGATACAAGGGGCAATACACGGGTAGGATTAGATTTTTAAACGGAGCTCTACAGCGATGGCACGGAGGAGGTGGCATGCGGGGTGCCGAGATGAGATCGACGTCCACAAAGAACTGCATGAGGCGAGACCAAACGCATTAGATAGATATGAACTAGACGCGTTTAACCATGCAAAGAAGAGAAGAAATGGTCGACGACATCGACGACCACCTCAAAACTTTGACTGACCGTGTCGGACACGAACGCGAGCAATGTAGAGAAAACTAGTGTCTCTCCTTTCTGGCGTGTATAGGTGGGTGCTAGGAGAGTGTGGTGGCGAAGGGAAAGACCTCGCGGCGGTCTGTGGCGTCCAGCATAGCGGGTCGGCGTGGCCGTGCCCACAGCGGCGTGCATGCATGTTCGGCATTGGCATCAGCATGTACGTTCGGCATTGGCCTCGGCGGTATCTCTGGTGTGTCATTGATCGAATGAGGGGACGGGATTGAGGGTGCATCCCGACGTTGACGTAGCAGTGGCGGCGAGCATAGCCGTTCTGACCATGCCGATATCGGCATCAGCATCGTTTGGAGGCTGTGGTGCTCGAATCAAGTTGGGATTTGTTTCTTGTAGGCCAAAATGAATTTGAAACAAGTTTCATGTTGAAGGTTAGGTAACGAAAGTTTGTAACTATCCCAAAATTATACTAGCGCCATGGTGAGGTTCTTTTTGATAGAGCTATACGGTTGGGCAAACTTTTTTGACACTTTTTAGATAGGGTTCCTTGTTGTTACACGTATGGCATCATGTATGGAAAATTTGGGGTCATTTGGAGATGTTCGAAAAAATCACTTTGCTTAAGCGCATGCCGTTTCGTCTCGCTGAAACCAGCTTTTCTAACAAGGTGATTTTTTCTACCTTCTCTAAATAACCTCAAATTTCATACAGCTGATCTTCTATACATAGATAGATAGATTGTTTCGTTTTTACATTTTTCGAACTTTTTATTTCCCTTTATAATACCCAATTGATTTTCAGGTCAAAACCTCGAAAAACAGCATCATGTATGGCATCATTTTCACCCTAAATTTCAAATTTTCTGAAACTTTCCCTTTTAGATATTCCTTGTTGTTATAGGTATGCCATCATGTATGCCAAACTTGGTTAGGTCTCACTGAAACCAGCTTTTGTAACAAATTAGGTTTTTTCTGCCTTCTCTAAATGACCTCAAAAATCATACGTGATAGGTTTATCATTCTATACAAAGATAGATGGTTTATCATGCGTGAAAAGTAATGGCTACAACAAATTGTTGATGGTTTATCATTTTTTTGCGTGAAAAGTAATGGCAACAACAAATCGGTGATGCATGGTTTATCATATTTTTTGCGTGAAAAGTAATGGCAACAACAAATTGTTGATGGTTTATCATTTTTTGCGTGAAAAGTAATGGCTACAACAAATTGTTGATGGTTTATCTTTTTTTGCGTGAAAAGTAATGGCTACAACAAATTGTTGATGGTTTATCATTTTTTGCGTGAAAAGTAATGGCAACAACAAATCGGTGATGGTTTATCATTTTTTTTTACGTGAAAAGTAATGGCTACAACAAATTGTTGATGGTTTATCATTTTTTTGCGTGAAAAGTAATGGCTACAACAAATTGTTGATGGTTTATCATTTTTTTGCGTGAAAAGTAATGGCAACAACAAATCGGTGATGGTTTATCATTTTTTTGTGTGTGAAAACTAATGGTAACAACAAATCGGTGATGGTTTATCATTTTTTGCGTGAAAATAACGCCAACAGAGAGAGAGGGGTTATCCTGCCTGTTCCCTATATCATACGATCAACGGTCGGCGGGCACGATCCGCGTGACATGGGCTAGACCAATCAGGGCGATGATGCACGTCTGCGAGAATTTGTGAAGAGAGAGGGCAAAACTGAGTACTATCAAGAAACCAAGGGCACCTGAGTAGTCAATAGACTAAGGGATTCAAATATGAGATTTAAAAAATGGAAAATGCGTGTTTTGTACAATGAAACCCATCTTGGCCTACCTCAAACTATTTGCAATACCAATATACATCAGTGTGAGAATTGTGGCCTCATTTAGACAAAGTATGATTTGGGGGAAGCTGTTTTGGGAAGGGCTTATTGTGGAAAACCATGCACCTTCATAGCTACTAGGTGATTTGAGAAGTGGCAATTTGTGGTAAAACTTGATTTATCTATGATTTATCTATGATTTGAGAAGTGGCAATTTGTGGTAAAGACTCCATGAGTAAGTGCCACTCTTTTTAGGATTTTTTTGCACATTAAATGACTCATTTAACTAGTTAATCCCATTTGTTGACTCTCGTTGACCAGCCACTTGAGGGTAAACTGAGTATATTGCACTAGCCAGTATTAGCACTCGAGGGGAAAATTGAGCACACAAAAAATGCTATTATAAGACTCGAGGGTATACCTGAGTATATCTAAATTTCCAGGGTTAGACTCGAGGACACGTGCAATTGTTGACGCGTAGACGCGGGTCGCGGTGGAGAAGTCGAGACGTGCAATCGTGGACGCGTGTCGCGCTGCAGAAGTCCAAGACGTGCAGACGCACCTGTGCACGCCAGGACGCGGGTCGCATTAACCACCCCTCGCCTTTATAGACGCCCCCTCGCACTCTCTCTGTCACTCTCACTCGCTCACGCATCGCCAACTCTCTCACGTCCCATCATCTTCTCCAAAGCAAAAAACCCTCTCCCTCTCCCTCTTCCTCTTCCTCCGCCGGAGAGATGGACAAAGAGAATGCCAATCCCATCGTCGAGGTTGGCTCAAAGCGCGACGCCTCCATCTTCGGCGCCGTCCCCTCTACGGACGACGACGCCGCCGCCGCCGTCGCCGGTGCATCGGAGGCTGCTGCCACCGGTGGCAGTCACATCCCGGCGGGATGGGACCCCTACGACCCCATGCCGTACGTCCCGCCCCCGAACCCCTACGACACCTCCCTGGAGGACCCATGGAACGAGGTAACTACGGTTTGCTTCCCTTTTTGTTCCCCATTCCTTTTTGAACCCTATTTTTGCTGGTGTAGATGGATCTGTAGATGGATGAGTATTGGGCTAATATTTGCGCCGATTTTATTCCATTTTGTTTTGATCACTTCTTGATTTCGTTTAAGATTTGGGGTTCGGCTGTTCGGTTAATTTATGCAAGTAATATTGGATCTCAATCAGTTAATTTATGCAAGTAATCATGGGATCTCAATCAGTTATTTTATGCACTAATCAAAAGATATCAACCGTTTAATTTTGCAAATAATCTCGAATGTGTTCAAGTTTAGATCTAGTTCAGATCTAGAATCTGTTTCTTTGCCTATGATGAATGGTTGGGCACAAATTTTTACAGGGAGGGTTCAGCGAACCATTGCTGTGTACAAATCTGTTGTGCATGAGCTTTAATTCGCTAACACCTTCCCTGTAGATATATAATCATGTCCACTCTAACTGAGGCTGACTCTGTTTTTCTTAACTTTGTTATCATGTACGTTAGTCATCGTTGCAACTCATTCACTAGTTTCTGTTTGATATGGATCAGATGTCTGGCAGCGACGTCGGCAGCGACGAAGAGGAGGAGGACGTCAAGACTCGCCAGGTCCCGCGGAGGCAGGTCGGCCAGCACATCTCCTACTTCGCCAAGGAGGTGTACAGTGTGCCCCTTCTGCACTGAGACTGCGCCACGGACTTCAACTGCCTCGTCATGCTGAGAACATCAGCAACACCTTCCCCAAAGTCGGCACGACGGTGAACGTCCACTCCTTCCGCGCTGCACGTGGCGCTCGGCATGCACCTCCGCAGCTTGCAGCTGGTGGAGATCTCCGCGGCGCATGCCTCCGCTCAAGCCCAAGGCTCCCAAGGGGAGCAAGAGCAACAAGTGGAGGCAGAGCCGATGGGGTAGGCGGAGTCCCGTGCTGCTGCTGCCTCCTAGTTTGTTGTTGGGATCCCTTTGTTGTTAGCTAGGGATCCCTTGTTGTTATGTTAGTATGATGGTGCTGTGAAGAACCTGTTACTATGTTGGCTGCTGTGTATGCAGCCTATTATCTATCCATATTATCTAGGGATTATCTATCCCTAGTCTACTATATTTTGTTGGCCGTACTTAGTTTTCTTGATTTACTATGACCGTGAATTTATCGTACATTATCCTGGAGATTTGCTTCTAGATTTAACTACATACATATGGACCAGAGGGAGTACTAGATTTGCTGCCATATTGGGCAAACAACGAGGGCCAAAAGGCACAAATAATTGAAGAAAGTCAGAAATGAAAGCTTCTCTAGATTTTATACTAATTTGGTGAAAAGGACAGAGAGAAAGAGGGAAAAAGGTGCACTTAATAATGCCAATTTGAGGCCGAGAGAGACAGAACCCAGCTCCTGCTCACGTGCAACCAAACGCTTCGTCCTATCCCACGCGGTCCCTTTCTACCAGCCCCACGCGACGCGGGCCCACACGACGCGGCCCCACAAGACGCGGCCCCACACGTGACGAACGGTCAACTAAACGGGAATCCTGCCGTCTGAGCCTTCCGGGTTTCAAACAAGGGCTTGGGGAAAACTGAGGAAAACTAAGGAGCTGGGGCATTAGTACAACTTTTGACAAATTGCATGAAATCCCTATTTATTTATGTGAGTGGTTCCGCCACTCGAAGTTTTATTATTCCACTCTTACGGGTGCAGCCCTCGTGTTACCTACTGATCACTCACTTACTAGTGATGTGGTGCTTAGCACCTTATCATCCTTGTCGCCGCTTTTCAAAGAAAAGTCGGACTATAGGTCGGGAGCCCTCTTTAAAAAGGTTTTGTGAAAATGTTTTCAAGAAAGAAGTGTTTCGAAAACCTTGGAATGGGGTAGCCCTGCCCAAGTGTGAGTTTATGAAAAGGAAAAGGTTTTCGGGAAGAAAAGTTGCTGGAGGCAAGTGGAGAAAATTGTTTTCGAAAAACTTTGGTGACCGAGTACCTAACCGGACCTAGCCAGTACAACCACATTACCCTTTAGTGGGACGGGGCGCAGCGTAGTAGTTTGTCTCGCCTTAGTTTGGGTCCTGCAAGTGTAAGGGGTAGTCCGAACATGGACACCTATCGACCGTGGCCTTCCCGACGAACTGGGACGCCTTTCCATTGCGTATCGATGGCAGGGGTACAACCTATGAGCTCCCATTGAAATATGCCCCGCAGCTTGGTCGCGGCATTCCGGAGGGTCGAGTTAGTGGGGACTTTGCTACTCCTGGACAGCCCTCGGACTCTGGTGTTGGGAGGTACAACTCTAGGCGGCATGTCTTACACTAAGGCGAGCAAGCGAAAAACTGCGATCGGGTACTTGTCGTGGCATATGTTTTTATGCAGGGATGATGCCCACACGATAAGTATTCGGATCTTGTGGGGAAAGTGTACAACCTCTGGAGAGTGTAAAACTATTCGAATAGCCGTGTCCGCGGTTATGGACATGGGAAAGGCTGTTGCTTGGCATTAAAGGAAAGTTTTGTTTTACAAAAGTGTTTTCCAAAAAGGTTTTGGAAATGTACCTGGGAGGTACGGAAAATATACCAGTGAGACTGGTGGAGATGTACCTGATAGGTATGGTGGAAAGATGAAAGTGTTTTGGTCACTCCGATGACCGGGAATGAAAATGGGTCCTCCTTACCTATTAGTATTCAGAAGAAAACTTATTTTCAAAATGGTTTTTCAACAAAGATATAGAGATGCCATACTCTCGAGAGAAACTACCTCTCGCTCCTTTGTCGCCTTAGTTAGTGCCTGTTCCATGCCATATTGCATATCCTTTACTTCTCTCTAAGGTGGTTTGCGAGTACATTCAAACGTACTCATTGGCATTGTTGTCCTGGCTATTTACTTGGCCAGACTTTGAAGAGGAGTATTTCGAAGAAGAGGAGTACGACGCCAAAGACGCGAACTAGGACGCTCTCCCAGTCAGCCGCCTGTAGGGTAAAGGCCTGACGTGGGTTCCACCGCTGTTTGAAGTCAAATAAATTCCGCTGCTGTTTGTTGAACTTCGGCCTTGATGGCCTATGATGTAAGACTTCCGTATTAATATTATTTCGGTACTGTAATGGATGATGTAATCTGGTATCAGTTCGGTTATGTATTCACGATGGAATGATCTTGGGATCGTGAAATTGTATGCATAACAGGAGTTCTGGACTGGTAAGTCCGGGGCCCCACATAGGTGCAAAAGCAGCTAGATATTTAGGGGCACCATAACTAAGCAAACATATCAGAAAAGCATCGATGTAAGCCCAAAAACATCTATGATAACGGTATTACTCGCCATCAACAAGGCTTCAGTATGAGCAACACCAAATAACGAATAAACAGATACTGCCTAGATCGCAAGATGCGATCTAGGCAGCATGACGCTTACCCGGAAGAAACCCTCGAACAAGGGGTGGCGATGCGCCTAGATTGTGTTTGTTGTGAACGTGATCGTCCTCCTTTCTCAATAACCCTAGATACATATTTATAGTCCGTGGACTTTCTATCTTTGGAAAAAACCTAACTGTGTACGAACCAAACTCTATCTCTTAATTCTAAACTAAAATGCGATCTACCATAATGTACAAATATACGGGCAATCTAGCCCAAATTCTCGCACGAGGCCGATTCAGAAACACTTTATGTGCATATCCTCCAAGCCCATCTCAATCACGGCCCATCTTCTGATTTGGCTAAAATCTGGTGATAACAGTGGCGCATGTACCAATATGCGCCACAGAAATTTAAACTTCCGTGGCGCATATTGGTACATGCGCCACATAATATCCTGTGGGGACCACCCCTGACTTCACGAGGCTAAGATTATGTGGCGCATATGCTGATATGTGCCACAAAAGTTCAACTTTGACATGGCACACCGAGTCTCTCTACAACACATAGAATTGGTCAGCCCTTGGGTGGATAAGCACAAAATCTTAACCGAGCAGAAGTTCATTGACCTAGGCCGGCCGAGGAAAATGGGGGACGTTACCAAAGAGCACAACTCCAGCTTCACGGGGTGGTTCAAGAAAAGGCTACTGGAAAGTCCCACGCCGACGCCTTCTACTGAAGAGCAGAAACTCATATTCTCCCTGTCACAGGGACCCGGGCACACCGTAAGGACCTATCAGTCGTACGATATCAACGGCTATAGATTCTACACCGAGGAGAAGGAGAAGAATAACGAATATCAAAACTCGGGAGTAACTATGCTATCCTACACCGATGACAAGACTGATGTCAAGGAAAGATTCACCGGAAGGATCGAGGAGATTCGGGAACTCGACTACGTTGGAGAGACGATGCCGATGTTCCACTTCGCTTAGTCTTTTGTTGTCCTCCATGTAGGTTGGTGTTTCCCACCGTCTAGACTGTTGTTCCCCTCCGCTTATGCTCTTGTTCCCCCTCCATGTAGGCTATTGTTTCCCACCGTCTAGGATTTCGTTCCCCTCCATCATGTTGTTCTCCTCCATCCAAGTTGGTGTTCCCCTTCGTCTAGGATGTTGTTCCTTTCCTTGTAGGTTGTTGTTCCCTATCGTCTAGGCTATTGTTCCCTTTCACCATGTTGTTCTCCTCTATCCAATTTGTTGTTCCCTCCATCTAGGATCTTGTTCCTCGTAGTATACACTCTTGTTCCCCTCCATCTAGGTTGTTGTTTCCGATTGTCTAGGCTATTGTTCTCCTCCTTCAAGATTGTTGTTCCCCTTTGTCCAGGTTTTTTTATTACTTTTATTATTTTTGTTCCCATTGTAGATGTGTTCCTCAGACTCAATATTCTTGTTCCCTGAGTAGACGAGATGTGTTCCCTCGAGTAGACGCCATTTGTTCCTCAGTCGTGATTCTTGTTCCCTGAGTAGACGAGATGGGTTCCCTCGAGTAGACGACATTTGTTCCTCGGACACGATTCTTGTTCCCTGCGTTGACGAGATTTGTTCCTCAGATGCAATATGTTTGTTCCCTGAGTACACGATATGTGTGCCTCGGTCACAAAATTCTTGGTCCCTTAGAAGAAGAGATTTGTTCCTCGGAAGCAATATTCTTGTTTCATGGATAGATGAGATGTGTTCATCGGATGCAATATTCTTGTTCCATGAGTAGTCGAGATGTCTTCTTTAGACGCAATATTTTTACCCCCTGAATACATGAGTGCAAAATTCTTTATTTTGTTTTTTACTTGCGTATATAAGATCATCTTCAAATAAAAATCTAAATTAGTCTACCTAGTCCATCATTCTTATCGTTGTGAGTAGTTTGTTAGCACCGGCGGATCCAACCGACCCTAAGCTTAGGCGCGTGTCCAGGCTTCCAACCGACGGCACAATTTTTTGATGAAAATTTAACTGGGCTTACGATGTGCCCGAACATGAAAATGTCATCATGTCTCCCGCTGTTTGTTAGGAAACGAGCTTAGACATGTCCGTGCACCCTAACTGACAAAATGAACATGAATCCGTTAAAGAAGTCAGCGCTACAAGTGTTGCACACTATTTATTTTTACTGACAGTCCGACACTATTCATTTCTTACATTAAAGTATGTCGACTGACTAACTAATGGTACACGATACATGCAGTATAGCAAAACCGCACCTGAATGTTTCCAGACAAAGGTTCGGTGTCGCATGTGCATAGGCATCCGGCGCAGCGGTGTCCAACCTTTTTGCGTATGCGCGTACGGCTCCTCGACAGTGCACCGAACCAGCAGGTTCCTGTTTCGATTTTTAGTACCACCTCCACAATTTTGAAAGATGCATACCGGTTTAAATACTCCACGCTGTCCATCCTTGTACGAAGCCAACTGATCGAACGCAGGAGGATCGATGAAGGCGAGCTAGGGCGAGGATGTACTTTACTACACGGGCCGCATCCGCCACCGGCCCATCCCAGCGATTCCCTCGCGAAAGGAGCGATCTGTGGCGCCAGGGAGGACGACCCGGATGGGGATGGGTCGGCGACCAATATCGATGGGTTTCCTGGATCGGCGACCCATTATGTGTTCCAATGGGCTTGCTGGACCGAGTTTGTCTCAGCCCTGATCGATTGAAATGCCCTCGGTGGATCAAGTTGGCTTAATTTCCTCGTTAAGCTCACTATAACTAAGTGCATTTTGGGAAGGAATCCATCATGCAACATGCAACTAAAATACTGTCCACTAGAAAGTATCGAACCACACTTTACAAATATAAGATTTATCAGTACTTGACACCATAGCTATTTTATATTAAGGATTATGTTTAGTCAGAAGAATAAGATGCACATATATCCTAATATGTGGTGTTTTTCAGATAGTCTGAATGTTCCATTTTCTGCCAAGACTTGTCTGTCCTTACCGGTTGGTATGAGTGTGTGCCAAATTTGGGGCAAAAGCATCAATTGTAGCTCGAAGTGGGAAAGAGTGCGTCCCCACTCTGACGTCTATGCAGTAAGCGCATCACTGGATGCAAAGGCCGGAATTTTTCCTCCTTTTGTGGGAGAAAATCCACTAATACTAGTGCTAAAAATAAGATGGTGCTAATACCATCATGCGGGCTGTATCTTTGAAACTACTGCATTTTCTTACATCCGTGGACTAACAATGCCCATAGGGCAGCACGCATGAGTGTAATACTGCAGACCGGCGATAGAATTCTTTTTTCTTCAAAAATGAGGTTGAAACCCCACAAAAGAGATGCATACGAATTTTATTTATATTCTATTCAAGCTTAGCGATAGAGCTACTGGCCTTTTACGCAGCCACTGCGCCCCCTAGAACTCAAGCTCAAGATTAGTGTTTTCTTCTTGTGTTGTAATTGGATAACTCTCGAGGCTAGTTGTTCTAACCTCTAACTTCTTTTCTTTGGTTATGCTCTATCGTACGTTAGCTGATGCTCTCAGTTTGTAGGACTTGTAATTATGTTGATAACTGGGCTCTATAAATTTAAAATCGGGCAGCATGGTGTGCCTTTCGTCTAAAACAAAATGATGCTACTAGGCACTAGCACATTTTGGGGGAATCGAATAGAATCGAATCTACTCCGATATTTGTGAGCCAACCTTTGAATTAAAACTACTACACAAGGTGTGCCGTTTACTGGATTCCGAAACCTCGTACAGCACACAGAGGTAACACCCATTTGCATAATTCTATTGATTGCCTGACCCATCACAGGTTCGGGTGGGTGTGGGGACATGGCAGCAAGTTGCAATATTTATCAGTCAAGGAAAGAGATGACCGAGCTACTTGTATCCTAATCTGTTAATTACATAAACATAATAGGTTACATTCAAGTTGCACATATATATATTTGGAGTAGTAGAGCTGCGACCGCCCTCTCCCATCCCCTCTCCTCCCTTCCCACCTTCGCCCCGGGTCGTCTCGCCCGAGGCGGCTCCGAGCGACGACCCGAACCTAAGTAGAGGCGGCCCATCTTCCTCCTCCTGGCCGCTGCCGCCATCGAGGTCGGTGGTGGCGGCCGCGTCCGGCTGCCAAAGGCAGGGGCGGTGGTCGCGTGTCCATGGACTCCCCTTCGCGCGGAGGCGGGGTCTTCCAGGAGCCGCGACGGTGGACAGCGGGTCTGGTGGCGGTGGCATTCGGCTACTTCACCTAGATCATGGCGGGAGACGCGGTGGTGTGGCGGAAATCGGCGGGGAAAGGGCGGCAACGGGATCGCTGCTGACCACCACCGACCGGGTTGGAGGAGGAAGATGGACCGCGGTTCCCAGCCATGGCGGCGGCGTGGGGGCCGGGCGGCTTTCATGGTGGTGGTCCTAGGGTTCTTCTTTCACGAAGATGAAGACGTTCCGGATGCCGATCTTTCTTCATCTAGCGGAGTGATGAGTTCCGAAGGCTCCCAGCGAATGGAACAGTGCATCTTTTGCCTGAAGTTCACAGGATCGCGTGGTATTCGGTCGCGCGCACCCATGCTTTTATTCCGACAGTTTGGTTCTGGAGGGAGCAGCGCAAAGCTCTGTTATGTGTTGACATCAAGAGACTTTTGGTCCATGGTGAAGTCAAGGAGAATTTCATGAAGGCGGGATTGGGGGATTAGCTAAAGAAGGTTCAAGTCTCCGCGATGTTGAGAAACTTGCTTGGTGTTCCGGATTCGCAATAGTGGTATGAAAGTGGGGGCAGCAACACATGTGAAGTTCGTAGTCCTTTTCAGGGTGAAAACCCAAGGTCTGCCTTAACTGGTTTGCCTGGCAATGACCTTGTTGAAGACATTGTTTTGAGAGCGGGGACTATCTTCAGAGTGAAAACCTAAGATCTTTGATCGGGCGACGATGGCGCTGGTGCACTGTTCCTTCTTGGAGGCGTCGCTTTTGGAGAGTCTGTATTTCAGGTGTTGTCTAGGGGGTGGATGTATTACTGTTGCTAGGCCTCGAATACTATAGCGGGACTTTTCTTTCTTAGATTTTCTTTTATCTTTTTTGGCTATGTGCAGTCGTACTGCCATTAGGGTGTTGCATTGTTGCAGAGGGGGGTATATTGGTATCTTCTGATATTAATATATTCTCTTTATCAAAAAATTTATTTGGAGTAGGAGGACCTAGACCGAACCTACGGTTCTGGGTCGCTCGCACGATCCCCCCCCCCCCCACAAAAAAACATAGGCCGAGCATCTTGCTGGCCGCCGTCAGCGGTGGTGCCCCGTCCGTCAAAGGCGGTGGGGTGTGGTTGGCGCACCTTTGCTCCATCTCTTTGCGCGGAGAGGTGGTCTCGGCAGGTCACGCGCGGGCCGGCGCAGCGGCTGTTCTTGCGTGGTGATGGGATGCCCATGGTGGTGGAGTGGCGGGACATAGCGTCATCTTGGTTCGTCTTGGCTGGAGGACCGTGGCGGCTGCCTTACATCGGTCGACCCCCTCCCCTCCCAGTGAAGACCAGTAGTGCGGGGCTGCTGGCTTGGCTTCGAATAAAGATGGTTTGGTCCTAGGATCCCTTTCACGCCATCGCCAATATCTACTTGAGGCCTATCTTCATTGATTGGCCGGAGTGTTGAGTTCCGGAAGGCCTTGCTGGCGAACTCCAATGGACGACAAGCCGGAGATTGCCCGGTCAGATGGTATTCAGTAGCACATAACCATGTTTTTCTTCTGACCGTTTGGTTTCAGAGCGAGTGATGTGAAACTCTACTGCCATCATGGGACATGTCTTTAGTTCCATGGCGAAGTCAGTCGTGAAGAATGGCATGGACGTCGAGATCTGATGACTGATAATGGTAGTTCGAGTCATGGTGATGATGAGGATTTGGCTTGGTGATTGATGACTTGGAGCAGCAGGATTGGCAAGTGAGGGTGGCAACATAGGAGAAATTTCGAGGCTGAACTTACAGGGCGAAACCCAAGGTCTAGCCTTAATTAGTTGTGTCTGGCAATGACTTTGTTGAAGGCATTATTTTGTGAGCGCGGACTTTCTCCTGCGTGAAAACCTATCATTTATGATCAGGACGATGACAACGCTTGTGCACTGTTCCCTTTTTAAAGGTGTTGCTTTTGCAGAAGATGGATTTCTTGTGCTGTCTTGGTGGTGTTTGGTTCATTGCTACAAGAAATAGATTAGCAGGGCTTTTCTTTTCAGTAATTCTTCTTTCTTTTTTTAGTTATGTGTATCCGTATTGCCTTTAGGTCATTGCGTTGTTGTAGAGGCTGAATGTAATTGATATCTTCGTGATATTAATATATTCCTTTTGTCGAAAAAATATATTTGGAGTAGTACGTAGCTACTCGCCTTCCCTCATTTCATTCGTATATATAGGCCGGCAGGGGGTAGTACATGCTCACACAATCATATATATATATATACACATAGATGGTATATATGCTGAAGCCAATACCTAGCTAGCTAGCACACATGATCTTGAGTGTTGCCGGGAGTTATAGATCGAAAGATTATTAGCATGACGAGGCGTAAGATTGTGATTAGGAGGATTGAGAACATGGGTAAGAGGCAGGCCACCTTCTGCAAGCGGCGTAGTGGCCTGCTAAAGAAAGCACAAGAGCTGGCCATCCTCTGTGATGTCCAGGTCGCCGTTATCGTCTTCTCCTCCACCGGACGCCTCTACGAGTATGCCAGCTCCACCACCACCACCACCACCACTTCCATGGCCATGGCTTCCATTCTTCAAAAGTATCGATCTGCACAGGAGCAGCAACAGCTGCTGAATCCAGTGTCACAACTCATGGTATGCATGCATTGAGTTTGCAACCCTAGCTTGCTAACTAATCAACCCCGATATTCTAGAACATATTCCAAAATACACGACGCCTTAGACATAAATTTTTTTGTTTCCAAGATACAACTTTAGCTGTCATTTTCTCATACAAAAAAGTAGAATAACAAAGACAAAATTCATGACAAATGTAAGGATACTATTATGATTCGACCAATCCGAACGATCTTTTTTGCATAATGTTATTTGAATTCGAGAAGTTTGTCTCACGCTTTCTAGGCAGAAGTAATACTCATTTACACCCATTTACTTATCTCACCGGCATTTACTCGATCTTGTGCATTTAGTATAGTATATAATTGTACTGCTAGCTACACCGTAGTCCGTAGGTCAGCTAATTAAGATATTATTTTCTTATTTGGAAAATATCCATGCCAATTTTAACCTTTTGTTATTGGACAAAAAAATACATTAATTTAGACAGCAATTTTTGTAACGAAATTGTGACCATAGCAACTTAACAGTATTTTTCAACTGATAAAAACAAATTCCCTTTTTTGTTAGTTTTGGGAAGGGGAAGCACGGAAATTACAGCAAGAAATGCAGATGCTTCAAGAGCATCATCGGTAATAAGTTCTTAATTTTACTTCCAAAACTATCTATCTACTAATATATATAAATCAGTTTGAGAAAAGACAGAAAAACATTAAAGTGACCACCCCCATTGCTTGCCTTCCAGGAAGCTTATGGGGGAGAGACTATCAAACTTAAGAGTCAAAGACTTGTGTTTGTTGGAACATCAGTTGGAGAAGAGCTTACACCGTATTAAAGAGAATAAGGTAGCACAACTTCTTTCAGTCGATCTGTTCTTACTCTTAACCATTATACCTTCTCACCATAATTACGATGCTAATTAACTTTGTGTCTGCTAACTGCTGTAGGAACAACGTTTTGCCAGTCTAATTCTACAACTGAATCAAAAGGTTCGCCAATGTTTGTATCACAGGCCCATGCAAGTTCACTTAATTTCCTTCTCACATCCATAAATAAAGTGAATATATATGTAGGGGTGCATCTTCCATCAAGAGAGTATTAAACTCACCGAGGAAATAAAGCTTATCCATGAGCACAACATGGAACTAAAGAACAAGGTAACTAACTGAGTTCATTCTGTACATTACATGATCTTTTGGTTTAGATTAATGGTGATGCTGGATACTGGTTTCAGCTTTCTGTGTTGAATGGCTCTACTAAGGGTGCAGCATGTTATCCTCCAAGGCAGAGGATGACAAGTACTATGGAGCTTTAATGCTTCCAATTATATGTCAAGTACTTAACCTGACATCCTCCTCTTGTACTAGGCGAATTAAACAGTGCCATATACAGACTGGTTTGTGCATATCTTAGATGCAGATGTAAGGAGTTAACTCTTATATAGTCGTATCGTATTGAAACGGTGCTTGTAATCGAAGTGTATAGCACCAATAATTAATGTGAATGTACATGTATTGATCATCTACAGCTAGCCTATGATCTAAATATATATATGCTTTTCTTTAATGTTCCTGAAGAATCCGAAGTACTTTTCAAGTACTACCCAAGATGAAAAAAAAATTAAAGAGGCTGTTGGCTGGAGAAGAAAATAAAGCGGCAAGGAGAATGAACGACTCTAGCTTTATCCATCCATCCCCAAAAGCCTGAAGGTACACCTGAGCTGATTCAGCAAGGAAGAAAAGATAAACCTAGTATTAGAGTTGGTTGCATCATTAAGGACCACTTTACTAAAGTTCAAGTGGTGCCATGACCCGGAGCACCAAATCTGGAAGGAAATCATCTTTAATTTAATTAATCGAGTACTGGTTCGAATCGAGATCGAAACGCTGTCACTCACATGGGCTGCAACATTTTTGCATCGTTCTATATGCCCACTTTCCTTGGGCAACCTTAAACCGTAATTTTTTAGATGAGGCAAGTGTACTCACCAATCCAACAACCTTAAACAACATGTTATTAGGAAGTTATTTACAATCTGGTCGCTACCCCGAATGGTAACGTTCCTGCAGTGCCTACGTACGTACTCCTGTAAGTACGGTTACAGACGATTATAGTAGTATTAAAATCAGAAACAACGAATCATTTCAAAGTGTGTTGATCACTTGAATTATAGAGTTTCATACACATTGTAAACTAACAAAAAATTCTTAAGTGTGCTGATCACTTGAAATATAAAACCCATTGACATTATGTACCACCACAGGAAATATATTTCTTAAAAGGAAGTAAAAACCTGAAGCATTTGTTAGCAAAGAGACGATTTATTAACGTACGTGGCCGAGTCGTATCAAAGAAGCCACAAGATTTATTGGTTTCTGGTGGATCTATTACTTTTCAGCCGCAAGATTTGGCATCTTAACTACCCACCATAATGTCAGAAGTACGATAGTGGCATGACAGATCTTACACGATTCTCATTGAAAAAAACAGTGTAGTTTGTTGCCTTTGTTATCACCCCAATACTTCAATTATACCATGTTGAGATATCATTGGACAACTCTACAAAGATATCATACATATTATTACATAGTTTCGACAAAAATCTACTACCCACATGTTACATATATATGATACGTGTTGATGTACAATTGGAGAGCTGGATATGAGCACATAATTAATTTTTTTTTACTACCAACATGTTACATATATGGTAACGTGTCGAGATACAATTGGCCAGTGACTCTACCAAGACATAAATTGGATGGCTCTACCAGGATATCTGGATATGAGCATACCGTTCTAAATAAATTTCAAAACCTTAACCCTGGTTCTCCCTCCATTCTGGTTTATAGGTCATGCGCGTCTCTCTTGGTCATAAATTTAGCCATCGTAATAAAAGTAATATATTATAAAACATATATCATTATGAAGTTCATATTATGTTGGTAAAATTAACGATCTATGGATACGTGCGTTCTCTATAAACCGAGATGGAGTGAGTATCCATGTTACACCATTAGTTGGTAAAACAGGTTAAATGTTAGGTAGCTACAGCAATTATTGTTAGCTTGTTAACCAGGTGTAATATAAAGAAGTTGCTGACCACATATTATACGGAAGGTTAGCAACTTTTTATGAGATACGAAGGTTAACTAGAGACTTGTCTGAAGTCAATACGCTATCCTCGTACTGCAGACTAGACTATAAGGAAATTAGTATATTATACATGGATGTCCTTGTTGCAAACGTCATGAACATAATATGTAGCAGGGCCATTAATTAACCTACTATGATTAAAATTGGTATTTTAGTTATTTGATCGTAGCTTGTGTCGTCATCAGCACATGGGCACGATCTGGCCTTTAGTTTGTAAACCAAAACAAATAAAATATACAATGCAGTACAGTACAAAAAATAGCTGGATTGGCAAGGGGAAAGCTCTTCTAGCTAAATTAGACTTGTTGTCACCTACAGGAGGGAGAAGAAGCCATTAGCAGCCTAGCGTTCTATCAAACTCCATTCCGATTCTTATGTTTCCTTGATTCGGCTGGACGGCAAGAGGATATATAGAGCGGTCAATAGATCGAAGGTCTGGAGAGAAGAATAAGAAGATGGGGAGAGGGAAGATTGCAATCGAGAGGATCGAGAATGCAACGAACCGTCAGGTGACCTTTTCCAAGAGGCGTGGCGGGCTGATGAAGAAGGCCCGGGAGCTCGCTATCCTGTGCGATGCCGATCTCGCACTCATCGTCTTCTCCAGCACAAGTCGCCTCTACGACTATGCAAGCTCGAGGTTTATTAGTTAACTTCAGCTCTTCCTTTTGTGCCTTCTAATTAATTAATTAGCACTTTCTCAGTTGATTAGGTTGATTGCTATTAGCACTCTTAACTTCTTAAGTAATGTAAAATCAGATATTCGTGTGATTTGTTATTATCAGCGGCATGAAGGCAATACTAGAGCGCTACCATGAGGCAAAAGAGGAGCACACTAGGGTTTTGAATCCAACATCAGAGGCAAAGGTATGTATACATTCAGAGTAGCATGCATAGGCTGGGGCTGCACCGAAAATATAAATTCACAGTAGCTGGCTAGCTTCATTTCTACACCAGACCTATCGACCAGAGAAGGAAGATGCATATTTCCAAGCTACGTATGTGTACATGCTGTCACTAATTATAGTTGTGTACATTTCGCAAAAAAAAAGTTGTGTACTAAAAGTCTAAAATGCTAATCATTAAATTGCAAGTTAAGTGTCCGCACTTTTGCTAATTACTTGGTTGGACTATATGAGAAGGATGAGTGAGCTCTCATGGAACTTTGGTAACATAATTACCAAGCAAGAGCCAGGAAATCATGGGCCGCCAATTTTTGGCATAAGACTACACAACTGATGATAGAAGCCTCATAGCATTAATTGAAATGAAATTTGCCAAAAGAAATTAGGATATAGTAGAATGGATGAAATAGTGTAGAAATATATTATATTTTAGTGTGTTATCTATGAAAAATTGTGCTCGTGTGCATATAAAAAATGTAATGAATAAAATTATCAAGACAAAGTGTGACAAAAAGGTACCATCTAGTACAATGGAGATAACTGTTTTATGATTAACTTGAAGAGAATATCTCTTATCTCTTATTTCTCTCTCTTCTACGCCACCAAACATCATATGTGGTATTTTAAAATAGCACAGTTTGTCTTAATGATCTCCTAATGTGGTGAGTGGTAATTATTATCCTATTTCAGCTTCTTTTTATTGTGCAGTTATGGCAGAGGGAGGTTGTAAACTTGAGGCGGCAAGTGCAAAACTTACAACACAGTAATAGGTAAATATTTTATATTCTTCGGTATTTTCTCCATTAAGGTTTGTATGACCCTTTTAAGTTTTGAGACTGACCTTTACCATTAAATTGAAATAACAAAATATATGTTATTTACCAAAAATAATATACTATCGACAACTTATTTCAAATAAGAATTTGGTGGTGTACTTTTTTTTGCAACATATAACACATGTTTCATTAGTTAAATTCACGGTCAAAATTAACATCAAATTCGTGAAGGCTTTACAAACCTGGACCGAGGGAGTATTACTTACGCGTAGAATTAAAATGCTAATTGGTATAGCTATGGAAAACAATTCTTGTTTCGTCTTTTTCATATGCAAATTAATTGGAGGAGAAGAGTCTATGATGATGCATGTCAAGATCTCTCGCTTGGGGTGTGATTGGTTGCTTGTGCCAATTTTTATTCACTCCTAGGGGCTAGGCCCTAGGGTGGCATGGCCATTGAGAAATGACATATCGTCCATGTTGTCCATTTTATTTGTCTTCCCACACTGACACTGGTTGCATGGGTTCGGCAACTATTCCCATTTGTTGGTATGGTGCACACATGCCTTTTGGGCTTGGCTGCAAATGGAAGGTGTTTGGTTACCCACATGAGGTTGCATGTGGTTAACTGGTCCAAATGTGATGAGCTTACAATTTCATTGTATGCCACATTCGATCATACACAACAATTAGAAAAATATGAATTTCACGCACTACTAGGAAAAGGTCTATAGATGAAAATAGCACTACCGGCGCACCAGCAAATCCATGCGCCGGTGGCAAAATACCGCCGGCGAGCCATGTTAGGCCGCGCCGGCGAAGATCTTATACTGCCGGCGCACAAGCAAATTTAGTGTGCCGGGAATAAAATTCGAAGAATTCTGGCCGGAAACAAAAAATCTGGGCACCTTACCCCCGGCGCACCTCTATGGTGGTGCGCCGGTGATACAATTTTACCACCAGCGCACCACCATAGAGGTGCGCCGGGTGTATTTTCTCCACACCCCCCCCGGGAATCGCCTTTTCAGTTTTCGAAAAAATAAAATGATAGAAAATTCAAAAAATAAAATCCTTTGAACTGCCCATGTATTATGTAATCTAGCTTTAATAAAAATTTGAAAAAATTAATTTCGATATATTATGCAAAATGGCGTCATCTTTCGGTAAAACGGAATTTCTGGTTGCATACGACCTCCGATGAAAAACTGTTTTATATCAAAATTTATCTACGCGAAATTTCCTATTCGAATTCAACGGCATAGGCCGTTTGGAGAAAAAATGGATTCGTCAATTGGAAAACAGAAACATGACTTTTTTGAGGTTTAAGATTTGGGTGAAAAAAAAGAAAAAATACCCCCGGCGCACCATCCTACTTGGTGCGCCGGCGGTAACATCTCCTATATATAATGCAAATCGTCGACCTCCTCCTCACTTTCCTCACTTTCCCCTCTTCCTTCTCTTTTCCTCCTCCTCTACCTCCGACGGACTCCACCAACTGCTGCACCGTCGACCTCCTCCAGCCTCCTCCGCATGGCCTCCTCCGGCCTCCTCCGCATGGCCTCCTCCGCATGGCCTCCTCCGGCCACCTCCAATAGCCTCAACCTCCTCTCCGGCGTCGTCCACCTCCTCCGGCCTCCTCCACCGGCCTCAACCTCCTCCGGCCTCCTCCGCATGGCCACCACCACCTCCTCCGGCCTCCTCCACCTCCGGCCTCCCACTCCTCCACCTCCTACACCGGCGCAGCAACAAGAACAACAACCTCGGCCTACTAGACTGACGCAAAAACGGCACCACAACCGCAGCTCACGAGATCGAGATCTACATCTAGATCTAGATCTAGATTTAATTTTTTTTTGTTTTATGGTATAACTTACCGCCGGCGAACAAGGCAGGTGCGCCGGGGATAAATCGAGTTTCTGCCGGCGAACCAGCAGGTGCGCCGGCGGTAAGCCATTATCACCGGCCTGTTCCCACCGGCGGGCGCTAGTGCGCCGGCAATAAGCAATTTTGGTGCGCCGGCAATAAGCCTTTTCCTAGTAGTGACGACCACCACAAACATGATTATGATGAAGAAGTGTTTGAACATACACTGTCAAACTTGTTGTGTTCCTTCCGTTGCGTGTTGGTTGTTGTTCTAATCATCCAAGAACTTGGAGTAATCCTCCTCTGCATCTTCTCTAGTTTCATCCGCTTTGTAGCCATTGTTGGAGAAACCGTCCACTTGATCTTGGCACCTGCGCCAGGACCGTCAGTCCTCGACGCATCCCTACTAGTTTATCTAACAAGACTCAAGAATGACCTGTAGTGTACACCATCACAAGATCATCATACCAAGCATCCTTGAAATTTTAACAAGAATCAAAAGTTTAAACCAAATCATAAACTAACATGAGCATGCATGATCATTAGAAAAACATGACCACAAGTTCATCTTGCAACTATGGTGTTAACCTACCACCACAAGAAAAGTGGACTCCATCTCCACAAGTTCACCATCAGATTATGGGTTATTAGTATATACCAACTCATCAAAGTATACAGATCACCGAAAGTTTGCAAGACTTAGCTACCACCAAAATATACATCATCAACATCATCATCATCACTATCACCATCACTATCACCGTGCATCACCACCCCTAACCCCGCAAGGAACCCTAGACCCATAGATTATATTAGTGCTTAGCCAGGTGGGTTCTAAGCTAGCGGTTGAGAGTTTCCCAACCTTATATTGAATGTGATACAACTCAAATCAGGAATCTTCCTCACACAGTTGGCAAAGTCCTTGACCCATGTTGTCAGACTAGATGAATCCACAAGTAGCCGATGATCCCATGCAAACTTCCGCATGTGATGGGTTGCGTAGAATGCCTCCCTCGTGCTCTGTTGGTTGCTTCACGTAGGGAAACTCTTGTTTGTGGCCGAATACACGCCTGCCATTGATGACTACTTATCTTTTCAAGCCGCTACCGTTCAAGTAGCAGCGGTTGAGAGAATCATCCAGAATGTTCCTGATGTTGGTGTAGTTTTTTGGTTTCACGTTCCCCGAGTCAAAATACATGGCATGCGAGTGCTTGAGGTGTAAAACAATGAGGGTGCAATATTTTTCTGTATGCAACACAATTCAGACAAACCATTATATCTTCAACTCAAACAGAATGGAAGAAATATATACGGAAGCATCTTGTGGCGCTGGCAAGTGACTTACTCGGGAAAATAAGGAAGGAAAAACATTTCTTTGTCCTTATTCGCCAAGAAGAGACTCTCGATGTAATGCATCACATTGAGTCTGTTCTCATAGGTGACCAAGTAGCTCTCATACAGGTAGTAGGGGTCCGCTATCTCCAAGGTCGAGGATAACTCTTGCTCTTTTCTGAAATGGTAGGTCTCAGTGAGCGCAAATAGGCGGACAAAGTTTCGGAGATGTCTATTCATTTGAAACATGGAGAATATGTCTTCAAATCTTAGGAAGAACACGTCTGTGGGGTGTTTATCAACAAAGCCCAGGCCCTTAGGAACCTTGACGACAAAAGGCGGGTACGTTAGAGATGCCATACAAATAAGACGCCTTTCTTCTGCTAGAATGATGTCATGCAGACTCTTCATATCACCGGGTAGCGTTAGGTACTTTTCCCACGATAACATTGGTTCACCCGCCACATGATATTGCCGCTCTTGCATGGAGATATTGTCCAGATCCCGGGTTGTTTGGCAAGAAACATAATCCTTTTTCTAAGGTCTTTTCTGTCCCTTTTTATTCAAACCAGAAGAATCTAACACCACATGTGTTGCGGCCTCGGTCGGATCTGATGCCACATGTGTTGCGGGCTCGGCAGGACCTGACACTACTAGAAAAAAACTAATCAGTGGCGCACATATATTATCTATTAGTGGCGCACCGGTGCGCCACTGCTATCACGCCACTACTAACTGTTAGTAGTGGTGTACTAGTGGTGCACCATTTCTATCCAGCTTAGCAGTGGCGCACCAAGTAGTGCGCCACTACTAGCTTCATGGTGCACCACTGCTAAACGCGTGAGGTGCGCCACTGGACAAAAACAAGGTGCACCACTGCTAAAATTTGAAATCTCTAGATCTGGATCTAGATCTGGCACATTTTTTCGAATTTTTTGGCTCGCTATTTTTTCTCGTTTTTGTTGCCCAAATTATTTGTCCAATGTTCATTCTCATTTTTCATATCCTAGCCGCCGGTGAGGATGGATAAGAGAGGTAGGAGATGTGAGGATGGATGATGGATGAGAGAGGTAGGAGAGGTGAGGACGGAGGGTCATCGAAGAGAAGGAGGGAGGTCGGACAGTCATCGAAGAATAGGGTCATCGGAGGTCACCGGAGTGGATGAAGAAGTAGAAGGAAAGGATGAAAAGAGAGGAGGAGGAGATGAGAGGAGAGGAGTGTAGGAGGAAAGGAGAAGGAGAGCAGGAGGAGAGGAGAAGGAGAGCAGGAGAATGTGTGGAGGAGGAGGAAGTAGGAGGGGGTAAGTGGTTGGCCCGTCCGTTTCAAATTTCGTGGGCGGGAAGCTTTTTTTTTTTGGAATTTCTGCCTTGGTGCGCTACTGCTATTTTTTTTATTTTTTTGAAACTTCGGCCCAAAATCTATAACCTGAAAAAGTGCTATTTCTGTTTTGAATTTGACGAATCGAATTTTTATCCAAACGACCATAGGTCGTTGAATTTGGATAGGAAATTTTGCGTAGATACATTTTCATATAAAAATGATTTTCATCGGAGGTCGTATGCA
Source organism: Lolium multiflorum (assembly GCA_030979885.1). NCBI lineage: Eukaryota > Viridiplantae > Streptophyta > Magnoliopsida > Poales > Poaceae > Lolium > Lolium multiflorum. The sequence continues at coordinate 46,571,805 of CM061751.1, read as the reverse complement.
ACTGGAAATCCAGTTGTATTGAACCATGACACCATTTGGCAAAAAAAGTTGAAATTCATGTTTGTTAATTCTCATTAAAACTAGATGACATAATACATGGGCAACTCGAAGGATTTTATTTTTTGAAATTTCTATTTATTTCTTTTATTTTTTCAAAACCAAAAAGGCGATCCATGGGGGGTGGCCAGGAGTTACCACATTGCTACCTCAAATAGCAGTGGCACATGTATATGTGGTGCGCCACTGGTAACTCCTGCCCATTCTATACCCACAACCCACACTTACCAGTGGTGCACCCCTTCTTGGTTCGCCACTGCTATGTGAGTGTGGTGGAGGGGTGGCTTTGGCAGATCCTTAGTGGTGGCGCACAAAAAAAAGGGTGCGCCACTAATATTTTTCTATCAGTGGAGCACCAATATTCGGTGTGTAACTAGCACTGGCGCACCAAAAAAGGTGTGCGCCACTGATAGTTTTCTATGGCTAGCCCTTTCTCTAGTAGTGTGACACCACATTGCCTTGGCTTGGTGCCAACTCAACTAGTGTTGCCTGGTACTTGGGATGTGGCCCTTGTCAAACTCCGGCAATCCAATCTTCGATCGACCGGATCAAGATAGGAAGGTGGCCATTGACTCTATTTTCCACTTGGTTTTCAACAATGGTGGTCATGTTTGCTTTATGGGTCGCCAATTCTTGCTTAACTTCATGATGTTCTTCTCGTAGGGTGTGGTCTGTGTCTGCATTTTCTTCTTCACCTCCCCTCCAACCGCTTGAAGATGACCCGGCGACAACGTCATTGTCTTTTTCGGAAAACGAAGTGGCTAGCTAACACTAATCAAAATTGAAACTATTAGTAATAAAAAAATCATGGTTAAATTCGACATGGCCTTTACTAAGTATATACGGAGTGCGAGAAATTTGGTTGAAATGGAAATTAATCAATGTTCCGACAAAACATTAGCAACTCATATTCCTGTAAAACAATGCTCAAGAATCGTTAATTGTTAACTTATCGGTCGTCCTCAAAATGGAGATTAATTGCTGATCGGCCGACTAATCAATTTTATGGGTCAGCCATATATTGGCTTATCTTTTTTTTTGTAAATCCTAATTTTCGGCACTAAAATTGAATAATATGCTACGTATAAAAAATATTGCAGCATTGAACATAAGTTTTGCCTTGATTCCTTCCACTTGAATCAATAAAAAAAGAAAATTTGAGTTAATGCATAGTTCTACAAGACTATAAGACAAAAATATCGACTGTCAGACTGAATTTCTATGACATTTCAATGAAAATCAGCAGAAATATTGGTCATCAGACTAAAAATCGGCCAAAATATTGGTGCCAGTGATAAATTAGCTAATATGCCAAAATCTTATCGGTTACCACCTGATTCACAATAAATCAGACAATAAATCGGTATCTGGAACGATTTTTTGAACGATGTTGTACAACAAGACATTTATGCCATACTACCATACACCACATATCCATGTAACTAATCAAGCATATACTATAATCAACAACTAATATCCCTACAAATTAATTAGATAAGCAACTCATATCCTTGTAATCAACGCATCTAATCAACCATATAGTGTAATCGGCATTTCATGGAGCAAGTGCAGGGCACGGTTTCATACCGGGGTGGGGGCAGGGGAGGGGGCTAGGCGGGTAGGGGTAGTAGCAGGCGAGCTCGATTGCAGGGAGAAAGGAGGCGCGACGCGGTCGGCGACCGTTTTGATGGCGAAGGCGAGCCGCAGAGTGGCGGGGTCAGAGGCGCAGAGCGGTCGGAGGCATCGAGGTCGAGCGCTCCGCTGTCCAGAGAGATTGGCGAAACTGTGATAGGAGAAATTGACTCGGCGCGTCGACTGAACTTTTGGTTAAGTCCAAATAATGGCAGCTGGCGGGGATAAGGTACGCTACCAGTATTTGGTGCACCCTCGGTCAGAAACTATTGGCAGCGCTTGGCGTCGATGACACATGGCCAAGAAGAGCGTACTAGCCACGTGCCATGACGGCCGTACGCGGTGGCTAAGTTCTGTGCCCAGGCGCAGCCGGGCCCATATAATAGTCGCGTGCCGGGGGCAGCGACACGCTTCTAGTAAGCACATACTGGTCGCGTGCTCCTTTCCGGCACACACCAATTATGAGCAGTCACGTGCACTTAATAAGGTGTGCTTCCAATAAGCCTGCCCCTATGCCTTTTTTCTACTAGTGGAAGCTGCACTAAGGGACTCACTTGAGCCCACGACAAACTTTCATGTGGACGGACCGAGGGAGATGGTATGCATCTCATAGTAGTTCATGATTGGCTTGTTGAGGAACTTCGCATCATTGGGATGATATTTAGATTGGACGACAATGTGTTAGTTGCGCATGATAGTTTTTGACGACCAAGTGAAACAAGGATGCAAGATAGTGCACTAACCATGTTGTATCCCTGATGATAGCACTCCAAGAGAATGGTTAAGGTGACCTCACATCATGCAATGAGCTCCGTCGAGGTATTTGAACTTTCTCACCTAGGGCCACCTATCCCTGCACTTCCCGAGGTCACCTCAGCTCTAGAGTGCTCAAACATATTATTCTCAATGGAAGTCCAGTGGTCCTCCATGAAGTTTGTGTCAGTCCAGACATTGGTCCTGATGAGCCCGCACATCTTCTCTAGGAAAAAGGTGGACATGAAGGGAAGACATTTCATGGTCCCTTTTCGATTGCTCCTTCTCCGCCTTTCCAATCCTTGTGGCCAATTTTTAAGCTACGTTCTTCACCAGGATACATGCCTTCGTGATCGGTGCAAGCGGCATGAATGGAGGGGCCACTACATTTTGGGTATTGAGTTTAGAATCATCCACAACCAAAAGGGATTTGCGAATCACAAATGCTGACCACAGTCAGGCTAAAGTAGTCAAATGGAGTGCTACATTGATCATGCATGACATGCTAATGTCAAAACATGAAAATCTAACCGAACAAAATATGCAAAAACAAGAGCTACCACATCTAGTACAGAAGCTCAAGCTAGACAGTGGGTCAACATAACTAGATCATACTTCAAGCACACACATATTTCAACAACCTACCATATTACAACACACATATCTACCCTACTAGTGATAGACTTCGACAACGTACCATACTATAAGAACCCACATATACCCTAAACAAGTAGTAGACATGCACAACCTAGGTAGATTTACCATACCAAGATCACATATCTACCCACTCCAAGATGTAGGTGTGGTTACTTACAGCCATCGTGGAGGTGGACCACAAAGAGGACAACTCAAGGAAGAGGAGGTAGTAAGGTTGTCGTCGCTGCCCAACGATGAGTGTGCTGCTTACATGCACTTCGACAAGAAAATGGAGCTCGATGGAGGGAGATGGTGGTTCTAGAATGGGATGTGAGAGTGGATCGAGGGTATAAAACTATAAATAGGTGGAGGATTTCTGTGGGAGGTAACCGAATTTCCCCCTCTTCTTTTTCGATGAAGGGCATGAGGTCTCGTTATTTCAACGGTCTCGAAAGCTCGTATAGTCTGCACTCCCCTTTTACATGGAGGGAAGCCACGAGGGTGGTTCCACGAAAACAATCGAATCAATAGTTCCTAGCGGGCCGAGCCTGGAGGTGCTTTAAGCCGTGCGGGCCACAGTGCAGAGGTTGTACATGCATCAAATTAGCCCATATTTGGTTCCCCCAAGGCATGGTCTAGCATCATGCGGGCTACGAATGCCCTTGAAGACTAGGCCAATGAAACCCATATTTGCAGTAGCACTTGCTGTTGCAATGAATGAATACGTAGTTACATCAAAGGACAAGACAAGTTTAAAAAATGCATGTGTTTCTACCAGATCGAAACCGAGGTGACTCGAAACCCGTAGGAACATTGTGGTATTGGCGGGATTCATCCTCCAAAAGAGGTAGGTTAGGCTCATTTTTTGTTCGAAATGGGGAAGAAGCTCCGGCCTCTACATCAAAATATGCATACCCTCTATTTCTTTTTTTTTATAGTATCCAAATCTTCAAAGAATAGCTTACTACATCAAGTATCACTAAAGGTGCTACATGGATCAATCATCTAAAATAAATGAAATAAAAAATGTGCTAGTGGATCAACATGTGAGCCTACGATCAAGCCGTGAGCCACACCAGCTGAATAAATCACGTGCAACTGTCTCCAATCTATTGCACCTAAAATCCATGTCCTCGCGCTTCTCCTTCGGCCAGAGACATAACAACGTACATTGAGTATTAAATGAGATAACATGAATCAAGATATGCGCAAATACCAACCCTAATATGTCCATTGACTCTTTTATATAGTCTATGCAACCAGCTACCAAAAGATTAATAATGTTTCTTGGTGTTTATATTCAAAAGGACATATGGACAATACACCAAATAATTGTGGCAAGCACACAATCAATGAAAGCAAGTTTGATTGTTTCATTTTTGTCACAAAAACAATATTTTTATTACCTTGCCAGTTCCTTTTGAAAAATTATCCTTCCTTAATACAATTTTCTATGCAAGAACAACATAAAGATTCTTATCATAATTAGATGAAACTATTTTATGCTACTACCCTCTTCTTAAACAAGTTTTACTTTCACTCGATGCGCCCACTTTGTTTCTTCGTCCCTTCGAAGTTACAGAACTTCTCATTTTCCTCCCTCATAGCCTCTTTGTCCGAGGTGCAAAGAGGAGATATTTCAGCTTTCTTTCTAAGTGTTCATTTTCTTTTTTTACACATACTAATTTGGTTGCGAGCCCACCCTCTAAAGTAATTATGGAGCTGTCAGATTTTATTCTGCCAAATCTTCATTGGTGAGTTACACTAAAATCACCCCAACCGACATCGGGAGTGTAGTATCATCACATATCCGTACAAGCTCTGCAAGAAAACCAGCTTTATGTGCATCTCGAGCAGCACTATATACCGCAACCATACACCATTTAAAACCATCAAATTTTTTTGAATGTTAAATTTAACACATCTATCTCCTCTAGTAATATCTTTAACGTTCACTGTGGATGAATTCACTCCTACTACAACGCCTCCCGACCTTCCAATAGGTAGGAAACAATACCACACAAAATCTAAGCCCCCGATAGATGCTTTGAGAACAGAGTCAGGAAATTTCATATCCCTATCTCTAAGATTTTTTTTTTCCGATAATGGACCTTTATTACTCAAAAGTTTTAAACATTACACCTAACCTCTGCATAACTAGGATGCAAACATCCGTTTCAATTCAAAAGGTACCAAAATAAAAGGCATTCGAAATGAAACCAAGTCTAAAGCAAAGTAGTCTCTACGGAGGCGGAGGATCAATCCGTAGATTATGCTGCCATCCATGTAGGGTCAAAGTATCCCTCGCCGCATACTCCAATCGTGTAGACACCTCCATAAATAAGTTGCGGTTCTCCACACGTTATAGAGGTGACCATAAACGGAGCGCAGCTGTACATCGGTAGATAACCTTCATAAGAGAAACATTTTTATCATTAAAAAACTTGTCATTTCTACATAGCCATAGCGACCAAATAACGGCAATCGCTCCCACCCTAATAAGTAGCTTGAACCTAGGATCTACACCATTTACCCAATTGCCGAATATATTCACAATGCATCATGGTGGATATAAGGTAGAACCTATCTAGATGGCTGACCATATAGATCTAGCAAATTTACAATGGAAGAATAAGTGTTTTATAGTCTCGCCATGATGACAAAAGACACACTTTTTTGCTTCCTTGCCAATTACGTTTACAAGGTTGTCTTTGGTGAGATTACCTCTTGACGAAGATACCACGCAAAAAACTTTGTTTTAAGCGGGATCTTCATCTTCCAAATTTTCGAATTATTATCAACTGGTATATCAGGATGGATTAAAGCCTTATACATAGAATCCATAGAGAATTTGCCACTCTCATAGATTCCAACGAAATTCATCAGATCCCACGACAACTGAACCGAATCCAGGCGCTGTAATAAAACATTTCAAGATGTTTGTCTAGATCCAATGAGACTTCTTCTAATTTATGCTCCCTTAGGGCATGTTCAACGCTGAGCGCTTGCTCAGACATTTGAGCCAAGAAAAAAAAAGGGATACTAATCCTGGCGTCAGATGAAGGAGTCCATGGCTCCAACGCAGGCCTCATGTACTTACTATTTCTAACGACCCGTCTAATTTTTCTGCGGCAAGGCAAATTACAGCAAGCGTTGGGTGCAGGATTTTGCGTCGACGCTTCTAGTTAAGCGCATGTTGACTAGGATCGGATGACAAAACCACCGAACGGCCGGGAAGAAATTCCTAGCGCCCCTGGTTAAGAGCCTCCGTTGTACATGCCCTTATAGTCTCATGAACAAAAGGATGTTTTTCCCTTTCGCGAAACCGTCACTATTCCATATGCCCCCTTTCATTGAGACTTACTTTTTCATAGGCACCTCTAGGAGCCATGACCGTACATGTGGTAGAGTCCTTATTACTCCCGGAATTCGTTTGTTCCTCCACACCATCTTCTTGTTTAGCATTGGAACATGATTGGAGCAACAATAGTAACTTTGTGTCCTGCTTCCGGCGCGAGCGCGGGTTACCAGAGCGGAATCCCTCGGAAAGTAGGAGCGGGGGTGGCCATGCGAGCGGCTTAACGGCCAGAATGTGTGGCTCTCGGCAGGGCTTCCTCTTGGCGTGTGGGATGTTGTGGAACCTGGCATGGGATGCAGTACGGTGTTTGGCAGCGGGAGTGTTAAATCGAGATGCACAATAAACGAAGAACGAAAAATAAAACACTGCAGGGGGACACGAGATTTTAACGTGGAAAACCCTTGCAACACACAAGGGAAAAACCACGGGCGCCAGCGAGCAAAACTTAACTATTTAGGTGGTGTTTACAAACGCCGTGGGTGTACAATGATGCGACCAAACCCTAGCGGCGGCTTACAGGGAAAATAAATAGACAGTGGCAACGATCCGTACCGGCGACCAAATACCGGCGACGGGCCTCGCTCCGCTCGTCAGAAGTTAGCCTCTCCTTAGAATTTGGATCACAATATAACAAACTCCACCTTGAGACAAATTCCTTGTAGCATGAACTTCAACAATCACCTGAATCAACAAAGAAAACACTTGCTGGCGCCAATAGCCACTTGGGCTAGACAGTTATACCAACCAAGCTTGAGCAAAGCTCAAACTTGGACACAGGGACAGGCTTAGTCATCATATCAGCAGGATTATCATGAGTACTAATCTTGCATACCTTCACTTTACCTTTTGCAACCACATCTCTGATTGCGTGGTACTTAATATCAATGTGCTTTGTCCTCTCATGGAACATCTGATCTTTAGTAAGATAAATAGCACTTTGACTGTCACTGAACAACTTAATCCAAGAATTATCTCCACAAAGCTCAGCATATAAACCTTTCAGCCAAACAGCCTCTTTACCTGCCTCAGCAATAGCCATGTACTCAGCCTCAGTAGTAGATTGTGCAACAACATCCTGCAAAGTAGCCTTCCAGCTAACAGCACATCCACCAACAGTAAACACATAACCTGTGAGGGACCTTCTCTTATCCAAATCGCCAGCATAATCTGAATCCACATATCCGGCGAGCCCCTCACCAATCCTGCCAAACCTCAAGCAAGTTTTTGATGTGCCGCGAAGGTACCTGAAAATCCACTGAACAACTTTCCAATGTTCTTTACCAGGATTAGCCATGTATCGACTGACCAAACTCATAGCATATGACAGATCAGGACATGAACAAACCATGGCATACATCAAGGAACCAACAGCACTAGAATAGGGAACTCGAGACATGTACTCAATATCATCTTCAGAGCTAGGACATTGCAAAGCTGACAACTTGAAATGAGAAGCAATTGGAGTAGTAACTGACTTTGCATCATGCATATTAAAACAATGAAGAACTTTCTTAATGTACTACTAAGAAACAACAAACTAGACTTTCTGTCCCTTTTAATTTCCATGCCTAGTATTTTCTTAGCAGGACCAAGATCCTTCATCTCAAACTCACTACTTAATTGATTCTTTAAATTAGTGATCTCTTTCATGATCTTGGCAGCAATCAACATATCATCAACATATAGCAGCAAATAAATAGGTGATCCATTAACAAACTTGATATACACACAACTATCATACTTAGATCTCTCAAAACCATGTGTAAGCATAAATGAATCAAACCTTTTATACCACTGTCATGGCGACTGTTTCAGACCATAAAGGGACCTCTTTAATTTGCAAACAAGATCCTCCTTACCAGGCACAACATAACCTTCAGGTTGGTCCATATGTATCTCCTCCTCCAACTCACCATGCAGAAAAGTAGTCTTTACATCTAGCTGCTCAAGCTCAAGATCATGCATATCAACAATACCAAAGAAAGCACGAATAGAACTATGCTTCACAACCGGGGAGAATACATCATTATAATCAACACCTGGAATTTGACTGAAACCTTTTGCTACTAACCTTGCCTTAAACCGTGGAGGCTCATTAGGAGACAAACCTTCCTTTCTTTTAAATATCCACTTGCAGCGGACAACCTTCTTTTGTTTAGGCAAGTGCACAACATCCCATGTGCCATTCTTCTCAAGCGATTGCATCTCTTCTTGCATCGCACCTACCCACTTCTCTTTATCAACCGAAGCAATGGCTTCAGTATATGTAGCTGGTTCAATATCATGCTCCACCTGTTCAGCACAACTAAAAGCATAATCAACAATATCACATTCTTGAATTAATCGGGTAGGGGGTGCAATATTTCTCCTAGGGCGGTCAGCAGCAATAAACCGTCCTTGTCGCTGAACAAAAGGTGGTGAAGGTGGAACATCATTATGATCATTGTTGGTTTCAGGAACCACATTTTCATTCTCCTTTGCGTGTTCCACCTGCACGCCAATTATGTGCTGCTCATCATCAGAAACATCAGGAGAATCAATAGCATCAGAAATATCAGTAGACGGACTATCATTAAACATAACCGCCTCATTAAAAACGACATTCCTGCTCAACACAATTTTCTTAGTTTCAGGATTCCATAATCTATATGCCTTAACTCCTGAACCATAACCAAGGAAGATGCACTTAACAGCCCTTGGCTCCAACTTTCCATTATCAACATGAGCGTAAGCAGTGCAACCAAAAACTCTCAAATCTGAATAATCAGCAGGCGAACCAGACCATACCTCAATTGGAGTTTTCTTATCAAGTGGAACAGAAGGTGACCTATTGATGAGATAACATGCGGTGGAGGCTGCTTTAGCCCAAAAACTTCTATGCATCTTTGCATTAGACAACATGCAGCGAGCCCTCGAAATAATGGTCCTGTTCATGCGTTCAGCCACGCCATTCTGTTGAGGGGTGTACGAAATGGTATGATGTCTTACCATCCCATCATTGCTGCAAAACTCATCAAATTCATTTAAACAAAATTCCATACCATTGTCAGTACGGAGTATCTGAACCTTCTTTTCAGTTTGGGTTTCTACCATAACTTTCCACTTCTTAAAAGCATTAAAAACATCAGATTTATGTTTCAAGAAATATGGCCACACTTTCCTTGAGTAATCATCAATATAGTAAGCATGTAATTAGCACCACCGTTAGAAGTTCTACGGGACGGACCCCAAACATCAGCGTGTTCATAATCTAAAATGCCTTTGGTGGTATGAACGGAAGCATTAAATTTTACTCTTTTATGCTTACCAAAGATGCAGTGCTCACAGAACTCAAGCTTACCTAAATCGCAGCCATCAATTAGTTCTCTCTTTGTCAATTCTGCCATGCCAAGCTCACTCATATGTCCAAGACGCTTATGCCAAAGGTTAGTCTTACTAGATTCATCAGAACTAACAGCAGCAGCAATACCAGGCAAAGTGCTACCTCTAAGGACATATAATTTCGCAGAATTCATATCACCAATCATAATAATGAGAGAACCTGATGATACCTTCAAAAGTTTGTTCCCACCTTTGTACTTGTACCCGTCACAATCAAGGGTACTCAATGAGATCAAATTCCTCGCCATGGAGGGTATGTGTTTCACTCCTGTCAACGTGCGTGTCATCCCATCATGGGTCTTGATCTGAACAGAACCAATGCCAACAATGCTGCACTGGTTGTCATTCCCCACACGCACAAAATCTCCACTCTGCACAGACTCATAAGAACTGAACCAATCTTTGTTACATCAAATATGAAACGAACATGCAATATCAAGAATCCATTCATCATCACGTGAAACACATGCAGCCAAGACAGCTAAGCAATCTCCATCAGAACTATCACTACCATCATTACCAGCAACAACAGCAGCCTCACTCTTACTGGTGACAACAGCAGCCTTACCATTACCATCATTATTTTTCGGTTAGTAAGTTCCGTTCCTTTTCTCCTTGTTCTGCAGCTTCCAACAATCATCAATATTGTGGTTAGATTTCTTACAATACCTGCAGAACTTGTCACGTCCTTTGGACTTTGAGCGACCTCTGTCGCCCTTGCTCTTATCTCTGTTGTTGTGGTAGTAGTTATCTCGCTGCTCAGGCCTGCCACGGACCTCTAATGCCTCCGCCTTGGAGGACGAACTTTCAGCCTGCACCATAGATTTCATTTTCTCCTTTTGTTGGAGAGCATCATAAACTTCCGCGAGAGTTAGTTTGTCGCGGCTCAATAACATGGTGTCACGAAAATTACTGAAAGAATTAGGCAGCGAGCATAAAAGAAGAAGACCTAAATCCTCATCCTCATACTTAACTTCTATAGACTGCAAATCAGAAACAATCTCTTTCCAGGAAGATAGGTGATTCATTACCGAACCTCCCTCTTGCAACTTATGCGAGAACAGCTTCATCTTCACGTGCAATCTGCCCGTGAGATCCTTGGACAAACAGATCTCCTCTAGTTTGACCCATAACTCGGCGGTGGTTTTCTCCTGCAACACTTCCTGCAGAATATTATTGGACAGATGGAGTTGAATCAACGATAAAGCCTTACGGTCTTTCCGCTTCTCCGCATCGGTCCAGGTATCCTTCGCTTTCTCGCCGAAAGCATCGATCGCTTCATCCAGATCTGAAGATTGGGCGAGAATCACCCTCATCTTCACTTGCCACAAAGCAAATCTCGTGGTGTAGTCCAGCTGCGGTAGATCGAACTTCAGTGACGACATCTCGTAAACCCTAGATCCAAAGAACACGGGCTCTGATACCACTTGTTAAATCGAGATGCACAATAAACGAAGAACGAAAAATAAAACACTGCAGGGGGACACGAGATTTTAACGTGGAAAACCCTTGCAACACACAAGGGAAAAACCACGGGCGCCAGCCAGCAAAACTTCACTATTTAGGTGGTGTTTACAAACGCCGTGGGTGTACAATGATGCGACCAAACCCTAGCGGCGGCTTACAGGGAAAATAAATAGACGGTGGCAACGATCCGTACCGACGACGGGCCTCGCTCCGCTCGTCAGAAGTTAGCCTCTCCTTAGAATTTGGATCACAATATAACAGGGAGGACTGGATGCCACCAGATCTGGCTGCCAGCGTGATGGTTTCTAGAGTCATCGTCTCTTTGTGGTGCGGTTCCTACTTCCCAGTGGTGGTTTCTAGAGTCAGCACAACTCCAGATAGGCGACGAGGTATATGGTGGTTTCCACATGAAGTTGGCATAGTTGTCGCGCTAGAGGTGCTCCCTATCAAATTGAATCTTCCTAGTCGCTGGCAAGTGTGGCCGCTGCTGTTTCAAGGGGGGTGATAACGATAACACCGCACAACCTTGGCCATGGTTCGGTTTTGACGGAGTTTGTAGAGTATGTGTTGGTATCCAACTGGCACATGTCTTGTTCGATTACAGTTGCTTGGGTTGGTTGCAACGGTTTTTGTGCTTGGCTTTACGCTAATTTGTCCACCAATTCTCTTCTTCTTGGTTAATAAAATAGCAATTTCCTAGCTTCTAAAAAATGTAAGTATCTAGTAGCTAGTTACATTGTTAATCCATGTGTTTTCTGATGAAAATACAGACAACTATTGGGAGAGGAACTATCTGGCTCAAATGTTCGAGATCTGCAGTCTCTCCAGAATCAACTTGAGATTAGTTTGCATTCCGTAAGAAAGAGGAAGGTACACCATCCTTTCCCCTTCTTCTTTTATTTATTTACTTACGCTGAAATTATATATGCATGATGCAATCTTTAATGGTAACGGATTTCTGTAGGAGCAACTTCTGGCCGTGGAGATCCAAGAACTCAACCAAAAGGTTCACTACATCTTCTTCCTCTTCTTCCTTTTGCTAGTACTGTTGTTGGTGTTGAGATAGCTCAGGTGTCTATTCTGGGATAAATCAATGCCATTAACGACTAATTATGTTATGGTGAGATGATTTTTTTATGTAGGGGTTTCATATTGAGAAGGAAAACATAGAACTTTGCACTAAATTGAGAATTGCTCATGAACACAAGATGGAACTACAGAAGAAGGTAAGAAATGTCTTAGAATACCTAGTACTGAATGCAAGGTAATATCAGTACTGGTCACGGATGCATGCCCGGGCGCTTCACTCCTTTTTGAAAAAAGGAAGTAGGACCTTCCTTGCCATTTATGCTAAAAAATGCAAGCTAGTACATTAATTCTAGTTGGCCCGTGAAGAAGCGTCCAAGCATTATGAAGAAAATCATGTTGTTAAGTACTCTATCTGGTCGTAGAACTATATCATTTTCGACATCGACACGGTTCTTAAGGTGAAACTTTGATCATCAGTTCACACAATAATAGTATTTTTTCAAAATGAAATAATTATACTTAACTAAAATATATTTGTAATGGATCTACTAATACCAGTTTATTTTAATCAATTTTGTTGAAAGAATCACAACATCCATAGAACTTAAGTATGTTTAACTAGTCAAAATCATAAATCTTTCAAAGCTGTAGTATTGACAAAGTAGCAAATGCAATATCCATGACTTATATGTAGTGCGAAATAATATATGTATGTGCTCACGCAACAGTTCTACTCCAGTAAAATATTAATACCAGCTTAATTCAGTACGTTATATTTGGTTGCAAGCATGGAAGAGAACTGGTGCTTGACAAATGAACTTATTTGTGATAATTACTTAGATTTCTGGAGGACTCAGATCGAGTGAGCAGCAGACTGGCGCAAGCAGCTCAAAAATGAGAGTACGTGAACCAAGTATTGACCTTGAGTTGTGCCAGCAGGAGCAGGAGGAAGAATAACACATAATATCTCGTCCACATCAGTAAGTATTCCTGTCTAATAACTTTGCTATAAAGATCCATTTGCTCAGTCGCATGTCAAACAAGTTATAAATGATTGCACGTACTATTTGTTAACTACAATTTGTTGATTTACATGAAACGACTTCGGTGTATTTTCAGTGCCTGGACGATATATGTCGCAGCTCATCAATTATTGTGCATACACCGTGTACTATGCACGAGGAGCCAAGAAACATGTATGCATGTCATGCATATTAAGATTAAACTAAACTGAAGAAGAACATGTTAGAACCCCATATATTTTTCTAGTGTCAAAGACACATATACAGCTGCAAATGTATTTATGTGCATCTAACTCGATCTTGCATGGAGAAGACAGAAGATCATATAGATTATTAATGAATGTGTCTATGCTTCTGCTTTTTTGTGTAGTCGCAAATATCGACCATTGTAGATATATGATCACAATAATGTACATCTGTAACTCGAACACTATGTACATTGACTCTAGTGGAAAATAGCTAATAGGAAAAAAAAAATAGTGGTGGCACACTTCAAAAATTATGCGCCACCGGTATTTGGCCAAAATACCGTGCGTACCGAAAGCTGGTACGTCACAAGTATTTTCTTAGTGATGGTGTGCGGAAAAAATGTACGCCACTAGTAAGTGCGATCTAGGAGTGAAATATGGCCTAAGTTACTAGCAGCGGGTACCATTTTTTAGCTACACCAGTGGCTTACCATCTGAATCTATTTATGAGCGTCACTTTATTGGTGGCCTTTTTTCTAACGCCTCCACTAATTACAGTACTAATAACGAAGGTTGGAATACTACTGGTTCAGTTTTCTGGAACACTGCTAGTATTTCAGTTACACGCGGCGTGGAAGCTACCATGCTACTGGTAACTGTTACCAGCAGTGTGTCACATACATGCTACTAAGGCCAATTTTAGCACGCCGCTGGTAGGATATTTCTTACGAACCTGGAGTCAAAAGTGACCCACTATTCACTAGAACAGAAATAGTTATAGGAAATAAAAAATGAAACCGTGTCTACGAGGAACTACACTTTTTTGATATAGTAGAAGGGAGACTTCGCGTGACAATTCCAAAATTCATCCCTGACAGTAATCGAACTCCGGTCGTTGGGGTGCACCACTGCGACCCCAACCACTGGGCTATGCCCACATCGTCAATAGTTATAGGAAATCAAGATTAGTGGCGGAGGCATCTAGCAATACCAATGGTAATCATTACCATACCCAAGTAAATTTTGTATATTTTTAAGGAATATGATTCCGGGTTTAGCTGTTGTGTCAATGTTTGTTCTTGAGAAGTTGTGTTCATGTTTGATCCTCCATTCTGAACATGTTTACAGCCCATGATGAGCATAAAAATGTCCTTGTTTTAAAATGCAAGAGAGTTGGTAAGGAATGCCAAATACCAAGTTTATAAAAAAAGAGTGGTTAATCACCTCGTCAAGGTAGAGAGACAAGTGGGGAGGGTACCTAAAGATGGGAACCACTCTCAAGTAACATATTAGTGTGAAAGATCACAGTGTTAGCATCTACCTACTTGCACATGAACATTTTCATATCCACAACTGCTTCTAATCTCAAGACATGCACATTACATATTAATCCCCACTTCCGTCTGCCAAGGTCCCAACCTATCCTTATTTACTTACCCGAGATTGTTCTTTTACAATCTATCCTAAGACTAAATAATAGTAATATATACAGTATGCACACACTTGCAAAAAAATTACAACAATGTTCATCGGGATCCTGAAAGAGTAATATGGTGCAAGATATCTTTTGTTTCACTACTAGGGTGACAGGGTGAGCTCACGGAGCTAGGAATCATCGACAAAGGGGAGGTGCAGGGAGAGAGAGGAGGGGGCTGCGGTGGTGGGCTAGGAGGCGGCGGTGCACAAGCGCACAGGGGAAGCGGCGTCCAGAGAGGATGAGCGCATCAAGCGCAAAGGGGGCAGTGGCCAGAGAGGACGAGGGAGAAGAGAAATGAAAGTAAAAGGGAGATAGAGATGACATGACACAAAGCATATTTTACCTCCCGGACAGAGAGAGATGTATGTACAAGCTAGAGTTGTGTTTCTTTGAAGCAAATATGGAACATGAGATAGTGTTTGTACGGTGTAGATCGATGGAGGTAGGGGCAATTCGTGGGAGGCTGCTGCTTGCTCCCTCATTGGCTGGAGCGGATTGTGTTGGCTGGAAAAAATACTAGTGGCGTACCAAACTTTGGTACGCCAGGAGTATAAACTTACCTCTGGTGTAGCAAAACATGTGATAGGCCAACGGTACTTACACAGGCACCCCTGGTGGAACAGCGTCCGTACACCCGCCTATCCTTGCCATGCCACGATTTGGTATGCCAGTGATATCTAGCTACCGCTAGCGTAGCAGAAAGATAGTACGCCAGGGATATTGAAAGTGCATGGAGCCCCCATGTGTGATTTTTTTAATTAATGACAATCCCTATGAAATAATGTTTGCATCGAGCTATATTTGTAGGGTTTGTCCATAGGCAATGTTTGAACCATATATTGGCTTCAAGGTTGCAAGAGAAGAACAAAATGAATAAGATCAAGTGTCAAGTATGTCTTGAAGAAGAAGATGGTGTGAGATCTCATGCATATCTTCAAGACATCAACATAAGGAAGAAACAAGAAATGGTGTGCAAGTTAGAGATGAGCTATCCCGAGCAGATCATATGCTTAAAGCTTGCAATCCATATGGTGATCATGGAGGTGTGAAGATGCTCCTAAGAAGAAGCTCTCCCATAGTGGATTATGGGGGAGCAATCCGCAAGACTTCATGATGAGGACATCCCAAGTATCAACACTACAACAAGCACCAATGGACCAATCAACACTACACCAAGCATCAACGGACCAATCACAAGAAGCCGTGCGAAACAAATAAGAGATGAGGTGAACGCTAACTTAACTTTATCTTATAACCTTGAACTTGATGAGATGGCTATGCTTTCATCTACTTTGTTGTTGGTTGAATTCACGAACAAGGTTGAAGGAAGCCCACAACAATGAAGAACAAAGTTATCAACAACAAATGTCAAGCTATCAAGGCCAAAGAAATCTCCTGCTATCATTTTTTACTTTGATCTTTCGTAGTGCTTGCAACGTATGGTTGAGAGACGGGGCAAGTAGGATATATCAAAAGAAGCTCCATTTCCATCAAAAAAACCTCACCTCTTTTCGAGTTGTGTAGCTCCATTAATGGCCGTTTTGGTGGGAGGTGTTCTGGCTGTCAGCAGTTCACGATTTTCCGAGAAGCTTCTCAATAACTCCCAAGTTGACTATTTTCCTTGAACGTTTTCACCCCAAAGCTGGTTACTTAGCTGGCCTCCTTTCACACCTAAGCAGGGGGTTGTCCCTTAGTATAAATAAGCTAGTTCTTCCTCTTCGAAGGGAGTTTTGGCCATTTGAAATTTCAGAACAAAGACATAGGCTCATCCTGAGATTGGAGAGACCTTGCTACCCTTATTCTCGTGATTTCTTGCGGATTTGCATCTAATTTGTGCTCCATGACTTGAGCTTGGTTGTGTGGATTAGTTTTCGTGATTCCCTTGCGGATTGCACCTAGTTTGTGCTCCATGACTTGAGCGTGGTTGTGTGGGCTAGTTCGCGGATTGTGGATAGGCAATTGTCTCGGATTGCAGGCTACGGTTGGCATCCTCTTCGCACGGTCATAATCTATTATTTTCTTTTTGGCTACTTGCAGCTAGTTATCCCTCTTGTATCCTTGATCCTACAACGTGAAGATCGGGCCAAACTTTCCAAGCACCCGAAGCTGGTGTATATCACTTCATCAAGCAAGCACACTTAGGGAAGGCGTTCCATCTTGTTGCGATCAAGATCGTCATCATCGAGCTGAAGTAGAATGAGCAAGGTTAAGGTTTGGTCTTCATATGGTTTATTTCTTACCGTTCTCGTGGTTTAGCTGGGAGACCGGGTTATAGGTTAGTTGCTGCTAGCGTGTAGAAGCTTCCTTGTGACGGTACAGCACACGTCCGTTGGGAACCCCAAGAGGAAGGTATGATGAGCACAGCAGTAAGTTTTCCCTCAGTAAGAAACCAAGGTTTATCGAACCAGTAGGAGATGAAGGCCACGTGAAGGTTGTTGGTGGAGGAGTGTAGTGCGGCGCAACACCAGTGATTCCGGCGCCAACGTGGAACCTGCACAACACAATAAAAATACTTTTCCCCAACTTAACAGTGAGGTTGTCAATCTCACCGGCTTGCTGAAAACAAAGGATTAAACATATGGTGTGGAGAATAATGTTTGCTTACGAAGAACAACAAAGAACAGAGATTGCAGTAGATTGTATTTTAGATGTAAAAGAATGGACCGGGTCCACAGTTCACTAGTGGTGTCTCTCCAATAAGATAAATAGCATGCTGGGTGAACAGGTGGGCAATTGAAAAATAAAGATTCAATACATATCATGATGATCACTATGAGATTTAATCAGGGCAGTACGACAAAGAACATAGACCGCCATCCAAGATGCATCTATGCCTAAATAGTCCACCTTCAGGTTAGCATCCGCACCCCTTCCAGTATTAAGTTGCAAACAATAGACAATTGCATTACGTATGGTGCGTAATGTAATCAACACAAATATCCTTAGATAAAGCATTGATGTTTTATCCCTAGTAGCAACAGCACATCCACAACCTTAGAACTTTCTGTCACTGTCCCAGATTCAATGGAGGCATGAACCCACTATCGAGCATAAATACTCCCTCTTGGAGTTACAAGTATCAACTTGGCCAGAGCCTCTACTAGCAACGGAGAGCATGCAAGAACATAAACAACACATATCTGATAGATTGATAATCAACTTGACAGAGTATTCTATATTCATGGGATCCCACTAAATACAACATGTAGCATTACAAATAGATGATCTTGATCATGTTAGGCAGCTCACAAGATCTAAACATGATAGAACAAGAGGAGAAGACAACCATCTAGCTACTGCTATGGACCCATAGTCCAAGGATGAACTACTCACGCATCAATCCGGAGGCGGGCATGGTGATGTAGAGCCCTCCGGTGATGATTCCCCTCTCGGCAGGGGCCGAGGCGATCTCCCGAATCCCCCGAGATGGGATTGGCGGCGGCGGCGTCTCTGGAAGTGTTTCCGTATCGTGGCTCTCGGTAATAGGGTTTAGCGATGGAGGGTATAAGTAGGCGGAAGGGCAGCGCAGGGGGCGGCCCTGTGGTGTGGGCGCCTCGTCGCCCCACTTCGTATCCCTTCCGGTCTTCTGGAAGCTCCGTGGAAAAATAAGACCCTGGTAGCATGTCACTTCAGAAATTATTGTTGTTATCATTTTGTTAGCAATCTATTTCCTTTGTAGGATTTCTGAAACCAAAAACAACAGAAAACAGCAACTGGCGCTTCGGCATCTTGTTAATAGGTTAGTGCCGGAAAATGCATAATAATGATGTAAAGTATGTATAAAACATGTGAGTATTGTCATAAAAGTAGCATAGAACATAAGAAATTATAGATACGTTGGAGACGTATCAAGCCCCTAGCTTACTACTCTCGAGTAGGTAAACGATAACAACAACTCAAGTGACATGCTACCAAAATAATCTTGATCAACATTATTGTAAAGCATATGAGATGAATGGTGTGATTCAAAGCAATAGATTTCTAACAAAAGATAATGACTAAACAACTGAATCATATAGCAATACTTTTCATGAATAGTACTTTCAAGACAAGTATCAAAAAGACTTGCATAAGAGCTAACTCATAAAGCGATAGATTCAAAGTAGAAGGCAATTAAGCAACACAAAGGATGATTAAGTTTCAGCAATTGCTTTCAACTTGTAACATGTATATCTCATGGATATTTGTCAACATAGAGTAATATAACAAGTGCAATAAGTAATCATGTAAGAATCAATGAACACAGTTAACACAAGTGTTTGCTTCTAAGATAGAAAGAAGTAGGTAAACTGACTCAACATAAAGTAAAAGAAAGGCCCTTCGCAGAGGGAAGCATGGATTACTATTTTTGTGCTAGAGCTTTTTATTTTGAAAACATAGAAACAATTTTGTCAATGGTAGTAATAATTCATATGTGTTATGCATAATACTTCCTACAAGTTGCAAGCCTCATGCATCGAATACCAATAGTGCCCGCACCTTGTCCTAATTAGCTTGGATTTACATGGATTATCATTGCATAACATATGTTTCAACAAAGTGTCACAAAGGGGTACCTCTATGCCGCCTGTACAAAGGTCCAAGGAGATCAATCGCATTTGATTTCTCGTTTTTGAATAATCTCAACTTAGGACATCCATACCGGGACAACATAGAAAACAGATAATGGACTCCTCTTTAATGCATAAGCATTCAACAACAAATAATATTCTCATAAGAGATTGAGGATGAATGTCCAAACTGAAAACTTCCACCATGATACATGGCTTTGGTTAGTGGCCCAATGTTCTTCTCTAACATATGCATACTCAAACCATTTGATCATGATAAATCACCCTTACTTGACAAGACGAACATGCATAGCAACTCACATGATATTCAACAAAGGTGTAAAAAGTTGATGGCGTCCCCAGAAACATGGTTACCGCTCAATAAGCAACTTATAAGAACTAAAACACATAGCTACATATTCATCACCACAATAGTTTTTAAGCTATTTTCCCATGAGCTATATATTGCAAAGATAAAGGAATGAAATTTTAAAGGTAGCACTCAAGTAATTTACTTTGGAATGGCAGAAAAATACCACATAGTAGGTAGATATGGTGGACACAAATGGCATGGGTTTTGGCTCAAGGTGTTTGGATGCACGAGAAGCATTTCCTCTCAGTACAAGGCTTAGGCTAGCAAGGTTGTTTGACCTAAACACAAGTATGAACAGGTACAGCAAAACTTACACAAGAACATATTGCAAGCATTATAAGACTCTACACTGTCTTCCTTGTTGTTCAAACACTTTTACCAGAAAATATCTAGACCTTAGAGAGACCAATCATGCAAACCAAATTTCAACAAGCTCTACGGTAGTTCTCCACTAATAGATTAAACTACATGATGCAAGAGCTTAAACATGATCTTTGAGAGCTCAAAACAATTGCCAAGTATCAAGTTATTCAAAACCATATGAAGCATTTTCTGATTCCAACCAAATAGCAATCAACGAAGCAATTTTCAGCCTTCGCCATGAACATTAAAGCATAACTAAGAACACAAGTGTTCAAATGAAAAAGTGGAGCGTAATATCTCCAATACAAGGATGGTGGGATCCCACTTTATTCAAACCAAAACAAAAATAAAAGCAAACATACGCTCCAAGTAAAGAACATAAGATGTGATGGAATAAAAATATAGTTTCACTAGAAGTGACCTGATAGGTTGTCGATGAAGAAGGGGATGCCTTGGGCATCCCCAAGCTTAGATGCTTGAGTCTTCTTAAAATATGCAGCGACGAACCACCGGGGCATCCCCAAGCTTAGACTTTTCACTCTTCTTGATCATATTGTATCATCCTCTTCTCTTGACCCTTGAAAACTTCCTCCACCCCAAACTTAAAGCAAACTCATTAGAGGGTTAGTGCATAATCAAAAATTCATATATTCAGAGGTGACATAATCATTCTTAACACTTCGGGACATTACCCAAGGCTACTGAAAGTTAATGGAACAAAGAAATCCATTCAACATAGCAAAAGAGGCAATGCGAAATAAAAGGCAGAATCACAAAACAACAGTCGTAAAGACGAATTTTCCAGGCACTTAACTTGCTCAGACGAAAAACTCAAAACTAATGATAGTTGCGTACATATCTGAGGATCACACACGTAAATTGGCAGATCGTTTTGATTTTTCTACGAGAGATCTACGCAAATTCGTGACAGACAGAAATTCTGCGCAGTAATCCAAATCTAGTATCAACTTTACCATAGAGACTTTACTTGGCACAAAAACATGATAAGGAGAGGTTGCTACAGTAGTAACAACTTCCAAGACTCAACAATACAGTAGTAAAATAAAAACATGGGTTATCTCCCAAGAAGTGCTTTCTTTAACGCCTTAGGCGCAGAAAGTGCAAATCAAGTATTATCAAGAGAAGAAGCATCAACATCATAATTTTTCTTACAAACACAAATTGTTGCAGAGGGTACCTTAGATGCTCCATTATCCAAATTTCCCATGGTGGTGCTAGGGGTTTTATCAATTTTAGGCCTATAATAATTCTTTGGTTTAGGCACCTTAGAGACATACATGTATTTTTCCTCTTTACCCACATAAGCTTTCTCCTTAAACTTAAGAGAATAAAAGTTGAACTCAAGGTTCCCATAGCTTTTTCAAGTTCACTAATCCTATTGGTTTGATTATCATGGATAACACAAGTTTCTAGGATAGCAATTCTTTCATTAATTCCTCCTAGGATTTATCAAGTTTATCAGTATTATCAAGTAATATTCCCAATTTAGTCTCAACACTTGGAATTTTTTTCTCTATGGCTTCCAAATTTTTCATGACATCCTCAAGAGAGATTTCAATTTTAACTTCATTAACAGGTGGTGTTCCAACTAGACTCTCAATGATGCAACTAGCTTCTAAAGCAGGAGTACCTAGGAAATTACCTCCCGAAAGTGTCGTCGTGGTGAACAAACAGATGCCATAGGATGGCTTATGTTGGGGCCGAATGGACGCTAGAGGATTCGGGGGAGGGTTTATGACTAGATGGGATGAACTTCCGGATGGTTTCCTCAAGAACTTGGCCAAGGCCAGAGGTTGAAGAAGAAAGACACAAGGAAGAACTCGCTCTAGATCACTATCTTCATTGATCTCCACAGGTTACAGGTTTGAGCTTACAAGGTTCCTCTCTCTATGTTCCGCGCGTATGAATGGGGCTCCCCTCTCCTTATATAGGGGAGAGGGTGGCTTACAGGCAAGAAACCCTAATGGCATCTTTGACTAGACAAACTACTTCACAAAGATACTTTACAAAGCTACTTTAATCATAGATGACGGGGTCTTCTTTAAACAGGGAGGCTGACGTCCTCCGGCTTCTTTGACCGTCATCCTCCTCTTTATCTTCAGGCCTTCGTTTAAAGCCACTTTGCTTAGCTTATCCTTGTCTTCTAGCTCTGAAGAGAATCTTTGACTGGTCCTGCCGACATGCTCTTCCTTCCGGTCTCCGGCATCCTTTCTATCCGGTCCCGGTATACCCCTCTTGGGGATACCGGCTTAGCCTTACTTAGCCAAACTCTTATCTTTGAGCTCCGGTACAAATATTAAACCGGTATCTTGATGGATAAGACCATCCGGTTTGGCATGCCTTTGGCATACCGGGGTCATCCCCCCAACATTAGTCCCCGAAGCTGGTATAGTCTGGCGGATTCTATCCAACAGACCATGCCTGGTTCCCATGTCCTTGCATACCGGTTTAATTTATCCGGCGCTCAGCTTAGCTCCGGCATCTTTGCCCGGACTCATGCCCTCTCTTTGCAAGGCATTTTCCGGCAGCTTATCCTCCGGCATCTTAGTCATTGAATACTACCTCGGCGAAGTCGAGAATATATCGGGTCCCGCACTTGTCAGTGACATGCGCACTGTGAATGACGCGCCAGTGTCAGGGGTCACTTCCCTTCGGCTTCCGGGCGCGTATTAATTGCTCCACAGCGGATCCCCACCACTTCTCTGGATCCGTGTGTCCCTCCCTGTGGCTTCTCGCTGTTTCGCGTGTATCGCCGCACCACGTGGCAGCCCGTGGAGCGAACCGTCGCGGCCCATGGCCCGAACCGCTGCGGTTCAGCGGTTTTTGCCCACTCTCTCTCTTCCTTTATAAGGCAAAACCGCCCCTTCTCCTTCCTTTTCTCGCATTCCCCAGTTCATCGCGCACAAGTGCTCCTCGCTCTTGTGTCTTCGCCGCTCCTCGCTGTCGAGCTCCGCCGCCCGGCTAACCCACGCTAGTGCTCCGCCGGACGCCGCCGGACTTCATCGCGCGAAGAGCTTCTGCGGTGCTGCTTCCGCGGCCGCGACATTGACGCTTCCTCGAGCTTCTTGCCTCGCCGTCGACGGACTTCCTCGCCCACGGCAAGCTCACCAAACCACCGGCGAACTTCCTCCTCCGCGACTCCGCCGCCCCAGGTTAGGCTTAATCTGGGTTTATCCCTCTTTTTCTTGCTCTTCAGATCTTGAGTTGGTTGCGTATTTACTTCTTCTTTTCTGCTGCTTTTTCTCTCTTTCGTAGATCTTCGCGCGGGGGTAGTTCTTGGGAAATCTGTTTTTTCGAGTAGATACCGGGGCTCCTCAAATCCGCATGTCTTCCGAGCAGTACCTTTCCACTTCCTCCTCCAGTAATCAGGAAAGTCGCGCCTCTGACGGGGTTAGCGCAGATCTAGCCCAGATGGAAACCGACGGCGGCCAAGAGCAAGATGCCGGTAGCTCTAGCCAAGCTTCCGGTGCTGACCCTTCCGATATCACTCGTGGAGCCTGGATGGGCTCCAGCGTTAGTGAATACGAGATTGACTGGCTTTACCGGTCCAGGAGGATTCCGGAAGGAGTAACCTGCCGGCTTCCTGGCGACGAGATCGAACCGGTGCCTAAACCCGGTGAACGCGTCGTCTTCCTTGCTCACTTCAAGCGCGGCTTCGGCCTCCCTGTCTCCTCTTTTTTCTGGAGTTTTCTTGATTTTTACAAACTCCAACCTCACCACCTTCCCGGCAACGCCATTTTCTACCTCTCCTGCTATGCCACCTTCATGGAGGCTTACATCGGCATTCGTCCCACTCGCGAGACGTTTGCTCGATTCTTCGCCCTTCGGATTAATTCCGTTCAGGGCTTAGACATTCCTAAACCCAAACCCCCCGTACAATGCGGGTCTTGCATCATTGGCTCTCGTCAAGGGAGCCCCTTCTTCAAGTTTTCCGGTCTCGAGTCATGCCGGTTATGGCAAGGGACCTTCTTTTATGTGAAGAACAACGGCGCCGCAGATCTTATTGATCTGCCTCCTTTTGATCCGGCGCCGCCCACAAAGACCAACTGGAGCTATAATCCGAAGGAGTCTCATAACGAGACTAACCGGATTATACGCTTCATGAAACAGCAGATGAAGGACACCGACATCTGCTCCGACGATATCATCCGCACCTTCATCTCTCGCCGGGTCTTCCGCGCCCACAAGATGTGCGAGGTATGGCCCCGGTGATCCTACCAAGATCACCGGGCTTCCTCTCAGCAAGAAGGACGTTGTCCTTAAGGCCAGGCAGATCTGCCAGACCTCCATGCCGGAAGATTGGGAATGGGGCCTCCGGCCTCTTAGCTCTACTAACCCTCCGACCCAAGAAGTAAGAAATTACGCAACTCGGGTCGGTTCACCGGAAGCTTTCATCGCGGTTAACACCTTTTCTCTTTTGTTCTTTCAGGCCAAGGACCGTTTCCCCGGCATCGAATCTGACCAGCTAGGCCGTTGCCGGAAGTGCGGTCTCGACAAATTTGACCCCGACCCCGTCATTCATTGGCGGGACCTGAAGATGGGCCGGACTGCAGCCTCGCGCCTCGGCAAGTCTCCGCCGGAACCCGCCGGTTCATCTGATGAATTGACCATCTTAGAGGTAGCTCTCCTTTTATACCTCTCATATTCTTATGTTATCATTCTTCTGTAGATGTTCCCTCAGACAACATCAACCCACAGGTCCATGAGCACGTCGCCCCCCTGCAGGCCGAGGCAGGCCAAGAGTTTGTGGACAAACTCATGGCCCAGGGCAAGAAAAACAAGACCCCGGCTTCTGATGCCGGCTCAAGC
Organism: Lolium multiflorum; assembly: GCA_030979885.1. NCBI lineage: Eukaryota > Viridiplantae > Streptophyta > Magnoliopsida > Poales > Poaceae > Lolium > Lolium multiflorum. Next base: position 46,546,689 of record CM061751.1, on the reverse strand, counting down.
CAAGCTCCTCCAGCCAAGCGCTTCCGGACCGAACCTCTCGCGGGTAAGGTCGTAGCTGTGAGGCGCCACAAGGGCAAACAGATGCCGACCTCTACCGGGTAAGGCCCCACTTTTCTGCTTGTTTTGTTTTCACCAAGTTCTTTTCCGGTTGCTTTTTTCCCAATCTTTTCTTTTCTCTTTTTCAGCCCCGCGCTCAAGCTTGAGGGCTCTGCCGGATCTGCCAGGACCTCAACTCCTCCTCCTCACTCAAGCCCGGCACCGTCTGGTGCCGGCACCACCTCTGCCTCCCCTCTGGGAGGCACAACAAGTTCGGGGCGCGCGGCCCCTACACCGCCAGATCACCGCGCGGAGGAGGACCTTGCCTCCCCTCCAGAGACCCAAGACACCGGCGCCAGCAACATGGGCGCCGGAAAAGAACCTGCCGGGCGGGCGGAACCTTCGGTTCCTCCCGTCCTTGAAAAGAAGAAAAAGAAGAAGACTTCCTCCAAGGCCGCGCCGGAAACTTCCGTGCCGGCAACCTCTACACCAACGCCGCCGCCGGAAACCTCTGTTCCTGAGGCAACCGGGGCCACGCCAACGCCTCCACCAACCCAAGGACCTCCCGCGACTGCGCCCAAGCCGCCGCCTGCGACCCTCAAGATCACAGACTTCCTCAAGCCGGGGGCGTCCCGCGGAAAGGCCGCGGATGGCAGCGCCTCAAGCGGCTCGCAGCCTCTAGTGCTGCATGTCGGGCCTGCCGCCGTTGTGGTCCAGGACAAACCTTCCGGCCTCCTGGGCCGGATTGTTGAGCTGAAGCGCGAGGGCAAGGACTTGGGGCATCTTCTCCCCTATGCCCAAAAATGGAATGATGCGGACATCTCCGCAGCTACCCGTGGCTTGGGGAAAGACCGCCTTCCAGCGCCAGATCCTGCTGGCCCTCGGTCCACTGAAGAACACTTCACGCGGCTCAAGCATGCCGTGAAGGAGTTCGACAGCGCGTGGTACGACGCCACCAGCAACGTGGTGGTAAGTTCCGCCAACCTCTTGTAAATTTTCTTGATGCCGGTTTTCTTCTTTCCGGATCTTGTCTATTCTCCCAGTCCCCGAGTTTTGGGTTTAGAGTGCAGCTCTTAGCGCAAAACTTTCTTTTTAAGAATCTTTGAAACCGGCATCTTTCTCATAGGATACCACAAACTCCCAGTCCCCGAGTTTTGGGTTGAGAGCGTAGGTCTTAGCGCAAAACTTTCTTTTAAAGACACCGCAAACTCCCAGTCCCCGAGTTTCGGGTTGAGATCTTGCTCTTAGCGCGAAACTTACTAGAAACGCACGAAACCGGCATAGCCAGTCCCCGAGTTTCGGGTTAAGATCCTTTGTTCTTTGCTAACATCACTTCCTTAAATAGAGCACGGCCGACGCCCGGAAGGCTCTCTTCGAGGAGCTTCTTTGGGAGCACCGGAACCTTGCTGAGGCGCACAGCAAGTGCCAAGGTAACTTCTTGCGCCTCCGGCATCTTTTTACCGGAAGGTTTTCTTTTCTTTGTTACTTACAAGTTTTTCGCATAACAGCTATCCCGGAAGCCTCCATTGAGGCCCTCAAGGCCCAGGTTGCCGCACTCCAAGGTACAACTTCTGTTTTTCCGGTTAACTTGCTTCTTTGTGTCTCATCTGTTTTTGTGTTTTCGCTAACATCCTCTTTTTCGGCTTTTAGCTGAAAAGAAGCAGCTCATCCGGGATCACCAGAAGGCCTTGGACGCCCAGAAGGAGATCTCTAGGGAGCTCAAGGATCAGGCTATCCAGGCCGGAGTCCGGCATGCCGAAGAGCTGAAGGCCGCTGAATCTGCTGCGGAGGCTAGGCTTAATGAAGCGCTGGAGGATGCCGGCAACGCCAATGTGGTGTTGCAGGCTGGGCTAGAAGAAGCCACCAAGGCGCTGAAAACAGCCGAGGGCAAGGCCGCAAAAGCGCACAAAGCCGCCGCGGAGGAGGCCGCCAGGGCACAGAAAGCAGCCGAGGACGAGGTCGCGCGGTTGAAGGCGGAACAGAAGGAGTACGACCTTCTGGTTACGCGGACTGATGCGCTTGCCCTTCGTACGTTTTTCTTTTCTCTTTTCCGGTTTCTGCTTATAAGCTTATTTATTCCGGTATCATATACTTAGCTTTCGTTTGTCTTGCAGGGCTCTTTCCGGATTCCCAGGCACACGCTATAAAGAAGGTTGCAGAGCACCGGGCGCAGCAGGCAGCGAGAATCGCCCTGGGATCCCTATGATCACTTGGTTGCTCTAAACGCGCGGGTCTCCCACATGCGCTCGGTGGACCGGAACCTTTCCGACATCCCTGAGGTGGCCTCCCAGCTCTTCAAGACTCTCTGGCCTGGCGATGCCCGACACCTTCTCCCTTATCAGCGATCGCCTGAAAGGTGCTGCCGAAGGATCCGGGAGTGGGTGCTCCGCTGCCCGTGCCGGAGCAGACTCAGCGTCGCGTTGCCTGCTCCTGGTATCCGGAGCTGGATCTGGACGCCCTCCTCGGCGTGCGTGAAGGCGCTCCCACCGATCTGGACCCGGTCCTTACCGCTAAGCGGCAGGACCGCGCGTACCATATCGCGGAGTACGCTGAAATGCGCACCTTCATCCCCCCTCCTGAAGACGTCAAGGACTATCTGAGCGAGGAGGAGGAAGATGAAGGTAAGGATGAGGGTGCCGAGGATGTGCCACCGGAAGCTCCTGATGCCGGCGCTGCTCTCCCTGAAGCCCCTGCTGCTTGACTATTTGTTGTGAAAAGATGTTACCTGCTCCTGCTTGCTTTGCAACAAAACTTGTTAAATTCTACCCCGGTATGCCGGGGTTTATGATGTAAGATAAAACTTATCCTTTTGGTCTGTGGTACAACATTTTATGCCGGTAGGCTATACCGGTAACTTATTAAGTTAAGTTTGTCTTAACATATTTGCTTGTTGAGTTGCTTTTTCTTGCACTGCAATGATTTCGAAATTGTTTTCGCATCCAATTGATGCATACTTGGCTCTTTTGCCTTGGCTCTGCCTACCTTCTCTGGGAATTTTTGGCGTATGAGCACAAAGTTCTTTTACCAAGCAAGCATTTTCTTGAACTTAGAAATAACTTGAAATTTTTGCAAAAAACCGGTATAACCGGGGTTAGTTAAACTTTTCCGGATTGTTCTTTCCTGCTCTCTCTTTCCGCAGTTCATGTGCTTATCCCCTACCGGTTTATCTTGCTTGCCATGAAGCCAAGTTATGGACAACAGCAGAGTCGAAGACTCCGGTATGGTCTAGCACACTACTAAACCGGAAAGAAAAAACATTCAATAGGCAACCGGCAACAGAAAAAATAGACATGTTTCATGCAACTTAGTAAGGGTAGTCCCCGAGATTCATTCGAGGTTCCGACATCTTTTTATTCATAGCAAAAGAGGTACAAAAAGGAACTTCTTACAGCACCACTTCAAGAGTAGAAAGGACGCAACAAAGCTACATTCCATGGGCGTTTGGTCTCCTCTCCCGACTTGTCCGCCTTTCCTTTCTTCCATTCCTGTGCATCAATCAGGTAATAGGCATCATTGTGGAGAGCCTTGCTCACAATGAAAGGTCCTTCCCACGGAGGGGAAAGCTTGTGCCGGCCTTCAGTGCGCTGCACTAGGCGTAGCACTAGGTCTCCTTCTCGGAATACCCTCGGGTTAACCTTCCGGCTGTGATAGCGTCTGAGGTTTTGCTGGTAAATGGCTGTTCTTGCCAGAGCTAATTCTCTTGCCTCTTCTAGCAAGTCCACATCGTTTTCTCGGGCCTCCTTTACCTCTTCTTCGGTATAGAGCTGCACCCTTGGTGAATCATGGAGAATGTCGGTTGGTATGACCGCTTCTGCCCCATACACCATGAAGAATGGCGTGTATCCGGTAGACCGGTTCGGAGTTGTTCTTAGACTCCACAGCACTGATGGTAGCTCATCGATCCAACATCCCGGCGATTTTTCCATTGCATCAATGAGTCTTGGTTTGATACCGGAAAGTACTAAAGCATTCGTTCTTTCAACTTGGCCATTGCCTTGTGGGTGCGCCACTGAGCACAAATCCAACCGGATGTTCTTGTCTTCACAAAATCGCTTGAATTCTCCTTGAGCAAAGTTTGAGCCATTGTCAGTTATGATGCTGTGCGGGTATCCATACCGCAGAATTACATCTTTTAGGAACTTTACCGCTGTGTGGCCATCACATTTTGCGATAGGCTTCACTTCCAGCCACTTGGTGAATTTATCCACCATTACCAAGATGTGGGTCATGTTTCCCCTTGCGGTTTTAAATGGTCCAACCATGTCCAGGCACCAGACAGCGAATGGCCAAGTTAGCGGTATGGTTTTTAAACCGGATGTTGGGGTATGGTTTTGCTTGGCGTACCTCTGGCACCCATTGCATTTTCTTACCATATCCTCCGCATTCTCCAAAGCCGTTGGCCAATAGAACCCATGCCGGAACACTTTTGCCACCAGCGCCCTTGACGAGGCGTGGTGCCCGCATTCTCCTCGGTGAATTTCCTCGAGCATTTCTTTTCCCTCTTCCGGCTCCACACATCTTTGGAGGACACCGGTAACACTTCTTTTGTATACCTCACCATTGATGATGGTGTAAGCTTTGGACCTCCTCTGTATCCTTCTGGACTCATTTTCGTCAACCGGCAAGGTGCCGTTGATCAGGAATTCCTTAATAGGTTTAACCCAAGATGGCGCTTCTCTAACCACAAACACCGGCATGTCTATGTCCATGTTGTCCACGAGCGTTACCTCTGCCGGTATGGGTGCCGCAGTCCCCGAGCTTACCGGTGGAGTCCCCGGGTTCGCTGGAACAGTCCCCGAGTGTGCCGGAACAGTCCCCGGGTTTCCTTCATCGATATCCATTGGCACCACATGTGATTCCGGTACGAAAATTGACTCTGATTCCGGACTTGGTTTGATTGATGGAACTCTTAAGTGTGCCAAAGCTATTCCGGGGGGAATTTCTCGCCTCGATGAGCCTAGCTTGGATAGAGCATCCGCGGCTTCATTTTCAGCCCGCGGCACATGGTGAAACTCACACCCTTCGAAGAAGCCGGCAATCTTTTGCACATGAAACCGGTATGAGGCCATGTTGGCATCTTTTGCATCCCAATCTCCGGAACACTGCTGCACCACCAGATCTGAATCGCCGTAGCAAATGATCCGGAGCGCTCCGATTTCTTTTGCGACCTTTAGCCCATGTATCAAGCTTCGTACTCAGCGACATTGTTTGATGCCCTGAAGTGCACTTGTAGAACATACCGAGGTGATCTCCTTAGGTGAGGTGAGCACCACACCGGCACCCAGACCCTCCTTGAGTTTGGATCCGTCAAAGTGCATCTTCCAGTATTCTATCTTGTGTTCTGGCGGCTTGTATTGTATCTCCGCCCAATCGACCAAGAAATCAGCTAAAGCTTGCGATTTTATGGCATCTCTTCTTTCATACACCGGTACATATGGTGATAGCTGAATTGCCCATTTTGCAATCCGGCCGCTGGCGTCCTTGTTGCCCATGATATCGGAGATGGGTGCCTCACTCACCACCTTCATGGGGTGCTCCTCAAAGTAATGCTTGAGCTTCGTGGCGGCCATGAACACGCCATAAGTCATCTTTTGGAAGTGCGGGTAGTTCTGTTTTGAGGAGGAGAGCACCTCGCTCAGGTAGTATACCGGCCTTTGCACGGTTTTTCCTTCCTCTTCTCGTTCCACCACAACCACAACACTAACCACCCGGTTTGTTGCCGCTATATAGAGCAGCATAGGTTCCCTTTCCAAAGGTGAGGCCAGTATTGGTGCGGTAACTAGCATTGTTTTTAGCTCTTTAAATGCTGCGTCTGCCTGAGGGGTCCCGAAAGTATCGGATTTTTTCATTAGGGCATAAAGCGGCAAGGACTTTTCTCCTAGCCTGCTTATGAACCGGCTTAGCGATGCCAAGCTTCCGGTAAACTTTTGCACATCCTTGAGTTCTCGCGGTATTGTCATTCTTTCTATTGCCCGGATTTTTACCGGATTCACCTCGATTCCCCGGCTTGACACAAGGAAACCGAGTAGCTTACCGGCAGGGACACCGAAAGTGCATTTTGCCGGATTGAGTTTCATCCGGAACCGTCTTAGGTTGTCAAATGTTTGCCGGATGTCATCGATTAAGGTGTCTTTTACCTTAGTTTTTATCACGATATCGTCCACATAAACTTGCACATTCTTTCCGATTTGATCAAACAAGCATTTTTGCATACAGCGCTGGTACGTTGCACCAGCGTTGCGCAAACCAAAAGGCATTGTAACATAGCAATAAGCCCCGTGCGGGGTAATGAACGCAGTTTTTATTTGATCTTCCTTTTTCAGAGGGATTTGGTGGAAGCCGGAATATGCATCCAGGAAAGACAACAATTCACACCCAGCAGTAGAATCAATCACTTGATCGATTCGGGCAAAGGGAAAGGATCTCTTGGGCAAGCTTTGTTGAGGTTGGTGTAGTCGATGCACATGCGCCACACCTTCGGAGCTTGTGCCTCCAGGTTCTCATCTTTTTTCTTCTCGACCATCACCGGATTAGCCAGCCACTCTTGTGAGAGTGCTCAGCTCCCCGGAACCAACAGTCATCAGTAGACCAGGCAAAAATGTTCCGATTCTCACGGAGGAAGCTGACGAGCGCGCTTTCCTATGCTTGACTAAGACCGGCACCGATACGAACGGTGGCTCTGGTAAGCCAGATCCAGACAATGTCCTTTGTCTCGCTTGTCGGCTTGAATGCCGGTGAGGCCAAGTTTCCACTCATTGCCGCTAAGCTCAACTTTGAGGACTGAGCCAGCGCAACAGCAGTTTGCATTCTTTTCTTTTCCTCCGCTATCACCAGTGATTCTGCCAGGTTTGATCCGGCGGAAGCGGTTTCCATCGAGACTTTATAGTTTCCCACCACGGTCAAGGGTCCACGAGGTGCCGGCATCTTCATCTTGAGGTAAGCCGTATGGGTTGAGGCCATGAAAGCTGCCAATGCCGGCCTTCCCAGCAACGCATGGTAAGGACTATCTAAGTCCACCACCTCGAACTCAATGTTTTCAACACGACAATTGTCACGTCCTCCAAACGATACATCCACCCGAACTTTTCCTATTGGGGCACAAGACAAACCCGGAACGATCCCATGGAAAGTTGTACGAGTTGGCTGCAGCATATTCTCTGTTATGCCCAGTGTACGCATGGTATGCTTGTACATGATGTTTATGCTGCTGCCGTTGTCTATCAGCACCTTGCTGAACTTTACCCGAGTTTCCGGCCCCTTCATGATTGGGTCCACAACAAGAGCGTATCCGCCCGGATTCGGCATGATTTTGGGGTGATCCTTGAACGACCAGGTGATTTCCTGATCTGACCATAGCATGTACTTGGGTACTGCCGGCATCACCGCGTTCACTTCCATGGAACGGCGATGCACGCTCTGCCTGTCGGTTGGTTCGGTGACAAAGACAACCATGCACAAATGTGGGTCTTCGTAAACATTCCGGCCCAAAGGTGCCGGTGGAGGTGGTTGATCACGATTCTCCTCCACCCGGTTAACTTGCTGGTATTGTTGCCTGTTTGGCTGAGGCTGTACCGGTAAAGCATTTGCTCCAGTAAGCGGTGGTGGTGGTGGTAGTTGCTGTTGGCGCAGCATATCTTGCGGCGGCGGCAACATTGTGGAGCACCCTTGTCCTTGTGCATCCTTCACTGCCCCCTTTTGCATTAAGTACTTAGTCCAAGAACAATCCTTCGTCAAATGGTTTGACGGGTGATCCGGGTTCGGCGTGTGCCACCGGCAAGGTTGATCCATGGCGGTTTCCATGGTGTATTTCACAGGCTCTTGCCAATTCTTTTTCTGGCCCCAGGGTTTCTTCTCGACCCATTGCTTCTTAGGACCCGCCCATGGCTGCGATCCGGTTTTCTGCCTCTGGCTGGCATCATAATTTTCTTGCACAACAGCAACTTGCTGCGGCACATACCTTCGATCCGGGAAATCTTCCCTTCTTTTGTTGTTCCGGTTGTCCCGGTATTGCTCTTGTCGCTGCTGAGGCGGATTCGACTGCTCCGGCTCAGCTTGCACTGCCGGTTGCATTGGGTCTCCCAATGGATAATTTTCCGCCACTCGCATCATTTCTGCCAATGTGCTTGGCATATTCCTCTGCAGCCTTTGCCACAGTGGTGATCCCCTCCGGCATCCTTGACTGAACCAAGCGATCGCTTGTGCTTCAATCACTCCTTCGCATGTGTTTCTCATTGAGTTCCACCGGGTAAGATAATCCCGGTCTGTTTCTCCTGTACGCTGCTGGCACAGAGCGAGCTGTTGGGGCCGATTTGGCCTCTTGTAAGTGCTACTGAAGTTGCTCACAAAAGCTTCCTCAAAGTCCAACCATCCATTAACGCTTCCTGCCGGTAAGTTGTTAAGCCAGATCCGCGCAGGTCCTACCAGGTAGGACGGTATGATTCTTACCGCCCAACGCCGGTTTACTCCACCACCTGCTACATAAACAGCAGTGGCATAATCCGCCAACCAATCTTCCGGCTTAGTTGTGCCGTCATATGTTTTTGTATCCCGGGTGTTATCACCAGTATTTGACCAAGCCAGAGGTGGGCCGCGATCAAGACGAATTTGAAGATATATGCGTGGAGAGATATGTAAATCGGCCTTGTGTATCAAGTTTGGGCTAGTTAGCCCGTGTATCTTTACTTAGTAGGTTACGTAGAGTTTGTCCGTGCACGGTTTAGTGCACGCCCGCATTAGAAAGTCCCCTGGACTATAAATATGTACCTAGGGTTTATGGAATAAACAACAACCAACGTCAACACAAACCAATCTCGGCGCATCGCCAACTCCTTCGTCTCGAGGGTTCCTCCCGTAAGCATCATGCTGCCTAGATCGCATCTCGCGATCTAGGCAGCACAAGCCTGCCTAGTTGTTCATGCGCTGCTCGTACTGAAGCGTGATGGCGAGCAACGTAGTTATCGTAGACGCGTTAGGGTTAGCATCGTTCTTAGCATCATATGCTCGCGTAGTGCAACCCTTGCGCGTCTAGCCGTCCTTGTGCCTCATCATGGGTGCAGGGGCGGCACCCCGCTTGATCTTTATTTAGTAGATCTGATCCGTTATGGTCGATCCTTGATTCATCAAGGATTAGTTTAATATCTGCAATAGTTAGGCCTTACAAAGGGTTGGAGGATCCAGCGGCATGCAGGGTGTAGTTTGCTGCCCCTAGACAGACGTTCCGAGGATCAACCTAGTGTTGGTTTTTAGGCCTTGTCTAGGGCTGGCTTACGTTTACCGTGCGTGGCGCGAGGCCCAATCGTGAGTAGGATGATCCGATTATGCGGTGAAAACCCTAGATCGTCGTGGATCTCATACGCTTTATATTGATCAAGCAGGACCACCATATATTCGGCCACCTTGGACGAATCATGTGAATCGGCTCCCTGAGCCGATTCACAGGACAACCTGAGAGCCGATCGAGGCTCGTATTTAACGTGTACGTGTGTGCCCTGCAGGAAACTAAGCGAGGCATCATCCACACCTTCCTGACCAGGTATAGGTCAGGTGGCACGCCCTTGCGACCCAGCATCGGCGCGCGACCAGAGGCTTTGCGGGCCGTCGCTCTGAGGGACTGGGGCCAGCCGCAGCCCTAGTCATTCCCGGCTCTACCGTGTTGGCCAGTCGCTGCCCGCCGGTGGGTTTCTGACGCCAACACATTCTGGCACGCCCGGTGGGACAAATCTTCAACGACAACCATCTCGCTATCCACATCAGAGATGGCGAAAGACACCATACCGTCTTCATCAGAAGTGGCAGAAGAAACTCCGGTCACGTACGGGGATCTCACTGGCGAGCTCAAGAAGAAGTACGACGAGATCAAGTCTGCCCTCGAAGCCGACCTAATCGGCTCTTTCCACAGGACCCGCCCCCATGGCATCAGATGGAAGGGGTTCACACCTGAAGGCGCGCTTGATGGAGTGGACCTGTCCACCCCGTCCGAAGAACGCACCAGGTCGCTGCGTCAGGAGATCAACTTCATGGTGGCTCATTCGCTGCACCGCCATTCCGAGAGCCTGGTGAATACGTTGGAGCGCGTCGCGCTGCGCGTGATCCAGGAGATCATGAGCCATCAGTACTCTCCGTCAGGACCAGCCCTAGGGACTCACCAAGGGGAAGCGCTGCTCCATTCCCGTCCCCCGCTGCCATTCGCATTGGCAGCGCCCGAAGCGCCGAACTCATCGGCTTTTGTCGTCTACAAGATTGGTGGTGACCCCAGTGACTACCAGTTCCTACAGGACGCGCCCAAGGAGATCCCGCACGGATACGCATGTGCATACGTGCAGACTGCAGCACCTGGGCACCCTCGAACCAGGTGGCTATAGCAGGGACTTCTGGGGCAGCAGGAGGAACGTCGGAGGCAGACCCTGAGAAGCAAACGTGGCTAGCTAAATACGCCACCCCGACGAAACTCCCGAGCCCAGCTCCTGCAGTTGGCTCAGAACCAGAGAAACAGGCATGGCTGGTCAAGTACGCCACTCCGACGAATCTTCAGGGTTCGGCACCTGCAGCCATCACCGCGGATCAAATTTGTACGATCCTGAAAGATCAGTTCGGCATGATGCCGAAGAGAAAGGCGATCGGCTATACCAAGCCGTACCCCAATGAGTACGAATTGATCCCACTACCACCCAAATATCGGCTCCCGGACTTCACAAAGTTCAGCGGATCAGATGGCTCCAGCTCCATCGAGCATGTGAGCCGATATTTGGCACAACTGGGCATGATCTCAGCGTCAGACGAGCTGCGCGTGAGGTACTTCTCGCAGTCCCTCACAGGATCGGCTTTCGGATGGTACACGTCGCTGCCACCGAACTCAATCCAGACCTGGAAGCAGTTGGAAGAACGGTTCCATGAGCAATATCACTCGGAGGCTTCCGAGGCTGGCATTGCCGATCTAGCCCAAGTACGACAGAAGCGCGGAGAAACGGTGTCCGAATACATTCAGCGCTTCAGGACCGTTAGGAACCGATGCTATTCGGTTCATGTAAGCGAAAAGGAAGCAGTCGAATTGGCGGTGGTGGGTCTATCATCATCGATCAAGGAAGTGGCCTCCCAGGCGGACTATCCTTCATTAGCACACATGGTGCAGAAGTTGTCAGCATATGAGCAACGCCACCCGGATATCTACCAAGATAAATTCAAGCGCGTGGTTACCATGGTTGACGCAGGCGAAGATGAAGGTCCTACGGGAGAGCGAGAGGTCGCAGTAGCTGAGTGGACTCGAGCTGCAGGCCCAGTAACCTGCAAATGGGTAAAGCCACCAGGGCCTCCAAGAGGGTTCGACTTCGACGTGACGAAAACCGAGCAGATTTTCGACCTCTTACTCGCGGAGAAGCACATAAAGGTACCCGAAGGCCACAAGTTTCCTACGGTGCAAGAGCTGAACGGAAAGCCATACTGCAAGTGGCATAACACGTTCACCCACACCACCAACGACTGCAGGGTGTGGCGTCAGCAGATCCAAGTGGCGATAGAAAATGGGCGATTAATTTTTAACCAGTACGCCATGAAGGTCGACACACACCCCTTCCCCGCCGTCAACATGGTGGAGTTTACCCACCTTGGAGGGTGCCAGCCTGATTTCTCAGCCAACATCAGCATGGTAGAGCTTGGACACCGCTCTGAGAAGGACGGGGATGAGGACAGCTGCTCTCAGAGCAAGGACACTGAGGGGGCCGCTCCATGCGATCGGCTCCGTCAAGATGGCAAGCGCTACGTCACAGAGGGAGAAGTGAAGAACATAAGATACCAACGACCCCTCTCTGATCACCTCCTCAACAAGTATGTTAGTCGATATGACCAACGCCGGCGATACAACAACAATGATGAAAGAGGTCGTCTGACCAGAAACGACGGAAGACATCGCCGGCATAATCATGATGAGGAGCGACAGGAGCGCCATGGCAGGGAGCAGGACGATACGGACAGGCATTGGCACTGCCCCTTCTTCAGACACTGCTGGGATTCAGGAATGAGCCGATTACCAACAATCGGCAACTGCCCAGAATGCAACCGGAAGAAGAAGGAGACAGCCAACGTATCTGTGTTCGAGCGCTTAGGGCCTCTCCCACCGCAAAACAGACGGGCTGAGACCCCTCCGTTGGAAGATCTCGATGATTCAGAAGACGAAGGGGAATACGAAGAAGACAGGTGCCACCGTCCAAGGTGGTGCCCTGACGGTCTCAGCCATACACAAAAACGCAGGGTTCAGCGATTGCGCGGTCTGGAGGAAGCTGAAAGGATGTACTTGCATACGCTGAGGAAGGCGCGGCCTGATCTGGCTGCGAAAGTCCAGAGGACCCTGGATGAGGAGGGGCTACCGCAAAGAAAAGAGTGGCGCCCCAAGCAAAAGAGAGCCGATGATGACACATCGGCTGGCACAAACATGGTGTTCATTCGTCCGGCGGGGTGTAGTGCTCCACGATTACACAGTGCACCCGACATGGATAACAGCAAGCACACCAACGTGCTAAAGTCAGAGATTGGGCTGGTTTTATCCGCCGACATGGACGAGTAGCAAGACTACGTCAATAAGCAACATGGCGAGGCCGATCCTTGCGATCGGCCCTCCGAAACTGATGAAGGGATATTACAAAACCTTCACCGAGCAAGCAACATGGAGGCCGATTCCAGCAATCGGCCAAAATTATCCTCACCATCCATTCTGCCTGGGATCAACGTTTGACCCAACAAGGACTACCTGAAGAGCCGATACCATCAATTACTTGACAGAATCGGCTCGGGGGGCACATAGATGGATGAGACACGAGGATATGAGATAATACTATCAAATATGGGGGCCGACACACAAATCGGCCTAAAAATTTCAAAAAATTTGAGCGCAGCCGATGCAGCAGACATCGACTTAAGGATAGCAACCGATAGCGAAATTATGCAATGATTAGCGGTGGTGCCTTCCGTTGCTTCGAGCCGATCTGGGTTCCCGAACCAAATTCCGGCTGTCTGAGGAAGAAAGGGGATCGGCTTTGGCACATTCTCTTTGACAGTCTCGCCTCGAGTAAGGCTCGGGGGGCAGCAGGCCTGGTGGATGCTCTGTTTAAAAGCCGATTGGGATACCATCGGCTGGTCCTTCATTGCAACCTTCTTCACAAATGATGAGTATTGAAGAGCATCATTGGGTTTGGTTGGGAAAGTTCAAAGGTTTTCCTGAAGATCCTGCTTTTTCTGCCAAATTTAGAAAATCATCAGTTGAAGAAGGGAAGGGCGAATTTTGAAGGACCGATACGGTGCTATCGGCTCATCATGCATTGGCAAAGGGAACGAGTCGGCAAGGACAGTAGAAGAGGGAATCGGCTTAATTAAGCTCGGAAGAAATCGGCAAAATCAAATTGGGAAGAGATTCTTCATTGATGGGCAAGATTTCTTACATGAAGAGCTAATTGCTCTCAAAAGGAAATATGCGGGGTACATTGCCCCGTCTGGTCCTATTCTAGAAGTCCTAATCTACGGGCCGTCACTGCCCTCGTCGTCGCCTTCGTCGCTGCCGTCGGCGCTGCTCCCGGCGGGCTCGTCATCGCTCCAATGGCCGCCGACTGGGCCCTCATCGTCTTCATCTTCTCCGACAGCGTCGTCCTCGTCGCTGTCGAAGTCACTGAAGTTGCCCGGCCAAGGGCAGAACCGCTTGGCCGGCGGCTCGTCGGAGGAGCTCTCATCGTCGTCTTCCTCCTCCTCTCCCTGCTCCCCTTCCTCCCCGGAAGAGGTGAAGTCGCAGGAGAAGTTGTCGTCGTCGCTCTCCTCCACCGGTTCCCCAACGGCGAGGAAACGGAGGTCACTCTCCCCGTCGGTCGAGGATTTGTCATCCTCGGACCATACGAAGGAGTCATGATCCTCTTTGTCCCACTTCGTTGGGGCGAGGATATCGTACGCCGCCTGCGTGCCCCACGAGGGCGTCTCCTCTCGGATAGGAGAGGACACGTAGGAAAGACCCGATGAGGAGGAAGAAGAGGAGGACGAAGACATGGTGGTAGAGGAGGGTTTTTTGGAGGCTAGTGCGAAGGGGATGAGGAAGATGACTGTTTGCTGCGGTTAAATAAAAGGGAGCATAGTAAAAATTCAAGGCCACAGCAGTTCCCGAGGAGGTGGTGCCCGAACAGTCTAATCGCGCAGAGAAGTTGAGAAGGCAAGCTATCATGATGAAGGACTCTGCGACGTTTCTGCTCTGCCACGACATGACCCGACGAAAGAAAGAGCGTAATGATTTTGGAAATGTCATTTCCAAAACCAGGGGGGCATGTGTTATCACCAGTATTTGACCAAGCCAGAGGTGGGCCGCGATCAAGACGAATTTGAAGATATATGCGTGGAGAGATATGTAAATCGGCCTTGTGTATCAAGTTTGGGCTAGTTAGCCCGTGTATCTTTACTTAGTAGGTTACGTAGAGTTTGTCTCGTGCACGGTTTAGTGCACGCCCGCATTAGAAAGTCCCCTGGACTATAAATATGTACCTAGGGTTTATGGAATAAACAACAACCAACGTTCAACACAAACCAATCTCGGCGCATCGCCAACTCCTTCGTCTCGAGGGTTCCTCCGGTAAGCATCATGCTGCCTAGATCGCATCTCGCGATCTAGGCAGCACAAGCCTGCCTAGTTGTTCATGCGTTGCTCGTACTGAAGCGTTTTTGATGGCGAGCAACGTAGTTATCGTAGACGCGTTAGGGTTAGCATCGTTCTTAGCATCATATGCTCGCGTAGTGCAACCCTTGCGCGTCTAGCCGTCCTTGTGCCTCATCATGGGTGCAGGGGCGGCACCCCGCTTGATCTTTATTTAGTAGATCTGATCCGTTATGGTCGATCCTTGATTCATCAAGGATTAGTTTAATATCTGCAATAGTTAGGCCTTACAAAGGGTTGGAGGATCCAGCGGCATGCAGGGTGTAGTTTGCTGCCCCTAGACAGGACGTTCCGAGGATCAACCTAGTGTTGGTTTTTAGGCCTTGTCTAGGGCTGGCTTACGTTTACCGTGCGTGAGCGCGAGGCCCAATCGTGAGTAGGATGATCCGATTATGCGGTGAAACCCCTAGATCGTCGTGGATCTCATACGCTTTATATTGATCAAGCAGGACCACCATATATTCGGCCACCTTGGACGAATCATGGGTGAATCGGCTCCCTGAGCCGATTCACAGGACAACCTGAGAGCCGATCGAGGCTCGTATTTAACGTGTACGTGTGTGCCTGCAGGAAACTAAGCGAGGCATCATCCACACCTTCCCGACCAGGTATAGGTCAGGTGGCACGCCTGCGACCCAAAGATCGGGCGCGACCAGAGGCTTTGCGGGCCGTCGCTCTGAGGACTAGGCCAGCCGCCCTAGTCATTCCCGGCTCTACCGTGCTGGGCCGCTGCCCGCCGGTGGGTTTCTGACGCCAACACCGGGGCAACTGGAAATTGCGTACCGGTGGCTCTTCTCTCATGATTCGTGGGCCAAAGCACTTTGGGCCAGGAGGACCCTCAGATTCAATCATCTCGGAGAGATACACTCTGTCCAGCCTGTGCCTCGCATCCTGGCTTGGCAAGTATCTTTCCCCCAGCCGTTCCCCCAAAGGGTTCCGGCGGGCTTTGGTTCGTTCCACCTCGGAATCTGATTCGTCATATCCTTCCGGTTCGCGGCTCTTGCCTGCCGGTACCCTCGTGGTGGCATTTCTCCACATACGCCGCCCTTGCAGCTCGATAATTTTGCCCGGTTTCATATCTACCGGCATGATTGTTTCCGGCATAGCCTCCCTTGGCGTAGCCCCGATCTGCCCCTTGGCTTTTTCTACCGGCATCTTGTTGCCCGGCTTTTTGCTTTCCGGCAAGGACCGGATCATACACAGTCATCTGCCGTGCGTTCTTTTCTCTTTCCCTTCTTTTGTCCGGATGGGGGGACGATGCCTGCCCATGGGACTTGCTTCCGGCATTCTTTGTTGAACGCGCGGATTTTGAGGCCACTGCCTCGTTCAGCTTAGCTAGCTGCTCAGCATTCTGCTGCTCGATAGTTTTCAGCAGCTCTTAACACGCTCTTGCTGTTTTGCCAACTCGTCTCCGGAAAGCGATTCACATAGTTCTACTGCAGCTTTAGCGGCTTTTATAGTTTTATCCGGCTACTGTACTTAGGCTTTTCTACAATGCTCACAGATACAGATGCACTTTTGCCGGCAAGAACTTCTTTGCGCAAATCCTGATCTAGATTGCGAGCCTTAAGCCGGTTTTCCGGTATCCTAGCAGCATGAGCACTAACTGAAGCAAAGCCATGGGCTGCGTTGTACTCACGTAGGGTTAGGTTCAGCTCGCGCTGCGCCCGGATGATGTCGGCGCCACCGGTAAGCAGGGCCTTGCGCGTGGCCTCCAGCTCCTCCTGAGCCTTTGCCGGGTCGATGTTCTGCGCGATGGGCGTGGCCAGCGTGTGCATCGCCGCTTGAAGAGGGGTTGCCGGTGGCGCTGAAGATGCTCCCGCGACGCTTCGTCACGCTCCAGCGGCGGTTTTGCTGGGCGGGTCGATGCCGCACGTTCAGCTCCTTCCCCCACAGCTCCTTTGGTCTGATGACCCACAAGTATAGGGGATCGCAACAGTCTTCGAGGGAAGTATTACCCAATTTATTGATTCGACACAAGGGGAGACAAAGAATACTTGTAAGCCTTAACAGCGGAGTTGTCAATTCAGCTGCACCTGGAAACAGACTTGCTCGCAAGAGTTTATCAGTAGTAACAGTTTTATGGCAGTGGAAATAGTGAAATAACAGCAGCGGCGAAATAAAGACAGCAGTAGTGATTATAGTAAACAGCAGGATTAAAATACTGTAGGCACAGGGACAGATTTAACGGGCGTTGCATGGATGAGAGAAACTCATGTAACAATCAAAGCATGGGCATTTGCAGATAATAATAAAACGGTATCCAAGTACTAATCAATCAATAGGCATGTGTTCCATATTTAGTCGTACGTGCTCGCAATGAGAAACTTGCACAACATCTTCTGTCCTACCAGCCGGTGGCAGCCGGGCCTCTAGGGAAACTACTGGATATTAAGGTACTCCTTTTAATAGAGTACCATTAACACTCCGTGAACACATGTGATCCTCACATCACTACCATCCCCTCCGGTTGTCCCGATTTCTGCCATTGGTTCCGGACAGCGACATGTGTATACAACTTGCAGGTAAGATCATAAACAACGAATATCTTCATGAATCAATAACATGTTCAGATCTGAGATCATGGCACTCGGGCCCTAGTGACAAGCATTAAGCATAACAAGTTGCAACAATATCATAAAAGTGACATCTACGGATACTAGGCACTATGCCCTAACAATCTTATGACTATTACATGACCAATCTCATCCAATCCCTACCATCCCCTTCAGCCTACAGCGGGGGAATTACTCACACATGGATGGGGGAAACATGGCTGGTCGATGGAGAGGCGTTGGCGGTGATGGCGGTGAAGATCTCCTCCAATTCCCCGTCCCGGCGGAGTGCCAGAACGGAGACTTCTGGCTCCCGCGACGGAGTTTCGCGATGTGGCGGCTCTCTGGAGGGTTTCTGGCGACTTTGACTTCTCTCCGTGCGTTTTTAGGTCGAACCCGATAAGTAGTCCTAAGGGGGCGTCGGAGGCCAGCCGAGGGGGCCACACCATAGGGCCGCGCGGCCCCCGGCCGCGCCGCCATGTGGTGTGGGGCCCTCGGGCCTCCACCTCCTTTGCCCTTCTGGCTCCGTCAATATTTTGGTAAAATAGGGCCATCTGAAGAAATTCCGATTTTCCCGAAAGTTGGATTTCTGCACAAAAACGAGACACCAGAGCAATTCTGCTGAAAACAGCGTTAGTCCGTGTTAGTTGTATCCAAAATACACAAATTAGAGGCAAAACAATAGCAAAAGTGTTCGGGAAAGTAGATACGTTTTGGACGTATCAACTCCCCCAAGCTTAGCTTATTGCTTGTCCTCAAGCAATTCAGTTAACAACTGAGCGATAAAAGAACTTTCACGAACACATTTGCTCATATGATGTATATATTCTCATGCTATGGCTAATACTTAAGCAGTTCATAATGAGATACATGCAAATAAGATCATCCAACAGCTATGTCAATCATGGAGAGGTACCAACAATTAATAATAAGCACCATGAATCATGTATATAAGCAGGATTGCAATGTTCATAAGAGAATATGATAAAGTGGTATCTCGCTTGCCTGTATTTGATCGGCAAAACATAAATGCCGAGGCACCTCTTGAGTTCATAGAAAGACTAGAAGTAGTGATTGTCAAAGATAAAAGTATCAAAGTTATACCACAATCAATCATATTTTGAGACAAGCATATTATACTAAGAATGACAGTTGTGCTCTCAAGATAGTGCTCAAAGAAAGAATGGAGACACAACATAAAAGTAAAAGATTGACCCTTCGCAGAGGGAAGCAGGGATTAACATGCGCTAGAGCTTTTCATTTGTAAAGCAGGAGTAAAATTATTTTGAGAGGTGTTTGTTGTTGTCAACGAATGGTAATGGGTACACTAACTACCTCATCAACCGGACTCACAAGAGCGGCTCCCATTAATTATTTTTGGTTGGCACTCCTTCCAACCTTTCTTTCACAAACCATGGCTAACCGAATCCTCGGGTGCCTGCCATCAATCACATACCATGAAGGAGTGCCTTTTTATTTAAGTTTTATTATGATGATGACACTCCCCCAACCTTTGCTTACACAAGCCATGGCTAACCGAATCCTTCGGGTGCCGTCCAACAATCACAAACCATGGAGGAGTGTCTATTTAAGTTAATTAATTTGGGACTGGGAATCCCATTGCCAGCTCTTTTTGCAAAATTATTGGATAAGCGGATGTGCCACTAGTCCATATGAGAGTCCGTCAAAAGTAAATGACAAGGTTGAAAGCTAAACACCACATACTTCCTCATGAGCTATGAAACATTAACACAAATTGAGAAGCATTTTGAAAGTTTTAAAGGTAGCGCATGAGAATTTACTTGGAATGGTTTGAAATGCCATGCATAGGTATTTATGGTGGACACTTTTGGAACAACTTGGTTTTCAGGTGTTTGGAAGCACGAGCGGCGTTCCCGCTCAGTACAAGTGAAGGCTAGCAAAAGACTAGGGAGCGACAAATCAAGAGAGCAAGTAACTGTCATAATCATGCTTGCGGCAAAATAAATTAACGGAGGCATAAAAGTGATACAAGAACTCTGAAGCAATATAAATCATCGAGGCTTAATTGACTTTTTGTTCAGTCATATGCATGCGTGAGCATGTGCCAAGTCGATATAAATGAATTATTCAGAGGAGGATACCACAATGCCATACTTACTTATGAATAAAACAATGCAAGCAAACATCCATGACATGCTACTCATATTAATAAATTGGAACTAAACATGAGAGATCATGAGCTACTAGACTTTCTCAAATAACATATACCTCACATGAACCAACTAAGCATGCTCATATGGATGAGTATATGTACAAAAATGAAAGCAAATAGAGTTCATACCAGCCTCTCACCACAATCAGATTGTCGTAGATCGTCATTATTGCCTTTTCACTTGTGTAGCTTGGATAATATGAAATGAAAACCACGCTCCAGCCACCGAAGACCATTGAACTCATGATGAACTTTACAAACCAAAGAAGAACAGCAAATATTTTTGGTGTTTTTGAATTAGAAACAAGAACAAAAGAAAACAAGCAAACAAAGCAAAATCTTTTTGGGTTTTCTCATAGCAAACCAACGATAGCAAATAAAGTAAACTAAGAGCAAAGAACCAAATAAACAAATGGTGAAGAGAAACAACAGAAATATTTTTGGTCTTTTTGTGTTTTAGGAAAGAAACAAAGCGAAAACAAAAGAATGCAAACTAACAGAAACACAGAAAAGCAGGATGACAGAAATCTGCCAAATCCTGACAGCAGTACAGAAATCGAAATTAACAAAAATCTTCCATTGCTCAGAACAAAAAGTGTTCAACTAATGAAAGTTAGATAACAACCTGGGGCACATGCTCAAAAATTGGCAACTCAAAATAACGCTCTGGCTGCGTACGAATTTTTTTGGTAACAGCACAGAATCTGTTTTTGGACAGCACTTCCCCAAATATCATCTCCCTCTCATTAGAAAACCACTCTAGAGACTAAACAAGTATGTACAAGTATCCAGCAATCATAATATGCAAAGAATGAGTGATGCCGGTATACCTCCCCCCAAGCTTAGGCTTTTGGCCTAAGTGGAGTTCATTCCCAACGAGGGTCGGAGTTCCACGCCGGTGGATCATACATGGAGTGGTAATAGGGCCCCTGTGCAGAAGAATATCGTGGAGGCTCCACATGACCATGATGTTGATATGAGGAGCTTGCTGCATCGGATGAAGAGTCGGGATGCTCCTCGGTCTCCTCCACATCTTCCCTCGCACGACGGCTTTCTCTTTCTATGTATGCGTTTAGCTCATTTTCTGTGATCGACCACCCGTCCCTGGCATCAAGGTTAAACAAAGCAGGTGCAGGCAAGCGTACTAATTTTTCAATTTTCTTAGTTATACTCCAACTTTTCTTATACAAAGTTATCCTATAATGCAGGTTGTTCAAACTAGATGCATCTGAAATAAACTCATGCCTGATCATGGAGAAAACATCAAGTTTCTCTATAGAAAGCGGAATATCTAAATGGTGAGGACCTACACCATGCATAGCTAATAAGCGAGAGGCAATAAGACCTCCACAAATTCCTCCTTTCTCACGGTTAGTAGCAAGTCTACAAGCTATTAAAGCACCCAAATTATAAGTCCTATCCTGTTGCAAAGCAGCAGCTAAGAAAGCCAAGTCTGGGACAGATAATTTACCTCCAGTCCTTCTTGCAAGAACGCACTTTGTAATGAAATAGGCAAAGTAGCGGATGGCTGGATGTTGAATGCTACTAATCTTACCACCATCATTGGAGAAGCTCCTCCCATTACAAATCCTTGTATAAAGATCTGAGAGCTCCCGCGGTGTTCCCCTGATCTTCTCGCAAGATCCCCATCGCGGCACTCTAATTGCTGTGCAAAAATTACTGAAAGGCAAGTCAATGGTTTTGTTATAAATTTTATACCGGACCATGGGGTCAGTTCGAGACCGGTGAAACTCGAAATCCTGCACAACCGACACCGTTAGTTTAGCATATTGGTGAGGTTCACCAACAGCAAAATTTCCCAATCCTGCATTGGAAATTAGTGTTTGCACATCTTGCAGGATTCCTGCATTCCGCATAAAGTCCGTGCATGGGTAATAAGAGGGGTATACTCCCTCTTCACGATGGACTCTCATAACTTGCTGTACCTCCAACTCTTCTTGGTTCAATTGGGGCACACCTCCTTCCATTTTCTGAAATTTTCAACAATCATTATAAAATTTGATTTCAAGGTGTGTAATTGAAGGGAACTACTATAGGAACTTGCTAGAGTACTACACATGCATCAAAACTAATTTCTTCCACTTAGAACAAGCATGCAAGCTCACTAAACATGTTATCTACAGCAGCAAAATATTCAAGATATACTCAACCAAATGAAATTCTAATTGGACAATCAAAGGAGTCACATACCAAGGAGTAAATGTGCCAAATTTCAAACAGAAATCTGGGCTGAGCAAGGAGATCGAAAAATCGCGAGTTCTTGAGCAGAAACACGAGTGAGAGAAACTTGGTACGAGTTTTTTCGGGAGAGAGAAGATGCTGGGAGGAAGAGATGGTGTAGTGGGGCAAGGGGTGGCCCACACCACAAGGTGGCGCGGCCCCCTTGCTGGCCGCGCCGGCCTATGGTGTGGCACCCCCTGGTGCCCCACAGGTCATCCTCTGGTGCTCCCAGGTGCCTCGTCGAAAAATAGGACCAACGGTGTAATTTTTGTAATTTTTAGAGAACTTCGAAAAATGCACATTTCTGGGTATTAAATTAATGATTACTGCGCAGGAAAATGATTTCTAAAATCTTAAATGACTAAAGCATATTGCAAAACAAAAGTGCTACAGCAAGTAAAATAGGTGAAGGGAGAAAGAAAGAAAGAAGTGTTGTTTAGCTCTTTTATGCAATAAAATATACTTGTTAACAAGGTTGATCAAGTCTTGCTACCAAATAAATTTTATATGACATAAGAAGAAATAAACCTCAAATCAATCATGTTACCTTATATTGAATTGATATGGATCCAATCACAAGAGTTTGATATTCTTCTTTAGGCTCATATATAGGACAATCAATGGATCCCACTTTGATAGTTTTCACATTAAAAATTGTATTGACTCCACATACTTTATCAATCCTCTTGGGAAAATAGACAGTGTGTTCCTTATCATCAACATTGAAAGTAACCATGCCTTTATTGCAATCAATAACAGCCCCTGCAGTATTAAGAAAGGGTCTTCCAAGAATAATGGACATATTATCATCTTCAGGCATTTCCAACACAACAAAATCAGTTAATATCAAGCAATGCTGAGTAACTTGAACAGGAACATTTTCACATAAACCAACAGGAATAGCAGTAGATTTATCAGCCATTTGCAAAGATATATCAGTTGGTATCAATTTATCTAAATCAAGTCTCTTATAAAGAGAAAAAGGCATCACACTCACACCTGCTCCCAAATCACATAGAGCAGTTCTAACATAATTATTCTTGATGGAACAAGGAATAGTCGGTATACCTGGGTCGCCCAACTTCTTTGGAATCTTACCATTGAAGGAGTAATTAGCGAGCATAGTAGAAATTTCCTCATTGGGGACTTTCCTTTTGTTAGTAACAATATCTTTCATATACTTTGAATAAGGAGGCAATTTAATAGCATCAGTCAAAGGGATTTGCAAAAATAAAGGTTTCATCCAATCACAAAATTTATTATAATGTTCTTCCTCCTTTGATTTTAGTTTCTTAGCAGGAAAAGGCATTTGCTTTTGAACCCAAGGTTCTCTTTCATTACCATGCTTCTCAGTAATAAAGTCTTCTTTAGTGTACTTTTTATTTTTAGCAGGCTTTTCAGGTTCTTTTTCAATTTCTTCTTTATCAGGAGTATCATTCTTATCATTATCTTCCTCATGTTCATTACCACTTTCAGTTTCAGCATCAGAAATAGAAATACTATTAGGATCATTAACAGGTTCAGAGGATTCTACAACATTCTTATGTTTCTTTTTCTTTTTCTTAGATGGAGCACTAGTTTTAATTAGTTGAGAATCTTGTTCAACTCTTTTGGGATGCCCTTCAGGATATAGAGGATCCTGGGTAGAAGCACCACCTCTAGTTGTTACTTCACAAGCATGTTTTTCTTTAGAATTATTTCCCAACAAGTCATTTTGCACTTTAGTAAGTTGATCAATTTGAGTTTGAACCATTTGAAAATGTTTAACAAGTATTTTAACATCATTGGAGGTTCTCTCCACAATACCATGCAATTCACTAATAGCTCGAGAATTTTCCATTAAATGATTCTCTACTCTCATATTAAAGTTTTCTTGCTTAACAATATAATTATCAAATTCATCTAAGCATTGAGCAGGAGATTTTGAATACGGAATATCTTCCCTAGTAAAGTGTTGAAGCGAGTGTACCTCAATCATGGATGAAGGGGGAATTGTCTCACATATATCTTCTATAGGAGGTAAATTCTTCACATCTTCAGGTTTAATACCCTTCTCTTTAAGAGACTTCTTGGCTTCCCTCATATCTTCATCATTCAATTTAATCATACCCCTCTTCTTCACTATCGGTGTCGGGGTTGGTTCAGGTGTAGACCAATCATCATGATTCCGGCCTATTTTAGCCAATAATTCTTCAGCGTCTTCTGGAGTTCTTTTCCTGAAAACACAACCAGCACAACTATCCAGGTATGCCCTAGACTCAATAGTTAGTCCACTATAAAATATATCAAGTAAATCATGCTTTTCTAAATCATGGTCAGGCTGAGCTCTAATAAGAGAACAAAATCTAGCCCAAGCCTCAGGCAATTTCTCTCCATCTTCCTGGTCAAAATTATAAATTCTCTGCAAAGCAGCATGTTGAGCACTAGCAGGAAAGTATTTGCGGAAGAAAACATCAAGCAATTCTTTTGGACTTTTAATAGAACCAGGAGGCAAATTATTATACCAAGTTTTAGCATCATCCTTTAATGAGAAAGGAAAAATTTTAGCGACAAAATAAGTACGCATCTTAATATCATCAGAAAACAAGCCACTAAGAGTAGATAACTCAGTCATGTGTTCAACAGCACTTTCTTTTTCAGTACCACAAAAGGGTGTTTTCTCAACAATAGCTATATGAGATAGATCAAGAGAAAAATCATAATCTTTATCCCTAATGTTTATAGGAGATGTGGCAAATTTAGGATCAGGAGATGGTTTATATCTAACAGCATGTTCTGCAAGCAACTTTTTAATTTTTCTTGCATCAGTAGTAGCATTGCATTTTTCAATAAAATCATCATCAAGCTCTACATAATCTTCATCAAGATCATCACTAGAATATTCAACAGACTCAGGTGAATTAACAGGTGTAGCAACATTTTCATTAGGAGTTTCAGTATTTTCAATTTGTCTAGACTTAGCAATTGTAGCATCTAGAAAAGATCCCAATGAACCACTATCATCAAGCACAGCAGAAACATTATCAATATTATGAGAATTTTCAGATTCAGCAGAAGTACCAGCACGTGAAGCATGTGGCGGTGAAACAAGTTTATCAATCACAGATGGTGAATCAAGAGCAGCAGAGGTACTCAGAGTTGTACCTTTTCTTGTAGTGGATGGTAATATGGCGATCTTAGTATCGCGAGGTTTACCCATAATGGAGAATTTGCAGCGAACAATATCAATCCAAGTGAACTTCCAAATAAAGCTATGCTCCCCGGCAACGGCGCCAGAAAATAGTCTTGATGACCCACAAGTATAGGGGATCGCAACAGTCTTCGAGGGAAGTATTACCCAATTTATTGATTCGACACAAGGGGAGACAAAGAATACTTGTAAGCCTTAACAGCGGAGTTGTCAATTCAGCTGCACCTGGAAACAGACTTGCTCGCAAGAGTTTATCAGTAGTAACAGTTTTATGGCAGTGGAAATAGTGAAATAACAGCAGCGAAATAAAGACAGCAGTAGTGATTATAGTAAACAGCATGATTAAAATACTGTAGGCACAGGGACGGATTTAACGGGCGTTGCATGGATGAGAGAAACTCATGTAACAATCAAAGCATGGGCATTTGCAGATAATAATAAAACGGTATCCAAGTACTAATCAATCAATAGGCATGTGTTCCATATTTAGTCGTACGTGCTCGCAATGAGAAACTTGCACAACATCTTCTGTCCTACCAGCCGGTGGCAGCCGGGCCTCTAGGGAAACTACTGGATATTAAGGTACTCCTTTTAATAGAGTACCGGAGCAAAGCATTAACACTCCGTGAACACATGTGATCCTCACATCACTACCATCCCCTCCGGTTGTCCCGATTTCTGTCACTTCGGGGCCATTGGTTCCGGACAGCGACATGTGTATACAACTTGCAGGTAAGATCATAAACAACGAATATCTTCATGAATCAATAACATGTTCAGATCTGAGATCATGGCACTCGGGCCCTAGTGACAAGCATTAAGCATAACAAGTTGCAACAATATCATAAAAGTGACATCTACGGATACTAGGCACTATGCCCTAACAATCTTATGACTATTACATGACCAATCTCATCCAATCCCTACCATCCCCTTCAGCCTACAGCGGGGGAATTACTCACACATGGATGGGGGAAACATGGCTGGTCGATGGAGAGGCGTTGGCGGTGATGGCGGTGAAGATCTCCTCCAATTCCCCGTCCCGGCGGAGTGCCAGAACGGAGACTTCTGGCTCCCGCGACGGAGTTTCGCGATGTGGCGGCTCTCTGGAGGGTTTCTGGCGACTTCGACTTCTCTCCGTGCGTTTTTAGGTCGAACCCGATAAGTAGTCCAAAGGGGGGCGTCGGAGGCCAGCCGAGGGGGCCACACCATAGGGCCGCGCGGCCCCCCCTGGGCCGCGCCGCCATATGGTGTGGGGCCCTCGGGCCTCCACCTCCTTTGCCCTTCTGGCTCCGTCAATATTTTGGTAAAATAGGGCCATCTGAAGAAATTCCGAGGATTTTCCCGAAAGTTGGATTTCTGCACAAAAACGAGACACCAGAGCAATTCTGCTGAAAACAGCGTTAGTCCGTGTTAGTTGTATCCAAAATACACAAATTAGAGGCAAAACAATAGCAAAAGTGTTCGGGAAAGTAGATACGTTTTGGACGTATCAACTCCCCCCAAGCTTAGCTTATTGCTTGTCCTCAAGCAATTCAGTTAACAACTGAGCGATAAAAGAACTTTCACGAACACATTTGCTCATATGATGTATATATTCTCATGCTATGGCTAATACTTAAGCAGTTCATAATGAGATACATGCAAATAAGATCATCCAACAGCTATGTCAATCATGGAGAGGTACCAACAATTAATAATAAGCACCATGAATCATGTATATAAGCAGGATTGCAATGTTCATAAGAGAATATGATAAAGTGGTATCTCGCTTGCTCGTATTTGATCGGCAAAACATAAATGCCGAGGCACCTCTTGAGTTCATAGAAAGACTAGAAGTAGTGATTGTCAAAGATAAAAGTATCAAAGTTATACCACAATCAATCATATTTTGAGACAAGCATATTATACTAAGAATGACAGTTGTGCTCTCAAGATAGTGCTCAAAGAAAGAATGGAGACACAACATAAAAGTAAAAGATTGACCCTTCGCAGAGGGAAGCAGGGATTAACATGCGCTAGAGCTTTTCATTTGTAAAGCAGGAGTAAAATTATTTTGAGAGGTGTTTGTTGTTGTCAACGAATGGTAATGGGTACACTAACTACCTCATCAACCGGACTCACAAGAGCGGCTCCCATTAATTATTTTTGGTTGGCACTCCTTCCAACCTTTCTTTCACAAACCATGGCTAACCGAATCCTCGGGTGCCTGCCATCAATCACATACCATGAAGGAGTGCCTTTTTATTTAAGTTTTATTATGATGATGACACTCCCCCCAACCTTTGCTTACACAAGCCATGGCTAACCGAATCCTTCGGGTGCCGTCCAACAATCACAAACCATGGAGGAGTGTCTATTTAAGTTAATTAATTTGGGACTGGGAATCCCATTGCCAGCTCTTTTTGCAAAATTATTGGATAAGCGGATGTGCCACTAGTCCATATGAGAGTCCGTCAAAAGTAAATGACAAGGTTGAAAGCTAAACACCACATACTTCCTCATGAGCTATGAAACATTAACACAAATTGAGAAGCATTTTGAAAGTTTTAAAGGTAGCGCATGAGAATTTACTTGGAATGGTTTGAAATGCCATGCATAGGTATTTATGGTGGACACTTTTGGAACAACTTGGTTTTCAGGTGTTTGGAAGCACGAGCGGCGTTCCCGCTCAGTACAAGTGAAGGCTAGCAAAAGACTAGGGAGCGACAAATCAAGAGAGCAATAACTGTCATAATCATGCTTGCGGCAAAATAAATTAACGGAGGCATAAAAGTGATACAAGAACTCTGAAGCAATATAAATCATCGAGGCTTAATTGACTTTTTGTTCAGTCATATGCATGCGTGAGCATGTGCCAAGTCGATATAAATGAATTATTCAGAGGAGGATACCACAATGCCATACTTACTTATGAATAAAACAATGCAAGCAAACATCCATGACATGCTACTCATATTAATAAATTGGAACTAAACATGAGAGATCATGAGCTACTAGACTTTCTCAAATAACATATACCTCACATGAACCAACTAAGCATGCTCATATGGATGAGTATATGTACAAAAATGAAAGCAAATAGAGTTCATACCAGCCTCTCACCACAATCAGATTGTCGTAGATCGTCATTATTGCCTTTTCACTTGTGTAGCTTGGATAATATGAAATGAAAACCACGCTCCAGCCACCGAAGACCATTGAACTCATGATGAACTTTACAAACCAAAGAAGAACAGCAAATATTTTTGGTGTTTTTGAATTAGAAACAAGAACAAAAGAAAACAAGCAAACAAAGCAAAATCTTTTTGGGTTTTCTCATAGCAAACCAACGATAGCAAATAAAGTAAACTAAGAGCAAAGAACCAAATAAACAAATGGTGAAGAGAAACAACAGAAATATTTTTGGTCTTTTTGTGTTTTAGGAAAGAAACAAAGCGAAAACAAAAGAATGCAAACTAACAGAAACACAGAAAAGCAGGATGACAGAAATCTGCCAAATCCTGACAGCAGTACAGAAATCGAAATTAACAAAAATCTTCCATTGCTCAGACCAAAAAGTGTTCAACTAATGAAAGTTAGATAACAACCTGGGGCACATGCTCAAAAATTGGCAACTCAAAATAACGTTCTGGCTGTGCGTACGAATTTTTTTGGTAACAGCACAGAATCTGTTTTTGGACAGCACTTCCCCAAATATCATCTCCCTCTCATTAGAAAACCACTCTAGAGACTAAACAAGTATGTACAAGTATCCAGCAATCATAATATGCAAAGAATGAGTGATGCCGGTATACCTCCCCCAAGCTTAGGCTTTTGGCCTAAGTGGAGTTCATTCCCAACGAGGGTCGGAGTTCCACGCCGGTGGATCATACATGGAGTGGTAATAGGGCCCCTGTGCAGAAGAATATCGTGGAGGCTCCACATGACCATGATGTTGATATGAGGAGCTTGCTGCATCGGATGAAGAGTCGGGATGCTCCTCGGTCTCCTCCACATCTTCCCTCGCACGACGGCTTTCTCTTTCTATGTATGCGTTTAGCTCATTTTCTGTGATCGACCACCCGTCCCTGGCATCAAGGTTAAACAAAGCAGGTGCAGGCAAGCGTACTAATTTTTCAATTTTCTTAGTTATACTCCAACTTTTCTTATACAAAGTTATCCTATAATGCAGGTTGTTCAAACTAGATGCATCTGAAATAAACTCATGCCTGATCATGGAGAAAACATCAAGTTTCTCTATAGAAAGCGGAATATCTAAATGGTGAGGACCTACACCATGCATAGCTAATAAGCGAGAGGCAATAAGACCTCCACAAATTCCTCCTTTCTCACGGTTAGTAGCAAGTCTACAAGCTATTAAAGCACCCAAATTATAAGTCCTATCCTGTTGCAAAGCAGCAGCTAAGAAAGCCAAGTCTGGGACAGATAATTTACCTCCAGTCCTTCTTGCAAGAACGCACTTTGTAATGAAATAGGCAAAGTAGCGGATGGCTGGATGTTGAATGCTACTAATCTTACCACCATCATTGGAGAAGCTCCTCCCATTACAAATCCTTGTATAAAGATCTGAGAGCTCCCGCGGTGTTCCCCTGATCTTCTCGCAGGATCCCCATCGCGGCACTCTAATCGCTGTGCAAAAATCACTGAAAGGCAAGTCAATGGTTTTGTTATAAATTTTATACCGGACCATGGGGTCAGTTCGAGACCGGTGAAACTCGAAATCCTGCACAACCGACACCGTTAGTTTAGCATATTGGTGAGGTTCACCAACAGCAAAATTTCCCAATCCTGCATTGGAAATTAGTGTTTGCACATCTTGCAGGATTCCTGCATTCCGCATAAAGTCCGTGCATGGGTAATAAGAGGGGTATACTCCCTCTTCACGATGGACTCTCATAACTTGCTGTACCTCCAACTCTTCTTGGTTCAATTGGGGCACACCTCCTTCCATTTTCTGAAATTTTCAACAATCATTATAAAATTTGATTTCAAGGTGTGTAATTGAAGGGAACTACTATAGGAACTTGCTAGAGTACTACACATGCATCAAAACTAATTTCTTCCACTTAGAACAAGCATGCAAGCTCACTAAACATGTTATCTACAGCAGCAAAATATTCAAGATATACTCAACCAAATGAAATCACTACTAGAAATCCCCTAATTGCCGACGGTGAAACTTAATAGCCGACGGGCCGTCGGCTATTGTGGCAATAACCGACGGTAGCTTCAGTGGCCGACGGTTACCGACGACCTCTCGGGTATGACTACCATTTCCGACGGTATAGTTGATTGCGTGACGGGGAATGGCCAACTCTCAGCTATCTGATCGAATGGCCGACGGTTATCGACAACCTCTCGGGTATGACTACCAATTACCGACGGTGTAGTCGATTACACGACGGGGATGGCTAACTCTCGGCTATCCGGTCGAATGGCCAACGGTAATCGACAACCTCTCGGGCATGACTTTCAATAACCGACGGTATAGTTGATTGCGCGATGACGGATGGCCAACTCTCATAATTCATCGAATATTTTTGTGTGAAGTCTCAAAATTTTAATTACCAATATATTGTTAATTTGAAAACATATAAGAGACTGGCGCCAAAAATCGCGGTTTTTTCCTCAATCTTGTTTCTTCCCGCCGTCCTCATCTTTTCAGTTTCTACGTAGTACAACTAACAATCATACGTCCCCTAAATTTTCGCTCCACTACCATTTACTGTATATATTTTGACTGCTCCTCACCTAGACCTGGTCGCCCCCCAAGCGACGGAGAACACGACTCCAACTGCCGTCAGTCCCTCAAGCCCTCCTCTCCTCGCCGCCACCACCACCAGCACTTCAAGCCCGCCTCGCCGTCGAGGCCGCCAGACCCGCGCTAGTATAATCCACCACTTCGTCATCCTGTTTCCCCCTCCCATCTTTCCCCCAGATCAGGAGATATTCTGCTCTTCTCGCCTCGGCCAGGATCCGATCGTGGATGCCCTCCCGCGCGCTTCGTCTATCATCGGGGCTCCTAGCGGCCTTGTGGGTCGATGGCTCGATATGATGCGCATTGGGCGCTGCGTCTGTGTCATCCGTCCTGGTCATCAGCTGGCCTTTCCCTTCATTCTTAGCGGCTGCCTAAGATGGGTGCTGCTCTGCCCAATCTGGTTTCCTCCTCGCCTGATCTGCGTGTGTGGATCAGTTGCCCGGCCGTTGTCAGTTCATTGTGTGCAGCCTTCCCGGTAAGTGCACAATCCAACTCCCAGTTGTTTTCACTTATTGACATACGGATCAGCTGCTCGTTTTAATGATTAGGCAAAGTGAAATCAACCGATATTGGTATATGAGGAAATTTTGTCATATATACTTAAGCCTGGTAAGAGTTTTTCCTGTTTGATGTGGCTAGATCAAAAGCATCGTAATTTATAATTTTGTTGTTTGCATGTGCTTAATTATATCTGATATAAACTCAATTGTTACCCACTCAACTTTTACTTTATATTCTCAGTGAACGACACAATACATAAAAAGGTAGAGAGTTCCGATCTGCCTAGAGATGCCTTCTTAGCCATCTATTGTAGCACTGTTGCACATAGCATAGTACGAAATTACTTTCCAGTCTCGGAATCAATTGGAGCACCTTCGCTCATGTATAGAATACTAGTGTTAACTCATATAGAATCATTTATCTAGTCTGCACAATGGCAGTAGCTCTCACTTCAGTTTGTACATTCCGCTGGGAACTACAAGTTTGTACTACTGATTAGAGGGGAAAATAGAACTGCTAATTAGGAATTTGATAATCTGATAACAGTACCACTTAGCACTTACTTTTATAGCTCTTCCGATAACTCATACCTCTACTGCATATATATTGGTTCAGACTAGTGTCGGGTGCTATGGTTGAGATGAATTCGAAATGTGAAGTTGTTGATTTTCTCATTGTCCCTTTGTTTCAGGTTATGTATGAATCGACGAGCAGGAAGACACGTTAGGGAGATTCAGCAGGCAGGTTAGTGCCCAGTGCCATGGTTAAGATAAAAAGGTAGGTTATGGAGGAATCATGTCAGCAGATTGAGCAAGCAAGTCAGGAGAGGGACAAATAGTCCAGATTATCTGAAAGGTTAGTTCAACATAGATTCTTCAAGTAGGAGTAATAGATTAATTGTTTGGAAATTTATAGTCGCTATTAAAAGGCAGCTTCCATGTACAAATGGACCGAGTTAGCACATCCAGAATTGGCACTTTTCAAAGGTGGTAGTACATAAGCATCTGTGATATCTTTTAGCCATTGTCAAATTATTTGATGTTATTTAGTTAGCCTCTTGTGTTTTGTTCTTTGTGCAAACTCTTGCAACTGCTGCATGACAAATTAAATCAGAATGCTAGAAAGTTTTGGCTGGTAACATGACTCTAAGCAAGTGCTGGAATAATTGGAGCGATTAAATAAAATGTAGCAAGTACACTGATATGACTTGCATTATCGGTAATTACCTGCTTGTATGGCTAGAATAGGAGTGAAGTACTAGTATAACGATAGTCAAGTTTGGTATCTGTAGCTCAATTAATGTCACTCTACTTATTGTGCACTTGGCTGAGTCGTTCCTTGTTCCAATACTAAGACGTGATCAGCTTTATATGTCTCTGCGTACATGATTCCAGAATAGTTAAGTTTGCTGTAGCTCAATTAAGTTTGAACTACATTACATAATTTTTCATCTCTCTTACAACTAGTGTTGTCTTTTCTTAGGGAATGGGAAGCAATACTAGAGGAGTCCAGGTCTAATCCATATGATCGGTGTGATGATTTTTATGGTGATGGGCGTGATGATATCTATGGCGACTATGACGAGGAGTCTTGTAGTTTGGAAAATTTAGCTTATGCAACGTGTTTGGATCTTTATCTTTACTATATCTTAGTCACAATTTTGTTTTGCACAACACATCCTAGATTGATCTTATACTTTAAATGTAATGATGTTCTTTTGTTAGTGCGGCAAGGTGTAATATGATGAATTTTCTTGAAATATTAATATTCTGAAACATTAATCACGTTCCCCTTGCTCTAGTCAAAGCAATTTCTAAAGGTGACTACTGACAACAATAATCTTGGGTTTAAATTTTACCAACAGCTCGTTGAGAAATTGTGTCCTATGATGAACTACATGAATGAATGAAGGGTTGTATGCACCGTTGGTTATCCTACTAACTGAGGATTTGACTCTCCTCTCGGTAATAAAACCCTTACGGGCCAAAAATCCCATGGCTATTATGAAAACTGACGGGGGTGATACATCTCAGAAAATTAATACCCGAGGGGTAACCGTCGGCTATAAGTATTGCCGAGCTACTACGAGGCAGGGGCTGACCAAACCATGCCCGACAGCTCACCGTCAGCCTATTACCGTGGGTAAATACATTACCCGAGTGTACCGTCGGATATTAGACTAATGGCCGACCGAGCATTCCCGACGGGAGATATCCGACGGTGTACCGTCGGTTACAATTATATCCGAAGGTAAACTAAAATATCCGACGGTAATTAGACCCTCGGTTAATTGGGGATATCTAGTAGTGAATTCTAATTGGACAATCAAACGAGTCACATACCAAGGAGTAAATGTGCCAAATTTCAAACAGAAATCTGGGCTGAGCAAGGAGATCGAAAAATCGCGAGTTCTTGAGCAGAAACACGAGTGAGAGAAACTTGGTACGAGTTTTTTCGGGAGAGAGAAGATGCTGGGAGGAAGAGATGATGTAGTGGGGCAAGGGGTGGCCCACACCACAAGGTGGCGCGGCCCCCTTGCTGGCCGCGGCGGCCTATGGTGTGGCACCTCCTGGTGCCCCACAGGTCATCCTCTGGTGCTCCCAGGTGCCTCGTCGAAAAATAGGACCAACGGTGTAATTTTTGTAATTTTTAGAGAACTTCGAAAAATGCACATTTCTGGGTATTAAATTAATGATTACTGCGCAGGAAAATGATTTCTAAAATCTTAAATGACTAAAGCATATTGCAAAACAAAAGTGCTACAGCAAGTAAAATAGGTGAAGGGAGAAAGAAAGAAAGAAGTGTTGTTTAGCTCTTTTATGCAATAAAATATACTTGTTAACAAGGTTGATCAAGTCTTGCTACCAAATAAATTTTATATGACATAAGAAGAAATAAACCTCAAATCAATCATGTTACCTTATATTGAATTGATATGGATCCAATCACAAGAGTTTGATATTCTTCTTTAGGCTCATATATAGGACAATCAATGGATCCCACTTTGATAGTTTTCACATTAAAAATTGTATTGACTCCACATACTTTATCAATCCTCTTGGGAAAATAGACAGTGTGTTCCTTATCATCAACATTGAAAGTAACCATGCCTTTATTGCAATCAATAACAGCCCCTGCAGTATTAAGAAAGGGTCTTCCAAGAATAATGGACATATTATCATCTTCAGGCATTTCCAACACAACAAAATCAGTTAATATCAAGCAATGCTGAGTAACTTGAACAGGAACATTTTCACATAAACCAACAGGAATAGCAGTAGATTTATCAGCCATTTGCAAAGATATATCAGTTGGTATCAATTTATCTAAATCAAGTCTCTTATAAAGAGAAAAAGGCATCACACTCACACCTGCTCCCAAATCACATAGAGCAGTTCTAACATAATTATTCTTGATGGAACAAGGAATAGTCGGTATACCTGGGTCGCCCAACTTCTTTGGAATCTTACCATTGAAGGAGTAATTAGCGAGCATAGTAGAAATTTCCTCATTGGGGACTTTCCTTTTGTTAGTAACAATATCTTTCATATACTTTGAATAAGGAGGCAATTTAATAGCATCAGTCAAAGGGATTTGCAAAAATAAAGGTTTCATCCAATCACAAAATTTATTATAATGTTCCTCCTCCTTTGATTTTAGTTTCTTAGCAGGAAAAGGCATTTGCTTTTGAACCCAAGGTTCTCTTTCATTACCATGCTTCTCAGTAATAAAGTCTTCTTTAGTGTACTTTTTATTTTTAGCAGGCTTTTCAGGTTCTTTTTCAATTTCTTCTTTATCAGGAGTATCATTCTTATCATTATCTTCCTCATGTTCATTACCACTTTCAGTTTCAGCATCAGAAATAGAAATACTATTAGGATCATTAACAGGTTCAGAGGATTCTACAACATTCTTATGTTTCTTTTTCTTTTTCTTAGATGGAGCACTAGTTTTAATTAGTTGAGAATCTTGTTCAACTCTTTTGGGATGCCCTTCAGGATATAGAGGATCCTGGGTAGAAGCACCACCTCTAGTTGTTACTTCACAAGCATGTTTTTCTTTAGAATTATTTCCCAACAAGTCATTTTGCACTTTAGTAAGTTGATCAATTTGAGTTTGAACCATTTGAAAATGTTTAACAAGTATTTTAACATCATTGGAGGTTCTCTCCACAATACCATGCAATTCACTAATAGCTCGAGAATTTTCCATTAAATGATTCTCTACTCTCATATTAAAGTTTTCTTGCTTAACAATATAATTATCAAATTCATCTAAGCATTGAGCAGGAGATTTTGAATACGGAATATCTTCCCTAGTAAAGTGTTGAAGCGAGTGTACCTCAATCATGGATGAAGGGGGAATTGTCTCACATATATCTTCTATAGGAGGTAAATTCTTCACATCTTCAGGTTTAATACCCTTCTCTTTAAGAGACTTCTTGGCTTCCCTCATATCTTCATCATTCAATTTAATCATACCCCTCTTCTTCACTATCGGTGTCGGGGTTGGTTCAGGTGTAGACCAATCATCATGATTCCGGCCTATTTTAGCCAATAATTCTTCAGCGTCTTCTGGAGTTCTTTTCCTGAAAACACAACCAGCACAACTATCCAGGTATGCCCTAGACTCAATAGTTAGTCCACTATAAAATATATCAAGTAAATCATGCTTTTCTAAATCATGGTCAGGCTGAGCTCTAATAAGAGAACAAAATCTAGCCCAAGCCTCAGGCAATTTCTCTCCATCTTCCTGGTCAAAATTATAAATTCTCTGCAAAGCAGCATGTTGAGCACTAGCAGGAAAGTATTTGCGGAAGAAAACATCAAGCAATTCTTTTGGACTTTTAATAGAACCAGGAGGCAAATTATTATACCAAGTTTTAGCATCATCCTTTAATGAGAAAGGAAAAATTTTAGCGACAAAATAAGTACGCATCTTAATATCATCGAAAACAAGCCACTAAGAGTAGATAACTCAGTCATGTGTTCAACAACACTTTCTTTTTCAGTACCACAAAAGGGTGTTTTCTCAACAATAGCTATATGAGATAGATCAAGAGAAAAATCATAATCTTTATCCCTAATGTTTATAGGAGATGTGGCAAATTTAGGATCAGGAGATGGTTTATATCTAACAGCATGTTCTGCAAGCAACTTTTTAATTTTTCTTGCATCAGTAGTAGCATTGCATTTTTCAATAAAATCATCATCAAGCTCTACATAATCTTCATCAAGATCATCACTAGAATATTCAACAGACTCAGGTGAATTAACAGGTGTAGCAACATTTTCATTAGGAGTTTCAGTATTTTCAATTTGTCTAGACTTAGCAATTGTAGCATCTAGAAAAGATCCCAATGAACCACTATCATCAAGCACAGCAGAAACATTATCAATATTATGAGAATTTTCAGATTCAGCAGAAGTACCAGCACGTGAAGCATGTGGCGGTGAAACAAGTTTATCAATCACAGATGGTGAATCAAGAGCAGCAGAGGTACTCAGAGTTGTACCTTTTCTTGTAGTGGATGGTAATATGGCGATCTTAGTATCGCGAGGTTTACCCATAATGGAGAATTTGCAGCGAACAATATCAATCCAAGTGAACTTCCAAATAAAGCTATGCTCCCCGGCAACGGCGCCAGAAAATAGTCTTGATGACCCACAAGTATAGGGGATCGCAACAGTCTTCGAGGGAAGTATTACCCAATTTATTGATTCGACACAAGGGGAGACAAAGAATACTTG
This sequence comes from Lolium multiflorum, assembly GCA_030979885.1. NCBI lineage: Eukaryota > Viridiplantae > Streptophyta > Magnoliopsida > Poales > Poaceae > Lolium > Lolium multiflorum. The sequence continues at coordinate 46,509,787 of CM061751.1, read as the reverse complement.
TAAGCCTTAACAACGGAGTTGTCAATTCAGCTGCACCTGGAAACAGACTTGCTCGCAAGAGTTTATCAGTAGTAACAGTTTTATGGCAGTGGAAATAGTGAAATAACAGCAGCGGTGAAATAAAGACAGCAGTAGTGATTATAGTAAACAGCAGGATTAAAATACTGTAGGCACAGGGACAGATTTAACGGGCGTTGCATGGATGAGAGAAACTCATGTAACAATCAAAGCATGGGCATTTGCAGATAATAATAAAACGGTATCCAAGTACTAATCAATCAATAGGCATGTGTTCCATATTTAGTCGTACGTGCTCGCAATGAGAAACTTGCACAACATCTTCTGTCCTACCAGCCGGTGGCAGCCGGGCCTCTAGGGAAACTACTGGATATTAAGGTACTCCTTTTAATAGAGTACCGGAGCAAAGCATTAACACTCCGTGAACACATGTGATCCTCACATCACTACCATCCCCTCCGGTTGTCCCGATTTGTCACTTCGGGGCCATTGGTTCCGGACAACGACATGTGTATACAACTTGCAGGTAAGATCATAAACAACGAATATCTTCATGAATCAATAACATGTTCAGATCTGAGATCATGGCACTCGGGCCCTAGTGACAAGCATTAAGCATAACAAGTTGCAACAATATCATAAAAGTGACATCTACGGATACTAGGCACTATGCCCTAACAATCTTATGACTATTACATGACCAATCTCATCCAATCCCTACCATCCCCTTCAGCCTACAGCGGGGGAATTACTCACACATGGATGGGGGAAACATGGCTGGTCGATGGAGAGGCGTTGGCGGTGATGGCGGTGAAGATCTCCTCCAATTCCCCGTCCCGGCGGAGTGCCAGAACGGAGACTTCTGGCTCCCGCGACGGAGTTTCGCGATGTGGCGGCTCTCTGGAGGGTTTCTGGCGACTTCGACTTCTCTCCGTGCGTTTTTAGGTCGAACCCGATAAGTAGTCCAAAGGGGGGCGTCGGAGGCCGGCCGAGGGGGCCACACCATAGGGCCGCGCGGGCCCCCCCTGGGCCGCGCCGCCATATGGTGTGGGGCCCTCGGGCCTCCACCTCCTTTGCCCTTCTGGCTCCGTCAATATTTTGGTAAAATAGGGCCATCTGAAGAAATTCCGAGGATTTTCCCGAAAGTTGGATTTCTGCACAAAAACGAGACACCAGAGCAGTTCTGCTGAAAATAGCGTTAGTCCGTGTTAGTTGTATCCAAAATACACAAATTAGAGGCAAAACAATAGCAAAAGTGTTCGGGAAAGTAGATACGTTTTGGACGTATCAACCGCACCAGCCATCATGACCTCCACGCTGCCGGCGGCGCGGCCAGCACACAGCCACCTTGGCGGATCCGGCGCCACCAGCACCGGCGAGAGGCGCTGGCGCACAGGAACGGTGCCGAAATAGACGCGGAGGCTGCCGAACTCGATGGTGCGGCCGTTCTGCGGGAACTTGCCGCCGTTGGCGAAGCAGCCGCGTTGTCGTTGATGAAGTCCATGTTGTAGATGCGTTGCACGAGCGCGGACACCGTGCGCTCGCCGTTGATGTCGAGGATGCCCGCCCGAATATGAACTCCAGCAAGCGCCACTTCATGCCCCACGGTGGGCGCCAACTGTCGTCGTGGTGAACAAACAGATGCCATAGGATGGCTTATGTTGGGGCCGAATGGACGCTAGAGGATTCGGGGGAGGGTTTATGACTAGATGGGATGAACTTCCGGATGGTTTCCTCAAGAACTTGGCCAAGGCCAGAGGTTGAAGAAGAAAGACACAAGGAAGAACTCGCTCTAGATCACTATCTTCATTGATCTCCACAGGTTACAGGTTTGAGCTTACAAGGTTCCTCTCTATGTTCCGCGCATGAATGGGGCTCCCCTCTCCTTATATAGGGGAGAGGGTGGCTTACAGGGCAAGAAACCCTAATGGCATCTTTGACTAGACAAACTACTTTACAAAGATACTTTACAAAGCTACTTTAATCATAGATGACGCCGGGGTCTTCTTTAAACAGGGAGGCTGACGTCCTCCGGCTTCTTTGACCGTCATCCTCCTCTTTATCTTCAGGCCTTCGTTTAAAGCCACTTTGCTTAGCTCATCCTTGTCTTCTAGCTCTGAAGAGAATCTTTGACTGGTCCTGCCGACACGCTCTTCCTTCCGGTCTCCGCATCCTTTCTATCCGGTCCCGGTATACCCCTCTTGGGAATACCGGCTTAGCCTTACTTAGCCAAACTCTTATCTTTGAGCTCCGGTATAAATATTAAACAGGTATCTTGATGGATAAGACCATCCGGTTTGGCTTGCCTTTGGCATACCGGGGGTCATCCCCCCAACAGAAAGAGTATCAAGAACATACCTATTCCAACTAGATAGGCCAACATAAAAGTTCCTAAGAAGGATAATAGTGGAGTGTTTCTTAATGCACCTATGATGAGCATTACTAATTCTGTACCAAGCATCTTTAAAACTTTCTCCACCTTGTTGCTTAAAAGAACGAACTTCAACTTCAGGATTACTCATTTTTAGCAATATAAAAATAAACTAAGAAAACATAATAAAATAAAGTAAAGACAAGTAACTAATTTTTTGTGTTTTGATATAGAGCAAGTAAACAAGACAAATGAAATAAAGTAAACAACTAATTTTTTTGTGTTTTTAATATAGAGCAAACAAGACAGTAAATAAAATAAAGTAAAGCAAGACAAAAACAAAGTAAAGAGATTGGATGTGAAAGACTCCCTTGCAACGTGTCTTGATCTCCCGGACGGCGCAAAAGTAGCTCTAGCGTGTAGAAGCTTCCTTGTGACGGCACAAAGACATGTCCGATGGGAACCCCAAGAGGAAGGTATGATGAGCACAGCAGCAAGTTTTCCCTCAGAAGAAACCAAGGTTTATCGAACCAGTAGGAGATGAAGGCCACGTGAAGGTTGTTGGTGGAGGAGTGTAGTGCGGCGCAACACCAGGGATTCCGGCGCCAACGTGGAACCTGCACAACACAATCAAAATACTTTGCCCCAACTTAACAGTGAGGTTGTCAATCTCACCGGCTTGCTGAAAACAAAGGATTAAACGTATGGTGTGGAGAAATGTTTGCTTGCAAAGAACAACAAAGAACAGAGATTGCAGTAGATTGTATTTTAGATGTAAAAGAATGGACCGGGGTCCACAGTTCACTAGTGGTGTCTCTCCAATAAGATAAATAGCATGCTGGGTGAACAAATTACAGGTGGGCAATTGACAAATCAAGATTCAATACATATCAACGATGATTACTATGTGATTTAATCAGGGCATTACGACAAAGTACATAGACCTCTATCCAGCATGCATCTATGCCTAAATAATCCACCTTCAGGTTATCATCCGAACCTTAGAACATTCTGTCACTATCCCAGATTCAATGGAGGCATGAACCCACTATCGAGCATAAATACTCCCTCTTGGAGTTACAAGTATCAACTTGGCCAGAGCCTCTACTAGCAACGGAGAGCATGCAAGAACATAAACAACACATATATGATAGATTGATAATCAACTTGACATAGTATTCAATATTCATCGGATCCCACCAAACACAACATGTAGCATTACAAATAGATGATCTTGATCATGTTAGGCAGCTCACAAGATCTAAACATGATAGCACAAGAGGAGAAGACAACCATCTAGCTACTGCTATGGACCCATAGTCCAAGGATGAACTACTCACGCATCAATCCGGAGGCGGGCATGGTGATGTAGAGCCCTCCGGTGATGATTCCCCTCTCCGGCAGGGTGCCGGAGGCGATCTCCTGAATCCCCCGAGATGGGATTGGCGGCGGCGGCGTCTCTGGAAGTTTTCCGTATCGTGGCTCTCGGTAATAGGGTTTTCGCGACAGAGGGTATAAGTAGGCGGAAGGGCAGCGCAGGGGCGTGATGCGCGTAGATGTACACGTCCGTTGGGAACCCCAAGTGGAAGGTATGATGCGCACAGCAGCAAGTTTCCCTCAGTATGAAACCAAGGTTATCGAACCAGTAGGAGCCAAGAAGCACGTTGAAGGTTGATGGTGGCGAAATGTGATGCGGCGCAACACCAGGGATTCCGGCGCCAACGTGGAACCTGCACAACACAACCAAAGTACTTTGCCCCAACGAAACAATGAGGTTGTCAATCTCACCGGCTTGCTGTAACAAAGGATTAACCGTATTGTGTGGAAGATGATTGTTTGCGAAGAAAACAGTAAAGAACAATTGCAGTAGATTGTATGCGATGTAAAGAATAGGACCGGGGTCCACAGTTCACTAGAGGTGTCTCTCCCATAAGATAAAAGCATGTTGGGTGAACAAATTACAGTCGGGCAATTGACAAATAGAAAAGGGCATAACAATGCATATACATGATATGATAAATATAGTGAGATTTAATTGGGCATTACAACAAAGTACATAGACCGCCATCCAACTGCATCTATGCCTAAAAAGTCCACCTTCAGGTTATCATCCGAACCCCTTCAGTATTAAGTTGCAAAGCAACAGACAATTGCATTAAGTATGGTGTGTAATGTAATCGACAACTACATCCTTAGACATAGAATCAATGTTTTATCCCTAGTGGCAACAGCACAACACAACCTTAGAACTTTCTGTCACTGTCCCAGGTGTCAATGAGGCATGAACCCACTATCGAGCATAAATACTCCCTCTTGGAGTTAAGAGTACAAACTTGGCCAGAGCCTCTACTAATAACGGAGAGCATGCAAGATCATAAACAACACATAAGTAATAAATTGATAATCACCATAACATAGTATTCTCTATTCATCGGATCCCGACAAACACAACATATAGAATTACAGATAGATGATCTTGATCATGTTAGGCAGCTCACAAGATCCAACAATGAAGCACAATTAGGAGAAGACGACCATCTAGCTACTGCTATGGACCCATAGTCCAGGGGTGAACTACTCACTCATCACTCCGGAGGCGATCATGGCGATGAAGAGTCCTCCGGGAGATGAATCCCCTCTCCGGCAGGGTGCCGGAGGCGATCTCCCGAATCCCCCGAGATGGGACGCGCGGCGGCGGCTCTGCAAGGTTTTCCGTATCGTGGCTCTCGGTACCGGGGTTTCGCGACGGAGGCTTTAAGTAGGCGGAAGGGCAGGTCAGGGGGCCACACGAGGGCCCCACACGCCAGGGCCGCGCGGCCAAGGCCCAGGCCGCGCCGCCCTGTTGTGGCGGCGCCTCGTGGCCCCACTTCGTCTCCTCTTCGGTCTTCTGGAAGCTTCGTCAAAAATAGGACCTGGGCGTTGATTTCGTCCAATTCCGAGAATATTTCCTTACTAGGATTTCTGAAACCAAAAACAGCAGAAAACAGCAACTGGCTCTTCGGCATCTTGTTAATAGGTTAGTTCCAGAAAATGCGTAAATACGACATATAATGTGTATAAAACATGTAGATATCATCAATAATGTAGCATGGAACATAAGAAATTATCGATACGTTGGAGACGTATCAGCATCCCCAAGCTTAGTTCTGCTCGTCCCGAGTAGGTAAAACGATAACAAAGATAATTTCTGAAGTGACATGCCATCATAATCTTGATCATACTATTTGTAAACATATGTAATGAATGCAGCGATCAAAACAATGGTAATGACATGAGTAAACAAATGAATCATAAAGCAAAGACTTTTCATGAATAGTACTTCAAGACAAGCATCAATAAGTCTTGCATAAGAGTTAACTCATAAAGCAATAAATCAAAGTAAAGGTGTTGAAGCAACACAAAGGAAGATTAAGTTTCAGCGGTTGCTTTCAACTTATAACATATATATCTCATGGATATTGTCAACATAGAGTAATATAACAAGTGCAATATGCAAGTATGTAGGAATCAATGCACAGTTCACACAAGTGTTTGCTTCTTAAGGTGGAGAGAGATAGGTGAACTGACTCAACAATAAAAGTAAAAGAAAGGTCCTTCAAAGAGGAAAGCATCGATTGCTGTATTTGTGCTAGAGCTTTTATTTTGAAAACATGAAACAATTTTGTCAACGGTAGTAATAAAGCATATGAGTTATGTAAATTATATCTTACAAGTTGCAAGCCTCATGCATAGTATACTAATAGTGCCTGCACCTTGTCCTACTTAGCTTGGACTACCGGATCATCGCAATACACATGTTTCAACCAAGTGTCACAAAGGGGTACCTCCATGCCGCCTGTACAAAGGTCTAAGGAGAAAGCTCGCATTTTGATTTCTCGCTTTTGATTATTCTCAACTTAGACATCCATACCGGGACAACATGGACAACAGATAATGGACTCCTCTTTAATGCATAAGCATGTAGCAACAATTATTATTCTCATATGAGATTGAGGATATATGTCCAAACTGAAACTTCCACCATGATTCATGGCTTTAGTTAGCGGCCCAATGTTCTTCTCTAACAATATGCATGCTCCAACCATTAAGGTGGTAGATCCTCTTACTTCAGACAAGACGGACATGCATAGCAACTCACATGATATTCAACAAAGAGTAGTTGATGGCGTCCCCAGAAGCATGGTTATCGCACAACAAGCAACTTAATAAGAGATAAAGTGCATAAGTACATATTCAATACTACGATAGTTTTTAAGGCTATTTTGTCCCATGAGCTATATATTGCAAAGGTGAATGATGGAATTTTAAAGGTAGCACTCAAGAAATTTACTTTGGAATGGCGGAGAAATACCATGTAGTAGGTAGGTATGGTGGACACAAATGGCATAGTGGTTGGCTCAAGGATTTTGGATGCATGAGAAGTATTCCCTCTCGATACAAGGTTTAGGCTAGCAAGGTTATTTGAAGCAAACTCAAGGATGAACCGGTGCAGCAAAACTCACATAAAAGACATATTGTAAACATTATAAGACTCTACACCGTCTTCCTTGTTGTTCAAAACTCAATACTAGAAATTATCTAGACCTTAGAGAGACCAAATATGCAAACCAAATTTTAGCAAGCTCTATGTATTTCTTCATTAATGGGTGCAAAGTATATGATGCAAGAGCTTAAACATGAGCACAACAATTGCAAAGTATCACATTATCCAAGACATTTTAGAATTACTACATGTAGCATTTCCCAATTCCAACCATATAACAATTTAACGAAGAAGAAACTTCGCCATGAACATTATGAGTAAAGCCTAAGGACATATTTGTCCATATGCAACAGCGGAGCGTGTCTCTCTCCCACAAAGTGAATGCTAGGATCCATTTTATTCAAACAAAAACAAAACAAAAACAAAACAAACCGACGCTCCAAGTAAAGAACACAAGATGTGACTGAATAAAAATATAGTTTCAGGGGAGGAACCTGATGATGTTGTCGATGAAGAAGGGGATGCCTTGGGCATCCCCAAGCTTAGACGCTTGAGTCTTCTTAAAATATGCAGGGGTGAACCACGGGGGCATCCCCAAGCTTAGAGCTTTCACTCCTCTTGATCATAGTATATCATACTCCTCTCTTGACCCTTGAAAACTTCCTTCACACCAAACTTCAAGCAAACTCATTAGAGGGTTAGTGCACAATAAAAGTTTACATGTTCAGAGGTGGCACAATCATTCTTTACACTTCTGGACATTGCATAAAGCTACTGGACATTAATGGATCAAAGAAATTCATCCAACATAGCAAAAGAGGCAATGCGAAATAAAAGGCAGAATCTGTCAAAAACAGAACAGTCCGTAAAGACGAATTTTAAAATGGCACCAGACTTGCTCAAATGGAAAAACTCAAAACTAATGAAAGTTGCGTACATATCTGAGGATCACGCTCGTAAATTGGCAGATTTTTTCGAATTTTCTACAGAGACTTGTGCCCAGATTCGTGACAGACAGCAATGCTGTTTCTGCGCAGCGATCCCAAATATAACATCAACTTTAACATAGAAACTTTACTTGGCACAAAAACATGATAAGGAGAGGTTGCTACAGTAGTAAACAACTTCCAAGACTCAAATATAAAACAAAGTACTGTAGTAAAAACATGGGTTGTCTCCCATAAGCGCTTTTCTTTAACGCCTTTCAGCTAGGCGCAGAAAGTGCAAATCAAGTATTATCAAGAGATGAAGCATCAACATTATTATTTTTCATGCAAACACAACTTGTTGCAGAGGGTACTTTAGGTGCTCCATTATCTAAATTTTCTATGGTGGTGCTAGGGGTTTTAGCAATTTTAGGCCTATAATAATTCTTTTGTTTAGGCACTTTAGAGGCATACATGAATTTTTGCTCTTTACCCACATAAGCTTTCTCATTATACTTGAGAGAAGAAAAGGTTGAACCCAAGGTTCCCATAGCTTTTTCAAGTTCATCAATCCTATTGGTTTGATTATCATGGACAACACAAGTTCCTAGGACACTAATTCTTTCATCAATTCCTCCTAGGGATTTATCAAGTTCATCAGTTTTATCCAATAACATTTCCAATTTAGTTTCAATACTTGGAAAAATTTTCTCTATGGTTTCCAATTTTTTCATAACATCCTCAAGAGAGATTTCAATTTTAACTTCATTAACAGGTGGTATTCCAACTAGACTCTCAATGATGCAACTAGCTTCTAAAGCGGGAGTACCTAGGAAATTACCTCCCGAAAGAGTATCAAGAACATACCTATTCCAACTAGATAAACCAACATAAAAGTTCCTAAGAAGGATAGTGGTGGAGTGTTTCTTAATGCACCTATGATGAGCATTACTAATTCTGTACCAAGCATCTTTAAAACTTTCTCCACCTTGTTGCTTAAAAGAACGAACTTCAACTTCAGGATTACTCATTTTAATAGTAATAAAGTAAACTAAGCAAAGACAAGTGACTAATTTTTTTGTGTGTTTTTGATATAGAGAGCAAGACAGTAAATAAAGTAAAACTAGCAACTAATTTTTTGTATTTTGTTTAGGTTCAGCAAACAAAGTAGTAAATAAAATAAAGCAAGACAAAAACAAAGTAAAGAGATTGGGAAGTGGAGACTCCCCTTGCAGCGTGTCTTGATCTCCCCCGCGAACGGCGCCAGAAATTTAGCTTGATGCGCGTAGATGTACACGTCCGTTGGAAACCCCAAGTGGAAGGTATGATGCGCACAGCAGCAAGTTTCCCTCAGTATGAAACCAAGGTTATCGAACCAGTAGGAGCCAAGAAGCACGTTGAAGGTTGATGGTGGCGAAAGTGATGCGGCGCAACACCAGGGATTCCGGCGCCAACGTGGAACCTGCACAACACAACCAAAGTACTTTGCCCCAACGAAACAAAGTGAGGTTGTCAATCTCACCGGCTTGCTGTAACAAAGGATTAACCGTATTGTGTGGAAGATGATTGTTTGCGAAGAAAACAGTAAAACAAGTATTGCAGTAGATTGTATGCGATGTAAAGAATAGGACCGGGGTCCACAGTTCACTAGAGGTGTCTCTCCCATAAGATAAAAGCATGTTGGGTGAACAAATTACAGTCGGACAATTGACAAATAGAAAAGGGCATAACAATGCATATACATGATATGATAAATATAGTGAGATTTAATTGGGCATTACGACAAAGTACATAGACCGCCATCCAACTGCATCTATGCCTAAAAAGTCCACCTTCGTTATCATCCGAACCCCTTTCAGCATTAAGTTGCAAAGCAACAGACAATTGCATTAAGTATGGTGCGTAATGTAATCGACAACTACATCCTTAGACATAGAATCAATGTTTTATCCCTAGTGGCAACAGCACAACACAACCTTAGAACTTTCTGTCCCTGTATCAATGCAGGCATGAACCCACTATCGAGCATAAATACTCCCTCTTGGAGTTAAGAGTAATAACTTGGCCAGAGCCTCTACTAATAACGGAGAGCATGCAAGATCATAAACAACACATAAGTAATAGATTGATAATCACCATAACATAGTATTCTCTATCCATCGGATCCCGACAAACACAACATATAGAATTACAGATAGATGATCTTGATCATGTTAGGCAGCTCACAAGATCCAACAATGAAGCACAATTAGGAGAAGACGACCATCTAGCTACTGCTATGGACCCATAGTCCAGGGGTGAACTACTCACTCATCACTCCGGAGGCGATCATGGCGATGAAGAGTCCTCCGGAGATGAATCTTTTCCGGCAGGGTGCCGGAGGCGATCTCCGAATCCCGAGATGGGACGCGGGGCGGCGCGCCTCAGTTTTCCGATCGTGGCTCCTCGGCACCGGGGTTTCGCGACGGAGGCTTTCAGGCGGAAGGGCAGGTCAGGGCCACACGAGGCCCCACACGCCAGGCCGCGCGGCCAAACCCTAGGCGCGCCGCCCTGTTGTGGCGGCGCCTCGTGGCCCCACTTCCTTCCCTCTTCGGTCTTCCGGAGCTTCGTGCAAAAATAGGACCCTGGCGTTGATTTCGTCCAATTCCGAGAATATTTCCTTACTAGGATTTCTGAAACCAAAAAAAGCAGAAAACAGAACCGGCTCTTCGGCATCTTGTTAATAGGTTAGTTCCAAAATGCGTAAATACGACATATAATGTGTATAAAACATGTAGATATCATGAATCTCCAACGTATCGATAATTTCTTATGTTCCATGCTACTTTATTGATGATACCTACATGTTTTATGCACATTATATGTCATATTTATGCATTTTCTGGAACTAACCTATTAACAAGATGCCGAAGAGCCAGTTGCTGTTTTCTGCTGTTTTTGGTTTCAGAAATCCTAGTAAGGAAATATTCTCGGAATTGGACGAAATCTTCGCCCAGGGTCCTATTTTTGCACGAAGCTTCCAGAAGACCGAAGAGGGAAGGAAGTGGGGCCACGAGGCGCCGACACCATAGGGCGCGCGGCCCAGGCTGGCCGCGCCGACCTAGGGTGTGGGGCCCTCGTGTGGCCCCCCGCGTTGCCCTTCCGCCTACTTAAAGCCTCCGTCGCGAAACCCCAGTACCGAGAGCCACGATACGGAAAAACTTCCAGAGACGCCGCCGCCGCGAATCCCATCTCGGGGGATTCAGGAGATCGCCTCCGGCACCCTGCCGGAGAGGGGATTCATCTCCCGGAGGACTCTTCATCGCCATGATCGCCTCCGGAGTGATGAGTGAGTAGTTCACCCCTGGACCATGGGTCCATAGCAGTAGCTAGATGGTCGTCTTCTCCTTGTTGTGCTTCATTGTTGGATCTTGTGAGCTGCCTAACATGATCAAGATCATCTATATGTAATTCTATATGTTGTGTTTGTCGGGATCCGATGGATAGAGAATACTATGTTATGGTGATTATCAATCTATTGTTTATGTGTTGTTTATGATCTTGCATGCTCTCCGTTATTAGTAGAGGCTCTGGCCAAGTTTTTACTCTTAACTCCAAGAGGGAGTATTTATGCTCGATAGTGGGTTCATGCCTTCATTGACACCTGGGACAGTGACAGAAAGTTCTAAGGTTGTGATGTGTTGTTGCCACTAGGGATAAAACATTGATTCTATGTCTAAGGATGTAGTTGTCGATTACATTACGCACCATACTTAATGCAATTGTCTGTTGCTTAGCAACTTAATACTGAATGGGGTTCGGATGATAACCTGAAGGTGGACTTTTTAGGCATAGATGCAGTTGGATGGCGGTCTATGTACTTTGTCATAATGCCCAATTAAATCTCACTATATTTATCATATCATGTATATGCATTGTTATGCCCTTCTCTATTTGTCAATTGCCCGACTGTAATTTGTTCACCCAACATGCTTTTATCTTATGGGAGAGACACCTCTAGTGAACTGTGGACCCCGGTCCTATTCTTTACATAGCATACAATCTACTGCAATTGTGTTTTACTGTTTTCTTTGCAAACATCTACCACTCGATACGTTTAATCCTTTGTTACAAGCCGGTGAGATTGACAACCTCACTGTTTCGTTGGGGCAAAGTACTTTGTTTTGTTGTGCAGATTCCACGTTGGCGCCGGAATCCCTGGTGTTGCGCCGCATCACATTTCGCGACCATCAACCTTCAACGTGCTTCTTGGCTCCTACTGGTTCGATTAAACCTTGGTTTCATACTGAGGGAAACTTGCTTCTATACGCATCATACCTTCCACTTGGGGTTCCCAACGGACGTGTGCATCTACGCGTATCAATCATCAATAATGTAGCATGGAACATAAGAAATTATCGATACGTTGGAGACGTATCAGGGCGGCACGAGGGCCCCACACCATAGGGCGGCCCGGGGCCCACCCTGGCCGCGCGGCCCTGTGGTGTGGCGCTCGTCGCCCCACTTCGATCCTCCCGGTCTTCTGGAAGCTCCGGAAAAATAAGACCCTGTGCGCTGATTTCGTCCAATTCCGAGAATATTTCCTTTGTAGGATTTCTGAAACCAGAAACAGCAGAAAACAACAACTGACGCTTCGGCATCTTGTTAATAGGTTAGTGCCGGAAAAATGCATAATAATGATTTAAAGTATGTATAAAACATGTGAGTATTGTCATAAAAGTAGCATGGAACATAAGAAATTATTGATACGTTGGAGACGTATCAGTTGCCACACTATGAAGAGGCTCTCGAGTGAGTAACTCGATCGTATAGTTCGGAGAGAGCTTAAACCTTTGAATCCTTGCATCATCATATTTCTTGGTTCTCATTTGGATCTTATACATATGGTGTTTTATAGATTGTGCTTATTCTCACGACAAACTCTAGTTCATCGAAAACGGTTTCCACATGAATTACTTGTTGCATTTTCGATATTGGTGTTTTTCTCGGTTTCTCGTATTGAGAGGTTTCACTCTAAAATACATAGAAAAACCTACCCCACTTGTTCTTAAGCTTTTCACTCTTTGTGGGGTAGCTCTTGTCATCTTCTTTACAACAAAATTGGTTTCACCTAAATTCAAGTTTTCTAAGTCAAGTTGTTGCATTTTCCATTTGGAGGTCTTACCGGCTTGTCTCTTATAGATAGGTTAAACCTTTACCTATTTTATCTTGTGTTCCTTTGTTGGAATATGATGGTTCTCTACATGAACTTGTAGAGTTCTTAGTTGTGATTCCAACGAACCCAAGTTCATCAAAATCGGAGTTCGTATGTGAAAATGTCGACGTTTTTGGTGAGTGATGTGTGGCTAGTACGGCCGTGGCTGGACCACTCCGGCCCTTGGTCCGGCGGAGCGACCTTACTCGGAGTAACCTGGCTAGAAAGTCTAGCCTTGGCTGCACCAGCCCAGCTGGGCCGAAGTGGTCTGACCGTGGTCCAAAGGTCCGACCGCACGCGCTTTTTGGGTGCGTTTTCCAATGGTTAGATGCTGTTTTGGGGGCCATATATGACCCCCTTCTTCCCCATTGAGCTGGCTGGTTCTCGTACTCTCTGTACTTCATTGTTGACTTTGAGAAGCTTTCTCTCTCTAATCCTTCCATGATTCTTTCTCATATTTGAGGAAAAGAGAGAGGAGATCTAGATCTACATCTTGACCAAACAAATCCCTCTCTTTGTGAGGGGAATCCACTAGATCTAGATCTTGGAGAAATTTGGTGTTCCTCCTCCTATTTGTTCTTCCTCTCTTATTCCCCCAATAGCTTTTGTAGCTTTGTTGGAATTTGAGAGAGAAGGATTTGAGCATCTTTGTGGTGTTCTTGCCATTGCATTTGGTGCATCGGTTTGAGTTCTCCACGGTGATTCGTGGAGGTGAAAGCAAGAAGGTTGTTACTCTTGGGTCTTGGACCCTAGACGGCTTAGTGGTCTTTGTGGTGTTCTTGGGGCCTCCAATTAAGTTGTGGAGATTCTTCAAGCAAGGCTTTGTGGCGTTTCTTGGGAGCCTCCAATTACGTTGTAGACAGTGTTGGGCCTCCAAGAGCAGAGGTTTGTAGAACACAGCAAGTTTCCCTTAAGTGAATCACCCAAGGTTTATCGAACTCAGGGAGGTAGAGGTCAAAGATATTCCTCTCAAGCAACCCTGCAATCAAGATACAAGAAGTCTCTTGTGTCCCCAACACACCTAATACACTTGTCAGATGTATAGGTGCACTAGTTCGGCGAAGAGATAGTGAAACACAGGTGGTATAGATGGTGGTAATATTGCAGAAGTAAAGATGCAGTAAAACAGTAAACAAGCGATGTTTGCAGTATTTGGAAACAAGGCCTAGGGATCGTACTTTCACTAGTGGACACTCTCAACATTGATCACATAATAAATAAATAACTTCTCCTCACTTGTGCTACATACACTCTCTTGTTGGATGACAAACACCATTCATTGTGTAGGGCTACAAGAGCTCCCTCAAGCCGGAGTTAACAAGCGCCACAACATTCGGCATTCATATTTAAGTAACCTTTAGAGCATAATAGATCTTTGCAATTTAGACCGAGTACTAACATAGCATACACACTGTCACCATTACACTATGAAAGGAGGAATAGATCACATCAATACTATCATAGTAATAGTTAACTCCATAATCTACAAGAGATTACAATCATAACCTATGCCAAGTACTACATGATGCACACACTGTCACCATTACATCATGAAGGAGGAATAGACTACTTTAATAACATCACTAGAGTAGCACATAGATTAATAGTGATACAAAGCTCATGATCACATAAAGATCACACCATGGGAGAGAGAGATGAACCACATAGCTACCGGTAGAGCCCTCAGCCTCGAGGGAGAACTACTCCCTCCTCATCATGGGAGACAGCAACGGCGATGAAGATGGCGGTGGTGTCGATGGAGATGGATTCCGGGGGCAATTCCCCTCGGCGGCGTGCCGGAACAGAGACTTCTGTCCCCCGAACTTGACTTCCGATGGCGGCTGCGTAACTTTTCTCGCCCCGTGGCTTATTGATCTAGGTTTTTTTTTGCATCCTGGGAGACTTTATAGGCGAGGGGCAGTTCGAGGAACCAGGAGTGCCCCCCCATAGGCTGGCGTCCCCTTGGCCGCGCGCCATGTGGGGTGGGCCCCAGGGCTCCTCTCGGTCCCTCTCGGCTCTTGGAAGCTTCGTGGAAAAATAAGATCCTGGGCGTTGATTTCGTCCAATTCCGAGAATATTTCCTTTGTAGGATTTCTGAACCAAAAACAGCAGAAAACAGGAACTGGCACTTCGGCATCTTGTTAATAGGTTAGTTCCGGAAAATGCATCAAAACATCATAAAGTGTGAACAAAACATGTAGGTATTGTCATAAAACTAGCATGGAACATCAGAAATTATAGATACGTTGGAGACGTATCAAGCATCCCCAAGCTTAGTTCCTACTCGCCCTCGAGTAGGTAAACGATAAAAACAATAATTTCTGAAGTGACATGCTACCATCATAATCTTGATCAACATTATTGTAAAGCATATGAGATGAATGAAGTGATTCAAAGCAATGGTAAAGATGATGATTAAACAACTGAATCATATAGCAAAGACTTTTCATGAATAGTACTTTCAAGACAAGCATCAATAAGACTTGCATAAGAGTTAACTCATAAAGCAATAGATTCTTAATAGAAGGTTTTGAAGCAACACAAAGGATGATTAAGTTTCAGCAATTGCTTTCAACTTGTAACATGTATATCTCATGGATAATTGTCAACATAGAGTAATATAACAAGTGCAATAAGTAAACATGTAAGAATCAATGCACACAGTTGACACAAGTGTTTGCTTCTAAGATAGAAAGAAGTAGGTAAACTGACTCAACATAAAGTAAAAGAAAGGCCCTTCGCAGAGGGAAGCATGGATTACTATTTTTGTGCTAGAGCTTTTATTTTGAAAACATAGAAACAATTTTGTCAACGGTAGTAATAATTCATATGTGTTATGCATAATACTTCCTACAAGTTGCAAGCCTCATGCATCGAATACCAATAGTGCCCGCACCTTGTCCTAATTAGCTTGGATTTACATGGATTATCATTGCATAACATATGTTTCAACCAAGTGTCACAAAGGGGTACCTCTATGCCGCCTGTACAAAGGTCCAAGGAGATAAATCGCATTTGATTTCTCGTTTTTGATAGATCTCAACTTAAGGACATCCATACCGGGACAACATAGAAAACAGATAATGGACTCCTCTTTAATGCATAAGCATTCAACAACAGATAATATTCTCATAAGAGATTGAGGATTAATGTCCAAACTGAAAACTTCCACCATGATACATGGCTTTGGTTGGCGGCCCAATGTTCTTCTCTAACAATATGCATACTCAAACCATTTGATCATGATAAATCACCCTTACTTCAGACAAGACGAACATGCATAGCAACTCACATGATATTCAACAAAGGTGTAAAAGTTGATGGCGTCCCCAGAAACATGGTTACCACTCAACAAGCAACTTATAAGAACTAAGATACATAGCAACATATCACTACAAGAAAAGTTGCCATGGACGACGAAGTTGAAGTCGCGCCGTGGTTGCTGGTGTACCATGGCCGACTATTTTTGGTCCCTCCGTGGTGCATGTCAAAACTTTTTTTTCTCGTTTTTGAGGCCACCTAGCCCGACGAAAGCGGCCAAAACGTCGCGTATGGTGGCCCGGGACGTGGTGCATCTCGAAATCTCGGGTTCGCCGGCCGAGTCAACGCAAATCCGCACCGCCGAGGGATGTAGGGCCCAGATGGCAGCCTCTCTGGCATTGTTTTTTTCTAGATCGCGCCATCTCGTTCAACGTTCTCCGATCGAGCCGTTTACGATGCAGGATCATGGGTCCCGCATGTCATCCTCTATGAACCAAAATTCTTTCTATTCTTGGATTTTTTTGACCCCCTGATTTCTGGCTACTTCCTTTTTCTTTTGATCCCTTGCCGCCTTGGAAACGTTGAGACCGCTGCTGCTAAATGGGACCCGCATGTCATCCTCTATGTGCAATCAACTTTCTTTTCTTGGAGTTTTTTTTGGCACCTCAAATTTGGTCACTTGCCTTTTTCTTTCGATCCCCTGCCGCCTCTCAAACGGTGATACCGCTGCTGCTAACTGGGACCCGCATGTCATCCTCTATGTACTATAAAACTTTCTTTTCTTGAATTATTTTTGGCACCTCATATTTGGTCACTTACCTTTTTCTTTCGATCCCCTGCTGATGCGCGTAGATGTACACGTCCGTTGGGAACCCCAAGAGGAAGGTATGATGCGCACAGTGGCAAGTTTCCCTCAGAAAGAAACCAAGGTTGAATCGAACCAGGAGGAGCCAAGAAGCACGTTGAAGGTTGATGGTGGCGAAATGTGATGCGGCGCAACAACAGGGATTCCGGCGCCAACGTGGAATCTGCACAACAAAACCAAAGTACTTTGCCCCAACGAAACAGTGAGGTTGTCAATCTCACCGGCTTGCTGTAACAAAGGATTAAACGTATCGAGTGGAAGATGTTTGCAAAGAAAACAGTAAACACAATTGCAGTAGATTGTATGCTATGTAAAGAATAGGACCGGGGTCCACAGTTCACTAGAGGTGTCTCTCCCATAAGATAAAAGCATGTTGGGTGAACAAATTACAGTCGGGCAATTGACAAATAGAGAAAGGCATAACAATGCATATACATGATATGATAAATATAGTGAGATTTAATTGGGCATTACGACAAAGTACATAGACCGCCATCCAACTGCATCTATGCCTAAAAAGTCCACCTTCAGGTTATCATCCGAACCCCATTCAGTATTAAGTTGCAAAGCAACAGACAATTGCATTAAGTATGGTGCGTAATGTAATCGACAACTACATCCTTAGACATAGAATCAATGTTTTATCCCTAGTGGCAACAGCACATCACAACCTTAGAACTTTCTGTCACTGTCCCAGGTGTCAATGAAGGCATGAACCCACTATCGAGCATAAATACTCCCTCTTGGAGTTAAGAGCAAAAACTTGGCCAGAGCCTCTACTAATAACGGAGAGCATGCAAGATCATAAACAACACATAAACAATAGATTGATAATCACCATAACATAGTATTCTCTATCCATCGGATCCCGACAAACACAACATATAGTATTACAGATAGATGATCTTGATCATGTTAGGCAGCTCACAAGATCCAACAATGAAGCACAACAAGGAGAAGACGACCATCTAGCTACTGCTATGGACCCATGGTCCAGGGGTGAACTACTCACTCATCACTCCGGAGGCGATCATGGCGATGAAGAGTCCTCCGGGAGATGAATCCTCTCCGGCAGGGTGCCGGAGGCGATCTCCCGAATCCCCCGAGATGGGATCCGCGGCGGCGGCGTCTCGGAAGGTTTTCCGTATCGTGGCTCTCGGCACCGGGGTTTCGCGACGGAGGCTTTAAGTAGGCGAAAGGGTAGGTCAAGAGGCGGCGCGAGGGGCCCACACCATAGGGCGGCGCGGGGCCCCCTCTGGCCGCGCAGCCCTATGGTGGCGGCGCCTCGTCGCCCCACTTCGTTATCTCTTTGGTCTCTCGGAAGCTCCTTGCAAAAATAGGACCCCCGGGCGAAGATTTCGTCCAATTCCGAGAATATTTCCTTACTAGAATTTCTGAAACCAAAAAACAGAAAACAGCAACTGGCTCTTCGGCATCTTGTTAATAGGTTAGTTCCAAAATGCATAAATATGACATATAATGTGCATAAAACATGTAGGTATCATCAATAAAGTAGCATGGAACATAAGAAATTATCGATACGTTGGAGACGTATCAGCATCCCCAAGCTTAGTTCTGCTCGTCCCGAGCAGGTAAAACGATAACAAAGATAATTTATGAAGTGACATGCCATCATAATCTTGATCATACTATTTGTAAACATATGTAATGAATGCAGCGATCAAAACAAAGGTAATGACATGAGTAAACAAGTGAATCATATAGCAAAGACTTTTCATGAATAGTACTTCAAGACAAGCATCAATAAGTCTTGCATAAGAGTTAACTCATAAAGCAATAAATCAAAGTAAAGGTGTTGAAGCAACACATAGGAAGATTAAGTTTCAGCGGTTGCTTTCAACTTATAACATATATATCTCATGGATATTGTCAACATAAAGTAATATAACAAGTGCAATATGCAAGTATGTAGGAATCAATGCACAGTTCACACAAGTGTTTGCTTCTTAAGGTGGAGGGAGATAGGTAAACTGACTCAACAATAAAAGTAAAAGAAAGGTCCTTCAAAGAGGAAAGCATCGATTGCTGTATTTGTGCTAGAGCTTTTATTTTGAAAACATGAAACAATTTTGTCAACGGTAGTAATAAAGCATATGAGTTATGTAAATTATATCTTACAAGTTGCAAGCCTCATGCATAGTATACTAATAGTGTCCGCACCTCGTCCTACTTAGCTTGGACTACCGGATCTTTGCATGCCATGTTTCAACCAAGTGTCACAAAGGGGTACCTCCATGCCGCCTGTACAAAGGTCTAAGGAGAATGCTCGCATTTTGGATTTCTCGCTTTTGATTATTCTCAACTTAGACATCCATACCGGGACAACATGGACAACAGATAATGGACTCCTCTTAAATGCATAAGCATGTAGCAATGATTATTATTCTCATATGAGATTGAGGATATATGTCCAAAACTGAAACTTCCACCATGATTCATGGCTTTAGTTAGCGGCCCAATGTTCTTCTCTAACAATTTTGCATGCTCCAACCACTAAAATGATAGATCCTTCAGACAAGACGGACATGCATAGCAACTCACATGATATTCAACAATAGTTGATGGCGTTCCCCAGAAGCATGGTTATCGCACAACAAGCAACTTAATAAAAGATAAAGTGCATAAGTACATATTCAATACTACGATAGTTTTTAAGGCTATTTTGTCCCATGAGCTATATATTGCAAAGGTGAATGATGGAATTTTAAAGGTAGCACTCAAGCAATTTACTTTGGAATGGCGGAGAAATACCATGTAGTAGGTAGGTATGGTGGACACAAATGGCATAGTAGTTGGCTCAAGGATTTTGGATGCATGAGAAGTATTCCCTCTCGATACAAGGTTTAGGCTAGCAAGGTTATTTGAAGCAAACTCAAGGATGAACCGGTGCAGCAAAACTCACATAAAAGACATATTGTAAACATTATAAGACTCTACACCGTCTTCCTTGTTGTTCAAAACTCAATACTAGATATTATCTAGACCTTAGAGAGACCAAATATGCAAATCAAATTTTAGCAAGCTCTATGTATTTCTTCATTAATGGGTGCAAAGCATATGATGCAAGAGCTTAAACATGAGCACAACAATTGCCAAGTATCACATTATCCAAGACATTTTAGAATTACTACATGTAGCATTTTCCAATTCCAACCATATAACAATTTAACGAAGAAGAAACTTCGCCTTGAACATTATGAGTAAAGCCTAAGGACATATTTGTCCATATGCAACAGCGGAGCGTGTCTCTCTCCCACAAAGTGAATGCTAGGATCCATTTTATTCAAACAAAACAAAAACAAAAACAAACCGACGCTCCAAGTAAAGAACACAAGATGTGACTGAATAAAAATATAGTTTCAGGGGAGGAACCTGATGATGTTGTCGATGAAGAAGGGGATGCCTTGGGCATCCCCAAGCTTAGACGCTTGAGTCTTCTTAGAATATGCAGGGTGAACCACGGGGGCATCCCCAAGCTTAGAGCTTTCACTCCTCTTGATCATAGTATATCATACTCCTCTCTTGACCCTTGAAAACTTCCTTCACACCAAACTTCAAGCAAACTCATTAGAGGGTTAGTGCACAATTAATAATTCACATGTTCAGAGGTGACACAATCATTCTTTACACTTCTGGACATTGCATAAAGCTACTGGACATTAATGGATCAAAGAAATGAATCCAACATAGCAAAAGAGGCAATGCGAAATAAAAGGCAGAATCTGTCAAAACAGAACAGTCCGTAAAGACGAATTTAAAATGGCACCAGACTTGCTCAAATGGAAAAACTCAAAACTAATGAAAGTTGCATACATATCACGCTCGTAAATTGGCAGATTTTTTCGAATTTTCTACAGAGGCCTGTGCCCAGATTCGTGACAGACAGCAATGCTGTTTCTGCGCAGCGATCCCAAATATAACATCAACTTTGACATAGAAACTTTACTTGGCACAAAAACATGATAAGGAGAGGTTGCTACAGTAGTAAACAACTTCCAAGACTCAACAAAACAAAAAATTGCTGTAGTAAAAACATGGGTTGTCTCCCATAAGCGCTTTTCTTTAACGCCTTTCAGCTAGGCGCAGAAAGTGCAAATCAAGTAACATCGAGAGTAGAAGCATCAACATCATAACTTGTTCTAATAATAGAATCAAAAGGCAACTTCATTCTCTTTCTAGGGAAGTGTTCCATACCTTTCTTGAGAGGAAATTGATATTTAATATTACCTTCCCTCATATCAATAACAGCACCAACGGTTCGAAGAAAAGGTCTTCCCAACACAATAGGACAAGATGCATTGCATTCGATATCCAAAACAACAAAATCAACGGGGACAAGGTTATTGTTAACCGTAATGCGCACATTATCAATCCTCCCCAAAGGTTTCTTTTTAACATTATCGGCAAGATTAACATCCAAATAACAATTCTTCAATGGTGGCAAGTCAAGCATATCATAAATCTTTTTAGGCATAACAGAAATACTTGCACCAAGATCACATAAAGCATTACATTCAAAGTCATTGAATTTCATTTTAATGATGGGCTCCCAACCATCTTCTAACTTTCTAGGAATAGAAGTTTCAAGTTTTAGTTTCTCTTCTCTAGCTTTTATGAGAGCATTTGTAATATGTTTTGTAAAGGCTAAATTTATAGCACTAGCATTAGGACTTTTAGCAAGTTTTTGTAAGAACTTTATAACTTCAGAGATGTGGCAATCATCAAAATCTAAATCATTATGAGCTACAGCAATTGGATCATTGTTCCCAAGGTTGGAAAAAATTTCAGCAGTTTTATCACAAGCAGTTTCAGCAGTTTTAGCAATTTCAGGCAGTTTTGTTCGCTTTGCACTAGGAGTAGAAACATTGCCAACACCAATTATTTTACCATTGATAGTAGGAGGTGCAGCAACATGTGAAGAATTAGCATTACTAGTGGTGGTAATAGTCCAAACTTTAGCTACATTATTCTCTTTAGCTAGTTTTTCATTTTCTTCTCTATCCCACCTAGCACGCAGTTCAGCCATTAATCTTATATTCTCATTAATTCTAACTTGGATGGCATTTGCTGTAGTAGTAATCTTATTATCAATATCATTATTAGGCATAACTTTCAATTTTAAAAGATTAACATCAGAGGCAAGCCTATCAACTCTAGAAGCAATAGTATCAATTTTATCAAGCTTTTCCTCAACAGATTTGTTAAAAGCAGTTTGTGTACTAATAAATTCTTTAAGCATGGTTTCAAGACCAGAGGGTACACCTATTATTGTTGTAAGAATTCCCATAAGAATTACCATAACCATTACCATTAGCAGAAGGATATGGCCTATAGTTATTACCAGAGTTGTTCCTATAAGCATTGTTGTTGAAATTATTATTTTTAATGAAATTCACATCAACATTTTCTTCTTGAGCAACCAATGAAGCTAAAGGAACATTATTTGGATCAACATTAGATCTACCATTCACAAGCATAGACATAATCACATCAATCTTATCACTCAAGGAAGAGGTTTCTTCAACAGAATTTACCTTCTTACCTTGTGGAGCTCTTTCCGTGTGCCTCAGAGTAATTTATCATCATATCATCAAGAAGTTTTGTAGCCGCCCCCAATGTGATGGACATAAAGGTACCTCCAGCAGCTGAATCCAATAAATTCCGCGAAGAAAAATTTAGTCCTGCATAGAAGGTTTGGATGATCATCCAAGTAGTCAGTCCATGGGTTGGGCAATTCTTTACCAAAGTTTTCATTCTCTCCCATGCTTGAGCAACATGTTCAGTATCTAATTGCTTAAAATTCATTATGCTACTTCTCAAAGATATAATTTTAGCGGGAGGATAATATCTACCAATAAAAGCATCCTTGCATTTAGTCCATGAATCAATACTATTCTTAGGCAAAGATAGCAACCAATCTTTAGCTCTTCCTCTTAATGAGAAAGGAAACACTTTCAATTTAATAATATCACCATCTACATCCTTATACTTTTGCATTTCACATAGTTCAACAAAATTATTGAGATGGGCAGCAGCATCATCAGAACTAACACCAGAAAATTGATCTCTCATGACAAGATTTAGTAAAGCAGGTTTAATTTCAAAGAATTCTGCTGTAGTAGCAGGTGGAGCAATAGGTGTGCATAGGAAATCATTATTATTTGCATTTGTGAAGTCACACAACTTAGTATTTTCAGGAGTATTCATTTTAGCAACAGTAAATAAAACAAACTAGATAAAGTAAATGCAAGTAACTAATTTTTTTGTGTTTTTGATATAGAGAGCAAGACAATAAATAAAGTAAAACTAGCAACTAATTTTTTTGTGTTTTGTTTAGGTGCAGCAAACAAAGTAGTAAATAAAATAAAGCAAGACAAAAACAAAGTAAAGAGATTGAAGTGGAGACTCCCCTTGCAGCGTGTCTTGATCTCCCCGGCAACGGCGCCAGAAAACAGGCTTGATGCGCGTAGATGTACATGTTCGTTGGGAACCCCAAGAGGAAGGTATGATGCGCACAAGTGGCAAGTTTTCCCTCAGAAAGAAACCAAGGTTGAATCGAACCAGGAGGAGCCAAGAAGCACGTTGAAGGTTGATGGTGGCGAAATGTGATGCGGCGCAACAACAGGGATTCCGGCGCCAACGTGGAATCTGCACAACAAAACCAAAGTACTTTGCCCCAACGAAACAGTGAGGTTGTCAATCTCACCGGCTTGCTGTAACAAAGGATTAAACGTATCGAGTGGAAGATGTTTGCAAAGAAAACAGTAAAACACAATTGCAGTAGATTGTATGCTATGTAAAGAATAGGACCGGGGTCCACAGTTCACTAGAGGTGTCTCTCCCATAAGATAAAAGCATGTTGGGTGAACAAATTACAGTCGGGCAATTGACAAATAGAGAAAGGCATAACAATGCATATACATGATATGATAAATATAGTGAGATTTAATTGGGCATTACGACAAAGTACATAGACCGCCATCCAACTGCATCTATGCCTAAAAAGTCCACCTTCAGGTTATCATCCGAACCCCATTCAGTATTAAGTTGCAAAGCAACAGACAATTGCATTAAGTATGGTGCGTAATGTAATCGACAACTACATCCTTAGACATAGAATCAATGTTTTATCCCTAGTGGCAACAGCACATCACAACCTTAGAACTTTCTGTCACTGTCCCAGGTGTCAATGAAGGCATGAACCCACTATCGAGCATAAATACTCCCTCTTGGAGTTAAGAGCAAAAACTTGGCCAGAGCCTCTACTAATAACGGAGAGCATGCAAGATCATAAACAACACATAAACAATAGATTGATAATCACCATAACATAGTATTCTCTATCCATCGGATCCCGACAAACACAACATATAGTATTACATATAGATGATCTTGATCATGTTAGGCAGCTCACAAGATCCAACAATGAAGCACAACAAGGAGAAGACGACCATCTAGCTACTGCTATGGACCCATGGTCCAGGGGTGAACTACTCACTCATCACTCCGGAGGCGATCATGGCGATGAAGAGTCCTCCGGAGATGAATCCCCTCTCCGGCAGGGTGCCGGAGGCGATCTCCTGAATCCCCCGAGATGGGATTCGTGGCGGCGGCGTCTCTGGAAGGTTTTCCGTATCGTGGCTCTCGGTCCTGGGGTTCTCGCGACGGGGGCTTTAAGTAGGCAAAAGGGTAGGTCAAGAGGCGGCGCGAGGGCCCACACCAGGCGGCGCGGCCCCCTCCGGCCGCGAACCCTATGGTGGCGGCGCTCGTCGCCCCCACTTCGTTATCTCTTCGGTCTTCTCTGAAGCTCCCGTGCAAAAATAGGACCGGGCGAAGATTTCGTCCAATTCCGAGAATATTTCTTACTAGGATTTCTGAAACCAAAAAAGCAGAAAACAGCAACTGGCTCTTTGGCATCTTGTTAATAGGTTAGTTCCAGAAAATGCATAAATATGACATATAATGTGCATAAAACATGTAGGTATCATCAATAAAGTAGCATGGAACATAAGAAATTATCGATACGTTGGAGACGTATCACCTCTCAAACGGTGATACCGCTGCTGCTAAATGGGACCCGCATGTCATCCTCTATGTACTATAAACTTTCTTTTCTTGAATTATTTTTGGCACCTCATATTTGGTCACTTACCTTTTTCTTTCGATCCCCTGCCGCCTCTCAAACGGTGATACCGCTGCTGCTAAATGGGACCCGCATGTCATCCTCTATGTACTATAAAACTTTCTTTTCTTGGATTTTTTGGCACCTCATATTTGGTCACTTGACTTTTTCTTTCGATCCCCTGCTGCCTCTCAAAGTGATACCGCTGCTAAATGGGACCCGCATGTCATCCTCTATGTACTATAAAACTTTCTTTTCTTGGATTTTTTTGGCACCTCATATTTGGTAACTTGACTTTTTCTTTCGATCCCCTGCTGCCTCTCAAACAGTGATACCGCTGCTGCTAAATGGGACCCGCATGTCATCCTCTATGTACTATAAAACTTTCATTTTTTGGATTATTTTTGGCACCTCATATTTGGTCACTTGACTTTTTCTTTCGATCCTGCCGCCTCTCAAACGGTGAGACCGCTGCAGCTAAATGGGACCCGCATGTCATCCTCTATGAGCAATCAACTTTCTTTTCTTGGAGTTTTTTTTGGCACCTCATATTTGGTCACTTGCCTTTTTCTTTCGATCTCATGCCACGTTTGAAACGTTGAGGTACCTGCTGGCTCATGGGACCCGCATGTCATCCTCTGTGTGCTATAAAAGTTTCCTTTGTTGGATTTTTTTTCACCCTCTGATTTTTGGCTTGCCTTTTTCTTTTGATCCCCTGCCCCCTTTGAAACGTTGAGTAAGCTGTTGGTTCAAGGGACCCGCATGTCATCCTCTATGTCCATCAACTTTCTTTTCTTGGATTTTTTTCACCCCCTAATTACTAGCTACTTTCTTTTTCTTTTGATCTCAAGCCGCATTACAAACATTGAGACCGCTGCTGCAAAATGGGACCCACATGTCATCCTCTATGTACAATAAATCTTGGATTATTTTTGGCTCCTGATATTTGGTCACTTGCCTTTTTCTTTCGATCTCATGCCGCCTTTGAAACGTTGAGTAAGCTGCTGGCTCATGGGTCCCGCATGTCATCCTCTACGAACAATAAAAGTTTCCTTTCTTGGAGTTATTTTACCCCTAATTTCTGGCTATTTGCCTTTTTCTTTTGATCCCCTGCCCCCGTTGAAACGATGAGGACGCTGTTGGCAGGTCGGTCCCACATGTCATCCTCTATGAACAATAAAAGTTTCCTTTGGTGGATTTATTTTTGACCCCTAATTAATTTCTGGCTATTTCCTTTATTTTTCTTTTGATCCCCTGCCGCCTTGGAATTGTTGAGAATGCTGCTGCCTCATTTTTCTTTTGGTCCTGTGCCGCCTTGGAAACGTTGAGACCGCTGCTACAAAATGGGACCCGCATGTCATCCTCTATGTACAATAAAGTTTCTTTTCTTGGATTATTTTTGGCTCCTGATATTATGTCACTTGCCTTTTTCTTTCGATCTCATGCCGACTTTGAAACGTTGAGGATGCTGCTGCCTCATGGGTCCCGCATGTCATCCTCTCAGAACGATAAATGTTTTCTTTTCTTGTATTTTTTTACCAACTGATTTTTGGCTTTTTTTATTTTCGATCCCCTGCCGCCTTTGAAACGTTGACTCCGCTGCTGGCTCATGGGTCCCCGATGTCAGCCTCCCCGTACAAGAAACATGTGATATTTTATTTTGCAGACAATAAACGTTGTATTTCGCTCTGAGCTATTGCAAACGGATAAATTAAATCTTTATATCTACATAAACAAACTTATATGTTGAATCTCCTTGTTTTTTGTTTTTGCGAAGCATAGGACTTTCCTGTTTTTTTTTGAGAAAAATCCGACCTTTCCTGTTTTGGAGTGGGCTGAAATTGTACGAGTCAAAAGGCCCAGGATAGTTCGAAGGCCCAGATGTCCAGATACAGCCCAATTAAAATCTTTCTTTTCTTGGATTTTTTTCACACCCTGATTTCTGGCTACTTCATTTTTCTTTCGGTCCTGTGCCGCCTTGGAAGCGTTGAGACCGCTACAAAATGGGACCCGCATGTCATCCTCTATGTACAATAAAGTTTCTTTTCTTGGATTATTTTTGGCTCCTGATATTATGTCACTTGACTTTTTCTTTCAATCTCATGCCGACTTTGAAACGTTGAGGAAGCTGCTGGCTCATGGGTCCCGCATGTCATCCTCTATGAACAATAAAAGTTTTCTTTGTTGGATTTATTTTTTCCCCTAATTCTGGCTATTTGTCTTTTTCTTTTGATCCCCTGCCCCCTTTGAAACGATGACGACGCAGCTGGCAAGTCGGTCCCACAAGTCATCCTCTATGAACAATAAAAGTTTCCTTTGATGGATTTATTTTTGACCCTAATTAATTTCTGGCTATTTCCTTTTTTATTTTGATCCCCTGCCGCCTTGAAATAGTTGAGGATGCTGCTGCCTCATGGGTCCCGCATGTCATCCTCTCAGAAAGGTAAATGTTTCTTTTCTTGAATTTGTTTACCAACTGATTTTTGGCTTATTTTTTCTTTCGATCTCCTGCCACCTTTAAAACGTTGACGACGCTGCTGGCTCATGGGTCCCCAATGTCAGCCTCCCCATACTGCAAATCCTCTTTCTGCAAAGGTTGTATTTCTAGATAGATAAGGTGGATTCGAATCTGCCATGGTTCAGGCAGCTCAGGTAAGCCTTCTTGCACTAATTAATGGAAGTAGTGTATCGCAAGGTCAAGACATGTGGCTCGGTGTAATGAATCTATATGAATCATGTTGTGGGTTCAATCTGATAGTTCTCTAACAGGTCAGCCAAAATAGAAATTAAGTTTTTTTCTAAAACGGAAATGCAAATTAAGATGAACACAAACATTAGTTATCATAATAGCTGATCATACATACATACTTGCTAAGAGCAAAAGCTTGCCAGAGTTTTACCACCCATACAATTAATTAGCAGTTCAGATAAGATAACCTTATATAAGTATAACTACAAATGCATTTGCTAAGGGCTCATGGGACAACAGAACTAGACAACCGCGAACTTTATGACCAGCATGTCACAGCGGCATCGAAAGATCTTGACCTTCAACTTTGATCCAATGCGAAGTTTGGCACCGTCAATGAACTTTTTCCACCTGGAAGTAACAGCCAAGCGGCCATCTGTGGGACTGACAGAGTACCGTCCCTCCACGGTGAGACCTTCACTCTCCATGACGAGGGATATCTTGCCCCTTCGGCCAGCATTGAGATCCTTGGAGATACTTTTAGGCAATTTCTGATTCAAAGCAAGAGATACCACCAAAAATTAGTCAATGGCACCAATGCACTGAACCATGTGAGACTTTGAGCAGAGAAGACATCAAGATAAGAGCAGTTATGCTGTCATATACTCACGAACATAGCCTTCAGATGCGTCCTGGTCACCACACGGGTGGCCACAGCAATGAGCTGAGACCTCGGTGATCTGGCTGGGGCAGGTGCATGAGCCTGGGCTGGTACACGAGCTGGTGCTGATGCAGGAGACTGCTGGGCAGGTGCAGTAAACGGTGCCTCTAGAGGAACCGGTGCTGATGCAGGAGACTGTTGGGCAGGTGCAGTAAACGGTGCAGCTAGAGGAACCAGTGCTGATGCAGGAGCCTGCTGGGCATGTGTAGTATATGGGGCCTCTACAGGAACCAATGCTGATGTAGGGGACTGCTGGGTAGATGCAGTAAACGGAGCTGGTACAGGAACCGGTGCTGATGCAGGAGAGTGGGAAGCCGGTGCCGGTGCTGGTGTGGTTGCCCTTTGTGACATCCGCTCCTGTTCCATCAGGGGATCTGCAGCTTTGATCATGTTAAACCCAGCAAGCTAGAACAGAGGGAATGGTTTAGAACAACTGCTCAGAATGCAGTTATCAAAAGATATGAGTAGAAAAAAGTTACATATTATATATTTGGAAGTGTCTCCAACTCTGTAAGCAGTTACGTATATCTGCCCGTTTGAGTTTCTGATCCTCAGCTCGTCGCCCTTCTTCAGACCGTAGTCAAAAGCAAACTTTCTCCAATCATGTCCATACAAATATGTGATGGCCTGCGTCTTGTAGACATACACCTCATAGACCGTGTAGGTGTTCATCAATTTGCCATTGCCATGCATAGTGAAAGATCCTTCATGCGGACACATCTGGTTAATCATTGGACGAAGTTCACAAGGTACAGTCTGCATGTGAAAATTGATACAAATGTAAGAAGCAGGAAGACTAAAAACAAGACTTTACTATATGCCAATTCATGCTAAACCACTGAGAATACATACCTGTAACTCTGTGAAGGAGCTACTAGAAAGGTAGATAGAGCCATAGGAGGTGTTATATGCGGGGTATGTACATGGGCCCGCCATATTCCCGCAAGCTCGGCATCGGGATGGTGAAGGAAACATGGGAGGTACTACTGGTGCGTAGCGCTGAACGTAAGTGGAAGAATTAGGTTGTGTAAAGTGCATAGTTCAGAGCAATGCAAATGTTGACAAGCAAGTGCATAACACTATGTTACAAACTGAACAGTGAAAAATTAGTGTATGATGAATATAAGCATGCTAATTTGGTGTTTCCGAATTCCAAAAAGCATTAGACAGAGCCAGTGATAATATCAGACATAAATCATGGCATGTATATGTGGCTTAAGAAAATATACCCGAACCCTTGGATGGTTACGGCCCGGCTGGTCCTTGGACTTGAGCTTATATAAGCATCCAGAAGGTGGGGCTGACAGTAACTTGGTGGCAGCCTCTGCAGATGCCTCATCAGCAGCAGTTGCAATCCTTTTGACCAATGAAGGCTTAGCAGTTTCAGTCTGCATATAAAAATTGAAGAGCAACAGACATCAGCAGTGATATATAAAATGAATCTATGAGACACTGATGCATATAGTGCTGGATGTAAGTGGAAGAATAGGTGTGTGTGTTTCTGAACTATTGGTAAGCATTAGACAAAGCCGGCAATAAACAGACAAAAATCAAATCATGTATGAGGATTAAGAAAATATACCTGCTTACTGAAAAGGGTACCACCCAGCTGGCCCGTGGCCTTGTGCTTGAGGAGGTTTTCAGAAGATGGTGGCAGCACCATCGTCTTCACAGCAGCCTCATCAGGATCATTTTTTATCCATTTGAGTAGAGGCACAGAAGTTTCATCCTGCATATGAATAGCAACAGAACTCATCATTGATATTTAATAAATCTATGAGATAGACT
The DNA here is from genome assembly GCA_030979885.1 of Lolium multiflorum. NCBI lineage: Eukaryota > Viridiplantae > Streptophyta > Magnoliopsida > Poales > Poaceae > Lolium > Lolium multiflorum. Next base: position 46,479,328 of record CM061751.1, on the reverse strand, counting down.
GATGCAAATAGTGCGGGTGTAAGTGGAAGAATAGGGTTGTGCATAGAGAACAGTTGACAACAATGCAAATGATTACAAAAGAAGCCAATGGAAATCAACAGTTTATATACTGGATGAGACAGACTGAAAAGTGAAAAATTAGTGTATGATGATTGTAAGCAAACGCAGTGTTTCTGAACTTTTGGTAAGCATTAGACAAAGCCAACAGTAATTAAACAGATAATAATGAAATCATGTATGTGGATTAAGAAAATATACCAGATTCATTAAAAGGTCACCACCCAGCTGGCCCATGGCCTCGTGCTTGTAGAGGTTTTCGGAAGATGGTGCCGGCACCATCGTCCTCACAGCAGCCTCATTAGCCTCATTTTGCATCCACTTGAGTAAAGGCGCAGCAGTTTCAGCCTGCATAAGAATGGGAACAGATCTCAGCAGTGATATTGAATGACTCTGAGACAGACTGATGCATATAGTGCTAGATGTAAGTGGAAGGGTATGGCCGTGTATGGACAACAGTTCACAACAATGCAAGGGTGTGTTCGGTTCTGAAACAGCGTGGAATGGAATGGAATGGTTCCATTTCAGAGGAATGGAATGGTTACATTTTTGTTCGGTTGGGAAAAATGGAGAGCAGAAGAGATCGAGGTTAAACTAACCAATTGTCTCAAAATTGTAATTAACAATTGCAAATGACATTTTAATCTCAAAGTCGTAATTAACAGCGCCTAATGGTGCTCTTTTAATCTAAAAATCGTAATTAACATCATTTTATGTTGGGTTAGGGGAACTGGAGTAGATGAACATTACTGTATGATGATTGTAAGCAAACGAATTTGGTGTTTCTAAACTTTTGGCTTCGAGATCTTATGGGTTTCAACTCTAGCCTACCCCAACTTGTTTGGGACTGAAAGGCTTGGTTGTTGTTGTTGTTGTTGTTGTAAACTTTTGGCAAGCATAGAAAAAACCGACAATAAACAGAGAAAAATCAAGGCATGTTTTGTGGATTAAGAAAATATACCATATTCATTAAAAGATCACCACCCAGCTGGTGCGTGGCCTTGTGCTTGTAGAGGCATTTAGAAGATGGGGGCGGCATCAACATACTGGCAGCCTGATCAGCCGCAGTTTTGATCTTCCTTTTGAGTAAAGGCCCTAAAGTTTCAGTCTGCATATGAATAGCAAAACAAAAGGCAGACCTCAGCAGTGATATTGAATTACTGTATGAGATAGACTGATGCATATAGTGGATGCTCTTAGCCTTTTGCAGCGTGAACACTAGCTATGGACAGACAAAAAACTAGTTAACTCAGCTTTGTCTAGATATGAATGTACTACCACCATCCAAAAGCTTAAGCCTTATTTATTTTTGAGAAATCAAAACAAGCAAAGTTTGACCAAAATTTTAGAACATTCTATCAACAAATATAATACTGTGTAGATACCGTAGGAAAATATATTTTATTATCTATTTAATGATATTAATTTTGTATTTTGCATGTTACTGATTTTTGGTAAAAGCTTAGTCAAACATGGTATAGTTTGACTTTCTAAAAATAATATAAGCCCAAAGCTTTGGGATGGAGGCAGTAGTATCTAGAGCTAAAACACATCTAGATACATCCGTATCTACAGATAGTTGAGTCAATTAATTTGGATCTGAGGGAGTATCAGATTCAGACTACATCATGGTAAGTTGGTTAAAAAAATTACCCCTGGGCGGTCCCTGCCCAGCTCGGCAGTGGCATTTCGCTTCTTGTGCTGCAGATCGGGCCATGCTCCTGCAGCAGGTGGGGCGCTATTCTCGTTCCCCATAGCCTCAGCACGGAACCTGGAGGTACCAACCTGATACAGAGAATATAGAGCATGGTGTCACAGAGGCTTTACGCACAAACAGCTGAAGACATGTGCTACTTTAAGCATATTCCAGAACAGGAACAGATTGAGGATGCAGAGACCAGAGAGACACTTAAAAGGTAAAGAGTGGATAAGCAAACGGAGTACCTGCTTCGCGGGGCTGGGGACGCAGCTCAGGCTCAGCCAACTGCCCACATGCGTGGTGGCCTTACGCTCCATTGCCCCCACCGCCGAGGTCTTACCTTTCCTGTACAAGCTGACAAAAGATACAGTGAGGATCAGCAGAAACTACAAAGGTTGCAAATGTCGACAAATAAAGGAAGAACACCCCAATCCAAGCAAAGGTAGCCCCCGCCCCCCACCCCCATCAATCACTCCCAGCTCGAGGGTGACCAGAAAGACACCCCTTCGCCCAGAATAGGAAAGAGATGCGCAAGATATCGAGGAGAGGAAAAAAGAACCGATCTCGAGAAAGGAGAGAACATTACTAGTCCTACCTAATCCGCTTGGGCTAGATGCAGCTTGCCCCTCCAAGCTGGATGCCTGGACGGTGGAGGCGAAAGGAGGGGATCGAGCTAGCGGCTTGCATCCGTCGGCAATCGGCACTCGATCGGGAGAGAAGGGGTGCTACATAAAGGGGAGGGGTAACATATTTTATTACACAGTGAACTTACTGATGTGACTAGTCATTACATGTCTCACTGAAACTAGGGCCCATAGTGTGGCACCCCAAATTTACTTGAAGCTGCCCGGCGGGACGCATTGGCGCGTCAAGAAACCCCCGAATTGTAGCGGGGAAATGAAACATTTCACAAAAATTCGAAATTCAAGCACACCGCCACGCGCCAAGCACGCGGCTGTTCCTTCCTCTTCCTCGGTTCCTCCTCCCCTATCCGAAAAAACCCCAAATCCCAAGCTCAAACCAAAAAAAAAACAAACAAATCCCCTGGCCGCCATGCATGTCCTCGTTAACCCGCTGGAGATCGTTCCCGGACGATGCGGACCACCCGCCCTGAGATCCAGAATTCCGTCCACCTCGAGGCACTGCGTGCTGTCTCGCAGCAGCGGCTTGAGGGCGCTGAAGAGGAAGTTCCGCCGGAAAGTGCTCATGGCAACCGTGCAAGCTCACCGGCGTGCTGTATCCCGAGAGGAACTGGTCAAAGCTTTGCTATTCGCCACACAAAAAAAATTGCGGGCCAAGATCTGGTCAAAGCTTCGTCGATGGCTTGCCGCGAGAGGCTTGGAGTCCAGAGTCAATAAACTAGCTGCTCGAGGACTTGGGCGGTTTACACGGATTCATATTAACTGACTCAAGTTTGTTAGTCTAGTTAACAAATGCATCTAGATACATCCATATCTAGACAGAATTGAGTCAATTAATATGAATCAGAGGGGAGTACCTGAAAGTGTTTCATGCTACCAACTAATGCGCTGGCAGGAATCGCTGTAGAAGTAATTGTGCTACTACTCATACGATGAACTGATTGTGTGGGTGTCGAATTTTGCAACGCGATCATCCACTGAATGCTTAATCTAGCGCCAAAGGCGTACAAATCATAACATACTACAGCACCAGAACATAAGAGTACGAATCATAAAGTAGCTCAACATTTTGCATCAGGGCTGGGTGGTCCTGAGACTACCGGGACGCCCCTGATGATCTCCGGGTGTGCATCCTCTTCAACGCAAAGCTGTGTACTCGGTCCACGGCCTCCTTCTGTAGGCTGGATAATCTCAGGTGCAGGACCTTCGTCTATGAGAGGCTCGTCATCAGTACCATCCACAGGTGCATCAGGGCTGGGTGGTCTTGAGACTACCCGGACGCCCGTGATGATCTCCGGGCGTGCATCCACTTCAACGCAAAGCTGTGTACTCGGTCCACGGCCTCCTTCTGTAGACTGGATAATCTCAGGTGCAGGACCTTCGTCTATGAAAGGCTCGTCATCAGTACCATCCACAGGTGCATCAAACTGAGATTCATCTTCAAATCTCCCATCAAACTGAGAGACCTCTTCAACTCTATGCTTCTGCAATTAGTACATCAACCGATTAGACAAACATCTAAGGGATGCAACCTGAACAAATGCCGTTTTACATATTTACCTTCTCATCTGGCACAGCACATGTCCCAGAGCTGAAACCCGTTTCCTGAAGCAAGCGCTTTTTCTCTCCTTCCCGTCCATCCATCTGCAACAAGTTAAATTTGAGTACAGAACCTTGCACAGCAATGCAAACTATTGATTGAAACAGCGGCAGCATCAATATAAATAATTAACTACATATGCCAGCACACATACAGTGTGAGCAAGATCTGCTTCTCCTGCTAAAGGATCATTATATGGTTCACCATGCTAAACCCGCCTAACATATGTGCGGTCCATCCCAAAAATGTGTAAATGATCTGCCACTACAGGGTGAGGCCTCTTCTCACCATTCATACATGTGCAGCGCGGGCAATACACGTCCAGGTTGTGACCATCATGAGCTCTAATAAACCCCATAAAGGGTTGAACACCATTTATATATGAAGGGGAACATAAGTGTCCATGCAGTATCCAAGTTCTGTCCATCTGTTTAATTATGAGATACAATGGTTGGTGATTAATTTAAGGCGAAGTAGGAAATGTATATCCATCGAGTACAAAACTATACTACATGATTATGCATTTCAGCAATCATGTCGAGTACAAAACAAAAAATGCCCATCGACATTTTAGCAAACAGATCGTGTACAAAACTCTGCCATGGCATTTCAGCAAATTAACGGATCGAGTGCAGAACTGACTCTATATGCCCACGCAAATGAACAAATTGATCGATGACAAATCGAGCGGAAAACTATAAAGTGCCAATTAGTTCGAGCATACTGACGAATTTTTTTAGCAGCATCAAGAAAATATAAATCGTTAGGCTGTCTTGCCCGATACATGATTGAGCTAGAGATAGCAGCCCTACCGTGGATCAACTTGACCGCCGGTGCGTCTCGAGAAGAACGACGGGGAGGGGAAGCTTCTTCTTCGCACGGACGGGACGGGGAGGGGAAGCTCTTCGCACGGACGGGGATAAGTTGTGTACGGGTGGGTGGGGGGTCATGCGGCCGGGCCGCCGGGGTGATAATTAAGGTCGGTAGGTGGCGTTTAATGGAGTTGCGTGTGTAATTTGCCGTGCACAAGGTTGAGGAATAGGCGGTTCCCTTTGCCGCGCGCACAATTCAAACTATCCCGCCCATGTAGTTTAAATTCGCCATATTTTCGTTAAATCGACATAAAGTCATGTGAGTGGGGGAAAATTAGCAAAGTTGCTTGAAAAATAGTAAAACTCTGGAATTATCCTTTAAATATGCTCTACTTCGTGTGAAAATCGGGGTGTGGAAGCATGTTGAGCTGTTTTATTTGTACTTTCTTCATTAAAACTCCCATTTTATGCACTTTGGATGGAAAGAAATCATTTGTACATAAATTTTGACAACGCCATTTGCAAACACTAATTGTTTACATGCCAAGATGCACCCATCCACCAAATATATATGTGGCAAAAGTTTATCACAATCTAGCAGATATGCATAATTAGTGAGGGACCCCTTTTGATTTTGTGCAATTTCCACTAATTAGGTAGAGATCGAGAAGGGTTAATTAATTAGGCCATGTTAGGGGTTATGTGTTTTAGATTAGGTTGTGTGGATTCAAATACAACTTCTTTATTTGTGTGCTATGATTAATCAAAACTAGATCGATCGACTGCGCACACATTATTAGAGGCGCATGCCTTTGCGCACAAAGTGCATGTGTGTGTTGTTGGCCACCAACGAGAGAGAGAGAGAGACAGAGAAAGAGAGAGAGGTAGAGAGAGCTACATACGAGAGAGCGATTGAAATCCCCAAATTAAACACATATATATGCATGGCACATTTAATTTAATTAGAGGACCGCGAGGCACCCCTGGCCTGCTTGATGCACAATTAAGTGTCATTGGCCTATATATAGGGTTTAATTAGGGTTTAGGGTTTAGGGTTAGGAGGTTAGGGTTTAGGGTCTAGGGTTTAGGGTTTAATGTTTATGGTGTTTAGGGTTTAGGGATTAGGGATTAGGGTTTATTTAGGGTTTAAGGTTTAGGGATCATCGATCGAGTGCGCACACACACATTATTAGAGGCACACGCGCCTTTGCGCATAAAGTGCATGCGTATATGTGTGTGTTTTTTGGCCACCAACGACATATAGATGATCGAGAGAGAGAGAGATTGAAATCCCCAAGAATATGTTCAAATATATATTAAAATATATGCACGAATGCATGCATGGTAGGCCATGCATGCACACTAATTATATATATATTATGAGGAAACTTAATCAAATGTGTTTTCATTCGAGAGAACTTGTCAAAATTCAAGTTAATTAATTTATCATCGATAATTATATAATTAATTAATGAATCTCAGGGAGATGTTATACAACATATGATCGATATAGGCCATGTATATATTAATTGGTTTTAATCTACCGTTTAATTTGCTAGCTAGCTGCATGCTATATATAGAGCATGTTTTTATTAGATCGGGTTATAGCTAGTATAGTTTAGGGTTATGTGTTTTAATTAACTAGGGTTTGATTAGCTAGGGGTTAGTTATATATATATGGTTTAGGGTTAATGCATGGCACATTTAATTTAACTAGAGGACCGCGAGGCACCCCTGGCCTGCTTGATGCACAATTAAGTGTCGTTGGCCTATATATAGGGTTTAATTAGGGTTTAGGGTTAGCTAGGGTTTAGGGTTTAGTGTTTAGGGTGTTTAGCTAGGTCTAGGGTTTAGGGTTTAGTGTTTACGGTGTTTAGGGTCTAGGGTTTAGTGTTTAGGTGTTTAGGGTCTAGGGTTTAGGTTCTAGGGTCTAGGGTTTAGGGTTAGTGTTTAGGGTGTTTAGGGTCTAGGGTTTAGGGTCTAGTGTTTAGGGTCTAGGGTTTAGGGTTTAATTAGTGTTTAGGGTGTTTAGGGTTTAGGGTTTAATGTTTACGGTGTTTAGGGTCTAGGGTTTAGGGTTTAGTGTTTAGGGTGTTTAGGGTCTAGGGTTTAGTGTGTTTAGGGTGTTTAGGGTTTAGGGGATTAGGGATTAGGGTTTTAGGGTTGTTTAAGGTTTAGGGATCATCGATCGAGTGCGCACACACATTATTAGAGGCACCCGCGCCTTTGCGCATAAAGTGCATGCGTATATATATGTGTGTTTTTTTGCCACCAACAACGATATATAGATGATCGAGAGAGAGAGATTGAAATCCCCAAGAATATGTTCAAATATATATCAAAATATATGCACGAATGCATGGTAGGCCATGCATGCACACTAATTATATATATATTATGAGCTAGGCAACTTGATCAAATGTGTTTTCATACGAGAGAACTTGTCAAAATTCAAGTTAATTAATTTATCATCGATAATTATATATATAATTAATTAATGAATCACAGGGAGATCGATAATTAATTTAGGGTTTTAGGGTTGTACGTTTAAGGTTTAGGGATCATCGATCGAGTGCGCACACACATTATTAGAGGCACCCGCGTCTTTACGCATAAAGTGCATGCGTATATATGTGTGTGTTTTTTGCCACCAACGTTATATATAGATGATCGCGAGAGAGAGAGAGATTGAAATCCCCAAGAATATGTTCAAATATACATTAAAATATATGCACGAATGCATGGTAGGCCATGCATGCACACTAAAATTATATATATATTATGAGGCAACTTAATCAAATGTGTTTTCATTCGAGAGAACTTGTCAAAATTAAAGTTAATTAATTTATCAAGATAATTATATAATTAATTAATGAATCTGAGGGATATGTTATACAACATGATCGATATAGGCCATGTATATTTTAATTGGTGTTAATCTACGGTTTGCTAGCTAGCTGTTATATATATAGAGCATGCTTTTATTAGATCGGGTTATATCTAGTATAGTTTAGGGTTATGTGTTTTAATTAAGTAGGGTTGATTAGCTAGGGTTAGTTACATATATATGGTTTAGGGTTAATGCATGTCACATTTAATTTAATTAGAGGACCGCGAGGCACCCCTGGCCTGCTCGATGCACACAATTAAGTGTCGTTGGCCTATACATAGGGTTTAATTAGGGTTTAGGGTTAGCTAGGGTTTAGGGTTAGGGTTAGGGTTAGGGTTAGGGTCTAGGGTTTAGGGTTTAGTGTTTAGGGTGTTTAGGGTTTAGGGATTAGGGATTAGGGATTTAAGGTTTTAGGGTTGTTTAAGGTTTAGGGATCATCGATCGAGTGCGCACACACATTATTAGAGGCACCCGCGCCTTTACGCATAAATTGCATGCGTATATATATATGTGTGTGTTTTTTGGCCACCAACGATATATTGATGATCGAGAGAGAGATTGAAATCCCTAAGAATATGTTCAAATATACATTAAAATATATGCACGAATGCATGGTAGGCCATGCATGCACACTAATTAATTATATATATATTATGAGGCAACTTAATCAAATGTGTTTTCATTCGAGAGAACTTGTCAAAATTCAAGTTAATTAATTTATCACGATAATTATATAATTAATTAATGAATCTGAGGGATATGTTATACAACATGATCGATATATAGGCCATGTATATTTTAATTGGTGTTAATCTACGGTTTGCTAGCTAGCTGCTATATATAGAGCATGTTTTTATTAGATCGGGTTATATCTAGTATAGTTTAGGGTTATGTGTTTTAATTAAGTAGGGTTAATTAGCTAGGGTTAGTTACATATATATGGTTTAGGGTTAATGCATGGCACAATTAATTTAATTAGAGGACCGCGAGGCACCCCTGGGCTGCTCGATGCACAATTAAGTGACGTTGGCCTATACATAGGGTTTAATTAGGGTTTAGGGTTAGCTAGGGTTTAGGGTTAGGGTTAGGGTTAGGGTTAGGGTTAGGGTTAGGGTTAGGGTTAGGGTTTAGGGTCTAGGGTTTAGGGTTTAGTGTTTAGGGTGTTTAGGGTTTAGGGATTAGGGATTAGGGATTTAAGGTTTTAGGGGTTGTTTAAGGTTTAGGGATCATCGATCGAGTGCGCACACACATTATTAGAGGCACCCGCGCCTTTACGCATAAATTGCATGCGTATATATATATGTGTGTGTTTTTTGGCCACCAACGATATATTGATGATCGAGAGAGAGATTGAAATCCCTAAGAATATGTTCAAATATACATTAAAATATATGCACGAATGCATGGTAGGCCATGCATGCACACTAATTAATTATATATATTATGAGGCAACTTAATCAAATGTGTTTTCATTCGAGAGAACTTGTCAAAATTCAAGTTAATTAATTTATCACGATAATTATATAATTAATTAATGAATCTGAGGGATATGTTATACAACATGATCGATATATATAGGCCATGTATATTTTAATTGGTGTTAATCTACGGTTTGCTAGCTAGCTGCTATATATAGAGCATGTTTTTATTAGATCGGGTTATATCTAGTATAGTTTAGGGTTATGTGTTTTAATTAAGTAGGGTTAATTAGCTAGGGTTAGTTACATATATATGGTTTAGGGTTAATGCATGGCACAATTAATTTAATTAGAGGACCGCGAGGCACCCCTGGGCTGCTCGATGCACAATTAAGTGTCGTTGGCCTATACATAGGGTTTAATTAGGGTTTAGGGTTAGCTAGGGTAGAGGGTTAGGGTTAGGGTTTAGGGTTTAGGGTTTAGTGTTTAGGGTGTTTAGGGTTTAGGGATTAGGGATTTAGGGGTTTTAGGGTTGTTTAAGGTTTAGGGATCATCGATCGAGTGCGCACACACATTATTAGAGGCACCCGCGCCTTTACGCATAAAGTGCATGCGTATATATGTGTGTTTTTTGGGCCACCAACGATATATAGATGATCGAGAGAGAGAGATTGAAATCCCCAAGAATATGTTCAAATATACATTAAAATATATGCACGAATGCATTGTAGGCCATGCATGCACACTAATATATATATATATTATGAGGCAACTTAATCAAATGTGTTTTCATTCGAGAGAACTTGTCAAAATTCAAGTTAATTAATTTATCACGATAATTATATAATTAATTAATGAATCTCAGGGATATGTTATACAACATGATCGATATAGGCCATGTATATTTTAATTGGTGTTAATCTACGGTTTGCTAGCTAGCTGCTATATATAGAGCATGTTTTTATTAGATCGGGTTATAGCTAGCTAGTATAGTTTAGGGTTATGTGTTTTAATTAAGTAGGGTTGATTAGCTAGGGTTAGTTACATATATATGGTTTAGGGTTAATGCATGGCACATTTAATTTTATTAGAGGATCGCGAGGCACCCCTGACCCGCTCGATCGATGCACAATTAAGTGTCGTTGGCCTATACATAGGGTTTAATTGGGGTTTAGGATTAGCTAGGGTTTAGGGTTAGGGTTAGGGTTAGGGTTAGGGTACGTTAGGGTTTAGGGTTTAGTGTTTTGGGTGTTTAGGGTTTAGGGATTAGGGATTTAAGGTTTTAGGGTTGTTTAAGGTTTAGGGATCATCGATCGAGTGCGCACACACATTATTAGAGGCACCCGCGCCTTTACGCATAAATTGCATGCATATATATGTGTGTTTTTTGGCCACCAACGATATATAGATGATCGAGAGAGAGATTGAAATCCCCAAGAATATGTTCAAATATACATTAAAATATATGCACGAATGCATGGTAGGCCATGCATGCACACTAATTATATATATATATATTATGAGGCAACTTAATCAAATGTGTTTTCATTCGAGAGAACTTGTCAAAATTAAAGTTAATTAATTTATCACGATAATTATATAATTAATTAATGAATCTCAGGGATATGTTATACAACATGATCGATATAGGCCATGTATATATTAATTGGTGTTAATCTACGGTTTGCTAGCTAGCTGCTATATATAGAGCATGTTTTTATTAGATCGGGTTATAGCTAGTATAGTTTAGGGTTATGTGTTTTCATTAAGTAGGGTTGATTAGCTATGGTTAGTTACATATATATGGTTTAGGGTTAATGCATGGCACATTTAATTTAATTAGAGGACCGCGAGGCACCCCTGGCCTGCTTGATGCACAATTAAGTGTCGTTGGCCTATATATAGGGTTTAATTAGGGTTTAGGGTTAGGGTTTAGGGTCTAGGGTTTAGTGTTTAGGGTGTTTAGGGTTTAGGGATTAGGGATTAGGGTTTCAGGGTTGTATAAGGTTTAGGGATCATCGATCGAGTGCGCACACACATTATTAGAGGCACCCGCGCCTTTGCGCATAAAGTGCATGCGTATAGTTTAGGGTTATTTGTTTTAATTAAGTAGGGTTTGATCAGCTAGGGTTAGTTACATATATATGGTTTAGGGTTAATGCATGGCACATTACATATAGTTTAAATCTCAAGAATGTTTATACATGATAGGCCATATGTGCAAAGGAATTTTTTTCCCCGTGAACTTGTCAAAATTCAAGTTTATCAGTGCCAATGGAAACTAGTCCAAAAAATTACATAGAGGACCAAAAGTACTAGACAATAACTAATAGAACCTGCAACTTTACAAAAAGGACCCCAAAACATATAGAAGAAAATCAATCGAGTCCTTCTCGACCGCACATCAGATCTCTGCTCCGCATCCTTTCCAGCAACTCCGTCGCCGGGGACGCACCACTTGGGACGGTGTCGCCGGTAGTCGCCAGGACGAAGGAGAAGAAGGGCCTCAGCAACGGCATATTGGCTCTGAGAAGGGCCGCTGAAAGTCCAAGATGTGCACGGGCAAGACGGATGACGCCGTCGTATGCCCCGAGCTTGTGAACTTTAGCAGCTTGACTTCCCCATTGGCCAGATCTGAAGCACTGACCAAAGCAAGCCTCACCGTTAGCGCCATCACATTGATGGCACCAGATCGGGGTTTGGCCGGCAAGATCCGCCAGATTCACCATAGGCCAGATCTGAAGCCGATGACGAGATCCCCGACTCCATTGCGCCATTCTGCTCATGGGAAACACTGGATCTAAGCTTACAACAACACTAACTCCCTCGGATCCAAATTAGCTGACTCAACTTTGCTTATCTAAATATGGATGTATCCACACATGTTTTTACTCTAGATACATACACGTCTAAGGAAAGTTGAATCAATTAATTTAGTTCGGAGGGTGTACAATATACAGAGAGAAGTCGGCCTCGTCTCCGGCCGGCGAGGCCGCCGGAGAGAAGGGGGAGAGGAGCCGGGGGAGTGGGAGAGACTCGAGAGAGAAAGAGAAGAGGAAGAAATGAGAGCTCCCTGGGGAAGAACATTATTTTTGTCGTTCTGCTCGTAGCTTGAAACTGAAAATTTCGGCCACGCGCCAAATCATCCCGCCGCATCCATTCGAAAATCCCGTGACCAGTTTTACCCTTTTAACCCTGGTCCGGAAGCTACAACCCACCGACCATGGAGGGCTCATTCGGTAACAATGAAATATCTTGCCTAGATCCCGAACCCTCCCCACAGGCCCACACCCACCCACCAACCATTCGCCCCATTAGCTCAAAAATACTCTCACACGCCAAAGCTCTGACTCTCTACAGTACTAGATCTGCTTCGCCGCCGGCATACTCCTCCACAGCGTAGCCTTGATCGTGTTGGCTGTCCACCCACCTGATCCGCTCCCCCGCCGCCCTCGTCACCGACGGATCTGCTTCACCGCCGACCTCGCCACCGACGGATCTGCTTCACCGCCGACCTCGCCACCGACTACCTCGCCGCAGCGGCTGTATCAACTTCACCGAATACCTTGCCAGCCAACCAGATCTGCTTCACTAACGCCCGCTTCTACTGAAACAGGGTCGATTCATCGTCTCCCGCGTTCGCCGCCGCTGGAATGCAAGTTGCCGCCCCCGTCCACCCCGCCGCAGCTTGGTTAGTACGCTGGCCCGTTAGATCGCGGTGTTTCTTTAGCCATGTTTTGTGTAGTTATTTGCAGATCTCATATGCCGTTAACTTTCTTGATGTGTTGCTTCGCATGAAGTTTGTTTAAATATTGTACAGTACAAAAGCATTATCCGGTCGCTACCATCCTGTTCATTCTACTGACACCTGTGTGCATCCACATATTTATAGCCTTGTACCCATTCATTTGCTGCCAACTGTTTTTGTACTGCATGCTATTGTCGCACTGCTTTTATAGTCGTGCTATGGGCATTTCCAATCTGCTTGTTCTTATACCACGTCATTAGCTCACCGCTAGCTGTTTTCTCGTGTCTGCTATTCTCACACTGCTTTTATAATCATGCTATGTGCATTTCCAATCTGCTTGCTCTTATACCTCGTCTTTAGCTTATATAGTTATTGCTGCGTGCATGTCTGGTCTTTGTATTATCGTAGACTGACTTGTCAATGTTATTTTTCCTAGGGATTGATCATGCGAACCACTTATTAGAACATCCAACATTAACAGCGGGGACGCTAGGTAAGGTTGGAATCTGAGTTCGTGGTTGGTAATTTTGGCAGTTTACTTCCGTTATTATCTATAACCTATATGCATTGTTCCTTATGCAAGAGATTAACACTTGGAACCCTGCCATAGCAATGCCATTCATGCTTTACTATGTTTCTGCCTATTTGATATGCTTGTCTTGGAGAAACTGCGAGGGTGATTTGAACCTGACATTTGGTCATTCTTAATGCCAGTTTACTTTATGTGTAAAACCTTGGCATTACCCTACTCTAAATCTGAATGTCTGAAATTCGTATCTCATGCAAAGCAACATCTAGTTGGTTTTAATCTGATATCTGGTAAATATTGGCTTATTCATTTGGCAGCTCAAGTTTTTTGTTATTTGAAACCAGCTGACTTGGTCTTAAATGTGATATCTAAACACAGATTAAGGACAATGGAGCAGGAGGATTAGCATTTCACTTGATGGCTGAACCTAAAATGATAGGCATGTTGACCACGACTAGTGCACGCAAGAGAAGGACCTGCAGTGAGCCAGTATGTGCTTAGTACATGCATCTTATCTTATCTTGTGCTTATTTCTGCTACATGCTGTTATCTGATCTCTACATTGCGTAATACATGTTTGAATAGTTAATTGTTGTAACTATGTTTACAATGTTACCAGAATGCAGTTTTAATGAAGCAGTCATCATTAGAAGATAGTCGCCAAAAAAGGATCTGTAGCGACCCTGTGCAACATTATGATGTAAGTTTGTGCTTAGTACAAGTTCCATACATGTCTTATTTATGCAACTTGTTATTATCTTATATCTACATTGCATAATAAATGTTTGCATAGTTCATCGTTTAACTCTTTTTGCATTATTATCAGAATGCAGTTGTGATGAAGCAATCTTCATTAGAAGTGAGGCCCACAAAAAGTTCTGATCTTTCTTCTGATGCATCTTCTCATAGCCGTCAACCTAGACCATTTCTTTCATCAAACAGTAAATATCTCAAGGCTGTACTTTATAAAAGACATGGTATTGCTGCTTTAAGATCTGTAGCTGATATGTTGACAAAGAGTACACAAGATTCAATCAAGGCGATTGCCAAATGTCAACGTGTTATTGATGATGCTAATAGAAGTCCTCAATGATTCTATGTAATTTTTTTATTTGGGCACATTAATTGCCTTGTAATTTTCCTATTTGTTTTATTTGTGTATGTACTTGTGTGTATCATTGAAATCAGATTTTAGGCTCATGAAATTTAATGCAAGTTGACTAGTCAAACAAGTAGGGCCCTACAACAGATTGGGCCGGCCCACTTACAGTAGTGTGGGACCCACTTTCATTTTGGGCCGGCCCACTTCTTTAGTAGGCCGGCCCGGTTACACGATAATGGGCTCCACATGCTTATTGGGCCGGCCCACTATCTTGTTGGGCCGGCCCACTATCTTGTTGGGCCGGCCCACTTGCTCTATGGTGGTCCCACATGGTAAATGGGCCGGCCCTTTAATAGGAAGGTGGGACCCACCTGTGTTTTTGGCCCGGCCCACTATCTTGTTGGGCCGGCCCACTTTCTATATGGTGGACCCCACATACCAAATGGGCCGGCCCATTAACAGGAATGTGGGACCCACCTGTGTTTTTGGCCCGGCCCACTATCTTGGTGGGCCAGCCCACTTGCTATATGGTGGGCCCCACATACTAAATGGGCCGGCCCTTTAACAGGAAAGTGGGACCCACCTGTGTTTTTGGCCCGGCCCACTATTTTGTTGGGCCGGCCCACTTGCTATATGGTGGACCCCACAAACTAAATGGGCCGACCCTTTAACTGGAAAGTGGGACCCACCTGTGTTTTTGGCCCTTGATGCGCGTAGATGTACACGTCCGTTGGGAACCCCAAGAGGAAGGTATGATGCGCACAGTGGCAAGTTTTCCCTCAGCAAGAAACCAAGGTTTAATCGAACCAGGAGGAGCCAAGAAGCACGTTGAAGGTTGATGGTCGCGAAATGTGATGCGGCGCAACACCAGGGATTCCGGCGCCAACTGGAACCTGCACAACACAACCAAAGTACTTTGCCCCAACGAAACAGTGAGGTTGTCAATCTCACCGGCTTGCTGTAACAAAGGATTAAACGTATCGAGTGGAAGATGTTTGCAAAGAAAACAGTAAAACAAGTAGATTGTATGCTATGGAAAGAATAGGACCGGGGTCCACAGTTCACTAGAGGTGTCTCTCCCATAAGATAAAAGCATGTTGGGTGAACAAATTACAGTCGGGCAATTGACAAATAGAGAAAGGCATAATAATGCATATACATGACATGATAAATATAGTGAGATTTAATCCGGGCATTACGACAAAGAACATAGACCGCCATCCAACTGCATCTATGCCTAAAAAGTCCACCTTCAGGTTATCGTCCGAACCCCTCCAGTATTAAGTTGCAAAGCAACAGACAATTGCATTAAGTATTGTGCGTAATGTAATCAATAACTACATCCTTAGACATAGCATCAATGTTTTATCCCTAGTGGCAACAGCACATCACAACCTTAGAACTTTCTGTCACTGTCCCAGGTATCAATGAAGGCATGAACCCACTATCGAGCATAATTACTCCCTCTTGGAGTTAAGAGTAAAAACTTGGCCAGAGCCTCTACTAATAACGGAGAGCATGCAAGATCATAAACAACACATGAACAATAGATTGATAATCACCATAATCATAGTACTCTCTATCCATCGGATCCCGACAAACACAACATATAGAATTACATATAGATGATCTTGATCATGTTAGGCAGCTCACAAGATCTAACAATGAAGCACAACAAGGAGAAGACGACCATCTAGCTACTGCTATGGACCCATGGTCCAGGGGTGAACTACTCACTCATCACTCCGGAGGCGATCATGGCGATGAAGAGTCCTCCGGGAGATGAATCCCCTCTCCGCAGTGGTGCCGGAGGCGATCTCCGTAATCCCCCGAGATGGGATTCGCGGCGGCGGCGTCTGTAAGGTTTTCCGTATCGTGGCTCTCGACGGGGGTTTCGCGACGGAGCTGGCAGGCGGAAGGTCAACGCGAGGGGCCACACGAGGGGCCCAGGGGCTAGGTCGGCGCGGCCAAGGGCTGGGCCGCGCCGCCACCCCCTGGCTGCCTCGTGGCCCCACTTCGTTAGGTCTTCGGTCTTCTGGAAGCTTCGTGCAAAAATAGGACCCTGGGCGAAAGTTTCGTCCAATTCCGAGAATATTTCTTTACTAGGATTTCTGAAACCAAAAACAGCAGAAAACAGAACTGCTCTTCGGCATCTTGTTAATAGGTTAGTTCCAGAAAATGCATAAATATGACATATAATGTGCATAAAACATGTAGGTATCATCAATAAAGTAGCATGGAACATAAGAAATTATCGATACGTTGGAGACGTATCAGCATCCCGAAGCTTAGTTCTGCTCGTCCCGAGCAGGTAAAACGATAACAAAGATAATTTCAAGTGACATGCCATCATAATCTTGATCATACTATTTGTAAACATATGTAATGAATGCAGCGATCAAAGCAATGGTAATGACATGAGTAAACAACTGAATCATATAGCAAAGACTTTTCATGAATAGTACTTCAAGACAAGCATCAATAAGTCTTGCATAAGAGTTAACTCGTAAAGCAATAAATCAAAGTAAAGGTGTTGAAGCAACACATAAGAAGATTAAGTTTCAGCGGTTGCTTTCAACTTGTAACATGTATATCTCATGGATATTGTCAACATAAAGTAATATAACAAGTGCAATATGCAAGTATGTAGGAATCAATGCACAGTTCACACAAGTGTTTGCTTCTTAAGGTGGAAGGAGATAGGTAAACTGACTCAACAATAAAAGTAAAAGAATGGTCCTTCGCAGAGGAAAGCATCGATTGCTATTTGTGCTAGAGCTTTTATTTTGAAAACATGAAACAATTTTGTCAACGGTAGTAATAAAGCATATGAGTTATGAAAATTATATCTTACAAGTTGCAAGCCTCACGCATAGTATACTAATAGTGCCCGCACCTTGTCCTACTTAACTTGGACTACCGGATCTTTGCATGCCATGTTTCAACCAAGTGTCACAAAGGGGTACCTCCATGCCGCCTGTACAAAGGTCCAAGGAGAATGCTCGCATTTCGGATTTCTCGCTTTTGATTATTCTCAACTTAGACATCCATACCGGGACAACATGGACAACAGATAATGGACTCCTCTTTAATGCATAAGCATGTAGCAAAGTTATTATTCTCATATGAGATTGAGGATATATGTCCAAAACTGAAACTTCCACCATGATTCATGGCTTTAGTTAGCGGCCCAATGTTCTTCTCTAACAATTTTGCATGCTCCAACCACTAAAATGATAGACCTTCAGACAAGACGGACATGCATAGCAACTCACATGATATTCAACAATAGTTGATGGCGTTCCCCAGAAGCATGGTTATCGCACAACAAGCAACTTAATAAAATATAAAGTGCATAAGTACATATTCAATACTACGATAGTTTTTAAGGCTATTTTGTCCCATGAGCTATATATTGCAAAGGTGAATGATGGAATTTTAAAGGTAGCACTCAAGCAATTTACTTTGGAATGGCGGGTAAATACCATGTAGTAGGTAGGTATGGTGGACACAAATGGCATAGTGGTTGGCTCAAGGATTTTGGATGCATGAGAAGTATTCCCTCTCGATACAAGGTTTAGGCTAGCAAGGTTATTTGAAGCAAACTCAAGGATGAACAAGTGCAGCAAGACTCACATAAAAGACATATTGTAAACGTTATAAGACTCTACACCGTCTTCCTTGTTGTTCAAAACTCAATACTAGATATTATCTAGACCTTAGAGAAACCAAATATGCAAATCAAATTTTAGCAAGCTCTATGTATTTCTTCATTAATGGGTGCAAAGCATATGATGCAAGAGCTTAAACATGAGCACAACAATTGCCAAGTATCACATTATCCAAGACATTTTTAGAATTACTACATGTAGCATTTTCCAATTCTAACCATATAACAAATTAACGAAGAAGAAACTTCGCCTTGAACATTATGAGTAAAGCCTAAGGACACATGTGTCCATATGCAACAGCGGAGCGTGTCTCTCTCCCACAAAGTGAATGCTAGGATCCATCTTATTCAAACAAAAACAAAAACGAAAACAAACCGACGCTCCAAGCAAAGAACACAAGATGTGACTGAATAAAAATATAGTTTCAGGGGAGGAACCTGATGATGTTGTCGATGAAGAAGGGGATGCCTTGGGCATCCCCAAGCTTAGATGCTTGAGTCTTCTTAAAATATGCAGGGATGAACCACGGGGGCATCCCCAAGCTTAGAGCTTTCACTCCTCTTGATCTTAGTATATCATTCTCCTCTCTTGACCCTTGAAAACTTCCTTCACACCAAACTTCAAGCAAACTCATTAGAGGGTTAGTGCATCATTAATAATTCACACATTCAGAGGTGACACAATCATTCTTTTCACTTCTGGACATTGCATAATGCTACTGGACATTAATGGATCAAAGAAATAAATCCAACATAGCAAAAGAGGCAATGCGAAATAAAAGGCAGAATCTGTCAAAAACAGAACAGTCCGTAAAGACGAATTTATAAATGGCACCAGACTTGCTCAAATGGAAAAACTCAAAACTAATGAAAGTTGCGTATATATCTGAGGATCACGCTCGTAAATTGGCAGATTTTTTCGAATTTTCTACAGAGAATTGTGCCCAGATTCGTGACAGACAGCAATGCTGTTTCTGCGCAGCGATCCCAAATATAACATCAACTTTGACATAGAAACTTTACTTGGCACAAAAACATGATAAGGAGAGGTTGCTACAGTAGTAAACAACTTCCAAGACTCAATAAAACAAAAAATTGCTGTAGGTAAAAACATGGGTTGTCTCCCATAAGCGCTTTTCTTTAACGCCTTTCAGCTAGGCGCAGAAAGTGCAAATCAAGTAACATCGAGAGTAGAAGCATCAACATCATAGCTTGTTCTAATAATAGAATCAAAAGGCAACTTCATTCTCTTTCTAGGGAAGTGTTCCATACCTTTCTTGAGAGGAAATTGATATTTAATATTACCTTCCCTCATATCAATAACAGCACCAACAGTTCGAAGAAAAGGTCTTCCCAACACAATTGGACAAGATGCATTGCATTCGATATCCAAGACAACAAAATCAACGGGGACAAGGTTATTGTTAACCGTAATATGCACATTATCAATCCTCCCCAAAGGTTTCTTTTTAACATTATCGGCGAGATTAACATCCAAATAACAATTCTTTAATGGTGGCAAGTCAAGCATATCATAAATCTTTTTAGGCATAACAGAAATACTTGCACCAAGATCACATAAGGCATTACATTCAAAGTCATTGAATTTCATTTTAATGATGGGCTCCCAACCATCTTCTAACTTTCTAGGAATAGAAGTTTCAAGTTTTAGTTTTTCTTCTCTAGCTTTTATGAGAGCATTTGTAATATGTTTTGTAAAGGCTAAATTTATAGCACTAGCATTAGGACTTTTAGCAAGTTTTTGTAAGAACTTTATAACTTCAGAGATGTGGCAATCATCAAAATCTAAATCATTATGAGCTACAGCAATGGGATCATTATTCCCAAGGTTGGAAAAAATTTCAGCAGTTTTATCACAAGCAGTTTCAGCAGTTTTAGCAATTTCAGGCAGTTTTGTACGCTTTGCACTAGGAGTAGAAACATTGCCAACACCAATTATTTTACCATTGATAGTAGGAGGTGCAGCAACATGTGAAGAATTAGCATTACTAGTGGTGGTAATAGTCCAAACTTTAGCTACATTATTCTCTTTAGCTAGTTTTTCATTTTCTTCTCTATCCCACCTAGCACGCAATTCAGCCATTAATCTTATATTCTCATTAATTCTAACTTGGATGGCATTTGCTGTAGTAGTAATCTTATTATCAAGATCATTATTAGGCATAACTTTCAACTTTAAAAGATTAACATCAGAGGCAAGCCTATCAACTCTAGAAGCGATAGTATCAATTTTATCAAGCTTTTCCTCAACAGATTTGTTAAAAGCAGTTTGTGTACTAATAAATTCTTTAAGCATGGCTTCAAGACCAGAGGGTACACTTCTATTATTGTTGTAAGAATTCCCATAAGAATTACCATAACCATTACCATTAGCAGAAGGATATGGCCTATAGTTATTACCAGAGTTGTTCCTATAAGCATTGTTGTTGAAATTATTATTTTTAATGAAATTCACATCAACATTTTCTTCTTGAGCAACCAATGAAGCTAAAGGAACATTATTTGGATCAACATTAGATCTACCATTCACAAGCATAGACATAATCACATCAATCTTATCACTCAAGGAAGAGGTTTCTTCAACAGAATTTACCTTCTTACCTTGTGGAGCTCTTTCCGTGTGCCATTCAGAGTAATTCACCATCATATCATCAAGAAGCTTTGTAGCCGCCCCAATGTGATGGACATAAAAGTACCTCCAGCAGCTGAATCCAATAAATTCCGCGAAGAAAAATTTAGTCCTGCATAGAAGGTTTGGATGATCATCCAAGTAGTCAGTCCATGGGTTGGGCAATTCTTTACCAAAGTTTTCATTCTCTCCCAAGCTTGAGCAACATGTTCAGTATCTAATTGTTTAAAATTCATTATGCTACTTCTCAAAGAAATAATTTTAGCGGGAGGATAATATCTACTAATAAAAGCATCCTTGCATTTAGTCCATGAATCAATACTATTCTTAGGCAAAGATAGCAACCAATCTTTAGCTCTTCCTCTTAATGAGAAAGGAAACACTTTCAATTTAATAATATCACCATCTACATCTTTATACTTTTGCATTTCACAAAGTTCAACAAAATTATTGAGATGGGCAGCAGCATCATCAGAACTAGCACCAGAAAATTGTTCTCTCATAACCAAATTCAGTAAAGCAGGTTTAATTTCAAAGAATCTGTAGTAGCAGGTGGAGCAATAGGTGTGCATAGGAAATCATTATTATTTGCATTTGTGAAGTCACACAACTTAGTATTTTCAGGGGTATTCATTTTAGCAACGGTAAATAAAACAAACTAGATAAAGTAAATGCAAGTAACTAATTTTTTTGTGTTTTTGATATAGAGAGCAAGATAGCAAATAAAGTAAAACTAGCAACTAATTTTTTTGTGTTTTGATTTAGTGCAACAAACAAAGTAGTAAATAAAATAAAGCAAGACAAAAACAAAGTAAAGAGATTGAGAAGTGGAGACTCCCCTTGCAGCGTGTCTTGATCTCCCCGCAACGGCGCCTTAAAAGTGCTTGATGCGCGTAGATGTACACGTCCGTTGGGAACCCCAAGAGGAAGGTATGATGCGCACAAAGGCAATTTTTCCTCGTATGAAACCAAGGTTTAACGAACCAGAGGGAGCCAAGAAGCACGTTGAAGGTTGATGGTCGCGAAATGTGATGCGGCGCAACACCAGGGATTCCGGCGCCAACTAGGAACCTGCACAACACAACAAAGTACTTTGCCCCAACGAAACAGTGAGGTTGTCAATCTCACCGGCTTGCTGTAACAAAGGATTAAACGTACGAGTGGAAGATGTTTGCAAAGAAAACAGTAAAACAAGTAGATTGTATGCTATGGAAAGAATAGGACCGGGGTTCACTAGAGGTGTCTCTCCCATAAGATAAAAGCATGTTGGGTGAACAAATTACAATGGGCAATTGACAAATAGAGAAAGGCATAATAATGCATATACATGACATGATAAATATAGTGAGATTTAATCCGGGCATTACGACAAAGACACATAGACCGCCATCCAACTGCATCTATGCCTAAAAAGTCCACCTTCAGGTTATCGTCCGAACCTCCAGTATTAAGTTGCAAAGCAACAGACAATTGCATTAAGTATTGTGCGTAATGTAATCAATAACTACATCCTTAGACATAGCATCAATGTTTTATCCCTAGTGGCAACAGCACATCACAACCTTAGAACTTTCTGTCACTGTCCCAGGTATCAATGAAGGCATGAACCCACTATCGAGCATAATTACTCCCTCTTGGAGTTAAGAGTAAAAACTTGGCCAGAGCCTCTACTAATAACGGAGAGCATGCAAGATCATAAACAACACATGAACAATAGATTGATAATCACCATAATCATAGTACTCTCTATCCATCGGATCCCGACAAACACAACATATAGAATTACATGTAGATGATCTTGATCATGTTAGGCAGCTCACAAGATCTAACAATGAAGCACAACAAGGAGAAGACGACCATCTAGCTACTGCTATGGACCCATGGTCCAGGGGTGAACTACTCACTCATCACTCCGGAGGCGATCATGGCGATGAAGAGTCCTCCGGGAGATGAATCCCCTCTCCGGCAGGGTGCCGGAGGCGATCTCCGGTAATCCCCGAGATGGGACGCGGCGGCGGCGTCTCCGTAAGGTTTTCCGTATCGTGGCTCTCGGCATCGGGGGTTTCGCGACGGAGCTTTAAGTAGGCGGAAGGTCAACGCGAAGCCACACGAGGGCCCAGGGCTAGGTCGGCGCGGCCAAGGGCTGGGCCGCGCTGCCACCCCCCGGTTGCCTCGTGGCCCCACTTCGTTAGGGTCTTCGGTCTTCCGGAAGCTTCGTGCAAAAATAGGACCCGGCGAAAGTTTCGTCCAATTCCGAGAATATTTTTACTAGGATTTCTGAAACCAAAAATAAATAAAGAATCGGCTCTTCGGCATCTTGTTAATAGGTTAGTTCCAGAAAATGCATAAATATGACATATAATGTGCATAAAACATGTAGGTATCATCAATAAAGTAGCATGGAACATAAGAAATTATCGATACGTTGGAGACGTATCACCCACTAGCTTGTTGGGCCGGCCCACTTGCTATACGGTGGACCCCACACACTAAATGGGCCGGCCTTTTAACAGGAAAGTGGGACCCACCTGTGTTTTTGGCCCGGCCCACTTGCTTCTTGGGCCGCCCCACTTGCTGTAAGGTGGACCCCACATGTTAAATGGGCCGGCCCATTTAAGTTTTGACCAGTCAACCTTAGAGGTTAGGCCCGGCCCATGAAACTAATGGACCAGCCCAGCTATATAGTTGACCGGTCAAACTATGTCATCTGGCCCGACCCGCTTAAGACGTGGCAGGCCTCGTGTGGGCCTACCATCTACCACGGGGTTTCACGGTTAACGCCGTTAACCGCGCCACGTCCGCCAGTTTGCATGACGTCAGCAGTCAACGGGCTCCCGAAAACACTTCCGCAACGGTCCGATTTTCCGTGGCGGAAGGGCGCCCAAGCGCGACGGACCGAAAAACGTCGTAGGACTTTGCCTGACGCAGTTTGACAACAGAACCCATATCGTCGGGTTAGGCCCATAGGCGACGAAAATGCCCCTTAGTTGACGATTTTGGGACGTTGTCTATCTAACTTTTCTTGTAGTGTATTCATCACCACAATAGTTTTTAAGCTATTTTCCCATGAGCTATATATTGCAAAGACAAAGGAATTAAATTTTAAAGGTAGCACTCAACTAATTTACTTTGGAATGGCAGAAAAATACCACATATAGGTAGTTATGGTGGACACAAATGGCATGGGGTTTGGCTCAAGATGTTTGGATACACGAGAAGCATTTCCTCTCAGTACAAGGCTTGTCTAGCAAGGTTGTTTGAAGCAAACACAAGTATGAACAGGTACAGCAAAACTTACACAAGAACATATTGCAAGCATTATAAGACTCTACACTGTCTTCCTTGTTGTTCAAACATTTTTACGAGAAAATATCTAGACCTTAGAGAGATCAATCATGCAAACCAAATTTCCACAAGCTCTACGGTAGTTCTCCACTAATAGATTTAAACTACATGATGCAAGAGCTTAAACATGATCTATGAGACCTCAAAACAATTGCCAAGTATCAAATTATTCAAGACCATATGAAGCATTTTCTGATTCCAACCAAATAGCAATTAACGAAGCAATTTTCAGCCTTCGCCATGAACATTAAAGCATAACTAAGAACACAAGTGTTCAATATGAAAAAGCGGAGCGTGTCTCTCTCCCACACAAGGTATGATCCAATTTATTCAGAGAACTAAGATAACAAAGCGAAAATAAAAGCACACAGACGCTCCAAGTAAAGTACATAAGATGTATGAATAAAAATATAGTTTCACTAGAAGTGACGATAAGTTGTCGATGAAGAAGGGGATGCCTTGGGCATCCCCAAGCTTAGATGCTTGAATCTTCTTGAAATATGCAGGGATGAACCACGGGGCATCCCCAAGCTTAGACTTTTCACTCTTCTTGATCATATTGTATCATCCTCTTCTCTTGACCCTTGAAAACTTCCTCCACACCAAACTTTAAGCAAACTTATTAGAGGGTTAGTGCATAATCAAAAATTCACATATTCCGAGGTGACATAATCATTCTTAACACTTCTTGACATTGCCCAAAGCTACTAAAAGTTAATGGAACAAAGAAATCCATTCAACATAGCAAAAGAGGCAATGCGAAATAAAAGGCAGAATCTGTCAAAACAGAACAGTCCGTAACGACGAATTTTTCAGAGGCACTTAACTTGCTCGGACGGAAACACTCAAAACTAATGAAAGTTGCGTACATATCTGAGGATCACGCACGTAAATTGGCAGATTTTTTTGATTTTTCTACAGAGAGATCTACGCAAATTCGTGACAAAGAAATCTGTTTCTGCGCAGTAATCCAAATCTAGTATCAACTTTACTATAGAGACTTTACTTGGCACAAAAACATGATAAGGAGAGGTTGCTACAGTAGTAACAACTTCCAAGACTCAACAATACAGTAGTAAAATAAAACCATGGGTTATCTCCCAAGAAGTGCTTTCTTTATAGCCATGAAGATGGGCTCAGCAGTTTTAATGATGCTCTCATAAAAATAGAAAATGAAGAAAAGGAGCATCAAGAAGCAAATTCAAAACAAATTTAAGCCTAACCCACTTCCTATTAAAAGGAGTCTTGTACACAAATAAATTCATGAAGAACAAAGTGACAAGCATAGGAAGATAAAACATGGGTATAACCATGTTTCCCTCTCTCATAATAAATTTTCAGTAGCATCATGAACAAACTCAACAATATAACTATCACATGAAACATTCTTATCATGAACCACATGCATAAAATTATTACTCTCCACAAGCATAATCAATTTTATTAGTTGTAGTGGGAGCAAATTCAATAAAATAGCTATCATTATTATTCTCATCACCATAATCATCATATATAGGATGCATATTGTAATCATAATTAACTTTCTCCTCAATAGTAGGTGGACTGAAAATATCATATTCATCATTGCAATCATCATATATAGGAGGTAAAGTATCATCAAAGTAAATTTTCTCCTCCATGCTTGGGGGACTAAAAATATCATGCTCCTCAAAACCAGCTTCCCCAAGCTTAAATTCTTCCATAGCTTTAGCAATAATGGTGTTCAAAGAGTTCATGCTAATAACATTGCTACAACTATTTTGCAAACAAATTTCCATGGGTTTTTTAATTTTCTCTTCAAACACCTCATGTCCTAACTCAAGACAAATACTATAAAGATCTCTAATTTTTTTGTTGTTTTCCATTAAGCCTAAATAGTGAAAATAAAAACAAGAAACAAAAAGATATAATTGCAGAATCTAAAGGAGATACCTTCGAGCACTCACACACCGGCAACAGCTAGGAAATAGCTTAGTAGTCAGAGGATGTGAATACCTTTTACCTTACCTCCCCGGCAACGGCGCCAGAAAATAGCTTGATGTCTACGTGTGCTTCTATTCTTGTAGACAGTGTTGGGCCTCCAAGAGCAGAGGTTTGTAGAACAGCAGGTTTCAAGTGAATCACCCAAGGTTTATCGAACTCAGGGAGGTAGAGGTCAAAGATATTCCTCTCAAGCAACCCTGCAATTAAGATACAAGAAGTCTCTTGTGTCCCCAACACACCTAATACACTTGTCAGATGTATAGGTATACTAGTTCGGCGAAGAGATAGTGAAACACAGGTGGTATAGATGGTGGTAATATTGTAGGAAGCAAAGATGCAGTAAAACAGTAAACAAGCGATGTTTGCAGTATTTGGAAACTAGGCCTAGGGATCATACTTTCACTAGTGGACACTCTCAACATTGATCACATAATAAATAAATAACTTCTCCTCACTTGTGCTACATACACTCTCTTGTTGGATAACAAACACCATTCATTGTGTAGGGCTACAAGAGCTCCCTCAAGCCGGAGTTAACAAGCGCCACAACATTCGGCATTCATATTTAAGTAACCTTTAGAGCATAATAGATCTTTGCAATTTAGACCGAGTACTAACATAGCATACACACTGTCACCATTACACTATGAAAGGAGGAATAGATCACATCAATACTATCATAGTAATAGTTAACTCCATAATCTACAAGAGATTACAATCATAACCTACGCCAAGTACTACATGATGCACACACTGTCACCATTACATCATGAAGGAGGAATTGACTACTTTAATAACATCACTAGATTAGCACATATATTAATAGTGATACAAAGCTCATGATCACATAAAGATCACACCATGGGAGAGAGAGATGAACCACATAGCTACCGGTAGAGCCCTCAGCCTCAGGGAGAACTACTCCCTCCTCATCATGGGAGACAGCAACGGCGATGAAGATGGCGGTGATGTCGATGGAGATGGATTCCGGGGGCAATTCCCCATCCCGGTGGCGTGCCGAACAGAGACTTCTGTCCCCCGAACTTGACTTCGCGATGGCGGCGGCTGCGTAACTTTTCTCGTCCCGTGGCTTATTGATCTAGGGTTTTTGCATCTGGGAGACTTTATAGGCGAAGGGGCAGCCTCGAGGAGCCAGGGGGTGGCCCCATAGGCTGGCGCCCTGGCCGCGCCGCCATGTGGGGTGGGGACCCCAGGCTCCTCTCGGTCCCCTCTCGCTTCTGGAAGCTTCGTGAAAAATAAGATCGTGGGCGTTGATTTCGTCCAATTCCGAGAATATTTCCTTTGTAGGATTTCTGGAACCAAAAATAGCAGAAAACAGGAACGGCACTTCGGCATCTTGTTAATAGGTTAGTTCTGGAAAATGCATCAAAACATCATAAAGTGTGAACAAAACATGTAGGTATTGTCATAAAACTAGCATGGAACATCAGAAATTATAGATACGTTGGAGACGTATCACCTCCAATTATGTTATGGAGATTGCCCCGAGCTTTGTGCGGGTTCGGCGACGACCCTAAGATTCCATAGTGTATCGAGGACTTCCCTTTTGGTGGGAAGCCTCGAGGAGAATACAGTGAGGCCTTCGTGGTGTTTGGGGAGCCTTTGTGCCTCCACACCACTCCAGCGGAGAGTAGCACTCACAAGAGTGTGAACTTTGGGATACATCATCGTCTCCACGTCACCTCGGTTATTCCTATACCCGAGATCTTTACTTATGAACTTTACTTTGTGATATCCTATGATCTTGAAGTTATATATCTTTCTATTAGATTGTTTCTTTTTTTCTTAGCATAAGTTGTTGGTGGACATAGGTGAACCCTAGTTATATAGGTTTTGTTCTTGACAAATTAAATTCTAGTTTTTTCCGCATTTGTTCAAGACTTAATCGTAAAAGTTTTAAACCGTCTATTCACCCCCTATATATGGCATTCGTGTCCTTTCAGATATGTGGTTGCACCACATGTAACCCGTCCACCACTTACCCTTGGCATACCATATTTATGGTACGCCAGCAGTAGCCTTGTACCAATGGTGCACCAAATAAATGGTACCAATTATGCTATAGGACTTATCCTACTAGTGTTTCTTATGATCTCAATTTTTTGTGAACTACTTTTCTTGTTTAATTGCTATCTATTCTTAATAATTTCTTACACCTTGAGAAGAAATAATATTTAAAACTATGAAACTAAGGGTAACAAACTCCAAAGTCCATGTTGTTTTATCACCTTTATGCTCGAGGATGACATGACTTAAGCTTGGGATGTTGACACATGTAAAATGTATCCATGAATTTGGTGTTTATTATATGATATTCATTGATAATTGCATATATATGAGATTTCTAACATGCTTTAGATTGATTTTGGGGATTTTGCACACCCCCACCCTTTTATTTGTTTCTAATTTCGTAAAACTGAAAAACCATAATTTACATATTTTTGAGTTCCAAGGACCTTTCGGGTGTCAAATAGACCACAACTTTTTACCACGTTAGTTTTTCGGGGAATACCATGAACAGAGAAAAAGAAGTTGATCTAGAGCTTAATGGGCTGGCTGGTAAAGCCCATGGCGTGGCCACCACCCTAGGTTGCGGCATCGGGGCCCACCACGCTTGGTGGTTCCAATAACCTTGTTCTTGATTCCCATGAAGCCGTCTTGACCTAAAACTGGCTATATATATGCTTGATATAGCGGAGTCATGATGAGGACTCCGTGAAACATAAAAATACTTAAACAAAGATAGACATGTGGAAATTGGAGGGGGAAACACGCATCTGGAGTTGCCCCGGTTGCTCCTCCACCTCCATCATCATCATCATCATCATCACCATGATGAACAGGGAGTAATCTTCCCTCGAACTATGCGTTTATGAATTATCCTGTATCATCTCTCTCTATGTACTCCACTAATAAGAGCCACATGAGATTCCAACATGATTGTAGTCATATATGTATTATCTTGGTGGTGGATCTTTTTTTATGAGATGATTTATGAGATGCAATTGATATTTATGTGCTTGATGCTATTGTTCATCTAGTGACAAAACCTAAAGGGGATTGTTTACTCAAGATAGTATAATCTTAATAAACATCATGTCAATGTTCTTAAGGAAGTATTCCACTATTTTATAAACTGGCTGAAGGAGTTTCCCTAACTAAGGGATTTTTAGTGAGATGTGTTGCATCATCTCTATGTTAGGACGTGATGCCCATATGAATGCGTATCAATCATTTCATCAAATATTCTATCACTCGTAACTTGTTTTTTGAAGCTATATTCGTGACAGTATGATTATGAGAGAGATGTCAAGTGAAACCACGAGCCACGACCCTTTTAATCCATAAAAACACCTTTTACTTCAATCTGCATGATCTTTTATTTCAGTACAATTCAATTCCGAAAATGTAAAAAATACTATTCACTTCGTATTTACTTTTCAAATCTTTTGTTTTATATTACTTACACACTGTTATTCCTGACAAACATTCCAGTAGAGTTGGGGACACAAAACTATTTCTTTGCATTTGCATGTTGCTTTGGGCCTGATTGGTTGCTCACATTGGTTTTCGCATTTCGTCCCATCGCATGCAATTTGCACCGGTGGCTACCGTATGAGTGAAAATGAGACTTGGGTTAACTTTGGTACCATGTTTGGATGCCAACAATTTCACTTGGCCTCGGTTGGAGAAATGAGAGGTAGTTCGTTCGGTAGGTGTTTTGCCCTTGGAAGAAACATAATAGCGTAGTGATGTGCGAAAAGAGGAATGTGATAACCTCTTTCCCAAATGGTGAGGATACCACCCCTTTTCAGCATCAAGCATGCATTCCTCAGTACCACATACCATACATTCTTTAGCATGAAATATCACAAATTGTTAACAACGACATAATAAACATTGTTCAACAGATAGCAGACATAGTTCATCACTGAATTAAACAAAATACGAGACAAATACAAGCACAAATTTTAGTCGTCGATCATGGCAAGGGAATGATGATGTTGTGGGCACCTCTGGACCACCTCCGTCATGGTGTAGTCGAAGATGGTGACCTTGAAGATGTCGCCCCTCATCACCTTGAAGGTCATGAAGTAGCCTATCTTGACCTGGTGGGCAATGGAAAATCCAAGCCACCCCTCATCCAGGTAGACAGTGCCTTTGACTTCCCTCGGCTTCACCATTCAGGAGCAGCCACTGTTCATCTTGAGGACGATCGTCCTAGGGACGGTGCCACGGTAGGGGCGGGAGCATGTGGGAATTGGCAACATTTCCAACCCCGAAGACAACACCACTTTGGCAAAGTGGGTTGATCCGACTTCGTCTTGGAAATGGACAACCTTCACAGGCCTCCCCATAGGCCTCTTGGCAGAGTTGGATTCTCCAGCTGCTTTATTGGAAGTGCCCTCGCCAAAAGGCATGGCAGATCCACCCATCATCAGCCTGGAGCACTGCAAGATAAAGAAACAATTTCAATGAGCACAAATAGATGCAGATCTAGCCTCATATGATACTATGCTTGTGACACCAAATGAGAACAAGACACAGAACGACTCATACCTATGAACACCACATGCAAAGGGACTGTCTACAAACTAAGTTTAGTGTACAAGCAATGTTCTTGGACAAATGACTAGCTTTACAACCAGCCCCTTTCCTACGATTGTGCCACATTTTAATTATTGGAGAAAGGAGAAATAAGATTGCAAGAATGATGCAAGAAAAACAATAAGGCCTCATACATATGAAGACCACATGCAAAGGTCTGGACTGTCCACAAACTAAGTCTAGTGTACAAGCAATGTTCTTGCACAAAGGACTAGGTTTACAGCCAACCCCTTTCCTATGTTTCTGCCACATTTTAATCAGTGGGCAAATGAGAAACAAGATTCCAAGAATGATGCAAGCAAAAAAATAAGGCCTCAAATGTATAATCACCACAATTGATGCTATTCAACCTAGAACAAGGCACATGGAGGAGTGTTTGTGATTTTCTACAAGGTTGGATAGCATAACTTGTGGTGTCATTTGGTTCACATGTTCATATCATGGGCCATAGCATTGAACAAATCATAAAGAATAGTTGGGATCATTGAATAGGTCATCACATGAAGTAACGTTGGATCAACGTTCACAGATGAAACAACACATCAAGATTCATAGTGCAAACATAGGCTAATTATGGTACATTACAAGGGTTATCTTACATCACTCATCACTAATAGCCCTAATCCTCTTCAGTTTATCCATGTTAACAAAACCTAGTTTTAGCAGGTCATACACGCCATACTCTAATTTATTCATGTCCTCTTTTAGTGCCTCATTTTCTACCCTCAATGCCTCTCTTTTTCCCTCCCACTCCTCCTTCGTAGCCCTCACTTCTTCTCTTTCCCCTTCCACTCCTCCTTCCTACCCCTCCGGAGTTGTACTTGAATTTTGTGCACATTCTTCAGCATTGCTAACTGCTCTTCAAACCCTCTAGTTCATCTTCACCCTCCTGAACAAACTTGGGTGCACCGACCTCATAAATCGTAGCATGAGCAACTGGATGAGATGTTAGATCAACCTAATGCAATATCATACAACAATTCGATCATGGCAATAGGTTCTAAAAAGGTCTATCAAGTGGCTTGGTGCTACCGTGTAATCATTGGCATGAACAGTAAATCCCTAATCCACCAAAATGTGAACCTAAAACCTAGATTTGGCCATAACGGCAGGAACGGGGCTGCCAAAACAAGGTGCAAGAACACTGATCTACTTTTTGTGAGCCAGTAATGTAGCTAGAAAAGAAAGAAGGCCCAAATATAACTGCAAACTGAGCAGATCTAAGATGCATGTGCCAAATAACCGTACATCGAACACAGCAGAACCACATATCTATGAACAATGAAGCCTAAAAGCTTTTTTTTTAGGGTCTTACCGCCATGGATGTCGTTCCCCAGCAGATCTTCAACCGGGAGAAGAAGGGGTCATCCATGCGACGACGAAGATGGCATCCCTGAATGGCCTCTCCTTAGGCCTGCTCGCAGCGGTCTTCGATCTCGCGCAGTACAACCGTCGGTGGCGAGAGGAGAGAGAAGGCGAGTGAGAACATGCGAGAGTGAGAGGGGAGAGTGGGCGGTGAGGGCAATTATGGCGCTCCTTCTCGAGACATCGCGCCGTCTCCCGGCCTTCCCGACGCGTGCAACATTTCCACCGCCCACGCTTGCCAGCGCCTGGCCGCGAAAAAACGGCCGAATCGAGCATTCTCGTTGGACCATTTTCCTGCACCTGGGCTGCTTTGAGAACCTTGCTAGGCAGGGAATTTTTTTCCGCCTGGGCTACCAAATTACCATTTTTGTCCCAACCCTTACGAGCCAGACCATTGTTGGCAACCAGTTAGGCGCTTAAAGATCACAAGGAGGTAGAACCACTTTATTCCCAAGAGTTAGAAATGAACCTTTGAGTCACCTTTGTGGGGGAAATTACGCTTGTTGCATCACTCTGCGCTTGGAGTCCCAAATAGTTTGTTAACAAGTGTAGTTCTTTTACCATCAACGAGAAAGATCACCGCCAAGCCGAGGTGCAATTATTTGACCCCTTGGTGCCTAATACAATTAAGAAGGAGCCAGGTGTACTAGAGTACAATGACGCGGAGTTCGACTTCGATGGTTTGCTGGGATGATGTGACTGGTTCTCTTGTGACGACAACAACATAGACTATGACAGCCTTGCAAACATGGACAACGAGAATAAGAAGGTCTAGCCAGATGGGGAGGGAGCTACCTAGAGATGTTAAAGATATAGTTTCTAAATTTTAGAGTGTTTTATGTTTAATACGCAACTCATAACACTAGAATTTAAATTTAGTATGTTTTATGTTTAATATGCAACTGATCATTCTAGAGTTTAATTTTGTTATGTTTTATGTTCATTATGCAACTGATCGTACAAGAGTTTATAAATTATACAATTAACTATCTAAATTATGCAATGAGATAATAGAGTGTCTAAATAATGTGGTTTTATTTATATTTGATAATGATATATGTTTAATTTATTAACATGAATGTAGCAAATAGATCATGTGTGAGACAATTGTAGTTGCACCCAAGATAAGTCTAATTTTTTTTTAAATTTTGCTCATATCATCCCCTCCAGGGCAAGGCATGATTTCCTGGACCATATCATTGTCGAAACTGAGTACCACATTTAATTTAAGATCAACTTGGTTCGAATGACAATGATCAGGGTCTTTAGGGTTGTATTTACGATCGAGGCGTACCAAACCTATTTCAGTAGCCCTCACTGGAAAGACCTTCCAAATGTTACATGATGGAAACTGGAAGGATGTGCACGTTCTACTCGATCATGGTGGTTGATACATCCAAAACGTATCTACTTTCCCAAACACTTTTGATGTTGTTTGCCCTATATCTTGTGTGTTTTGAATACAACTAACGCGTACTAACACTGTTTTCAGCAGAATTGCTCTGGTGTCTCGTTTTTGTGCAGAAATCCAACTTTCAGGAAATTTCCCGGAAAATATCGCAAAACTCATATTTCACCTGAAGCCTCACGGAGCAAGAAGACGAGACGGAGGGGGGCCACGAGGGGCCCACACCTACCCTAGGCGCGGGCCGGGCCTTGGCCGCGCCTAGGGGTGGTCTGGCCGCCTCGGCCACCCCCTCGACCTCTCCTTCGCACTATATAAGCCTCCTGACCTGAAAACCGAGGGGGGTTCGACGTTTTTCCAGAAAGAGTTCCGCTGCTCCGCCGCCACCAGAAACCCCAATCCGGGGACCAGAAACTCCGTTCTGGCACCCTGCCGGGATGGAGAATTGGAGGAGATCATTGCCATCGCCATCACCGATGCCTCTCCATCAACCATCCATGATTCCCCCATCCATGTGTGAGTAATTTTCCGTTGTAGGCTATAGGGGATGGTAGGGATTGGATGAGATTGGTCATGTAATAGCTATAAGATTCTTATGGGCATAGTGCCTAGTATCCGTTGTTAGTATTTTTGATATTGTTGCAACTTGCTATGCGTAATGCTTGTCACTTTGGGCTCGAGTGCCATGATCTCAGATCCGAACATGTTATTGAATCATGATGATAATTATTATTTTTGATCATATCTGCAAGTTGTATACACATATTGTTATCCGGAACCCGATGCCCCAAAGTGACAGAAATTGGGATAACTGGAGGGGATGGCTATGATGTGAGTATCACGTGTGTTCATGGAGTGTTAATGCTTTGCTCCGGTACTCTATTAAAAGGAGTACCTTAATTACCAGTAGTTTTCCTTGAGGCCCCGCTGGAACGGGCTGGTAGGACAAAAGATGTCATGCAAGTTTCTCATTGCAAGCATGCACGACTAAATAGGAACACATGCCTATGGTTATCTTATACTAGGATGCTTATATCATTATTACTTGCCATGCCTATGTCTTGCTATTATATGAACTCTCTAATTCATGCAACGCCCGTTCATCCATCCCTATGCCTACAGTATTTAATCCTGCTATTCATCGCAATCAACGCCATCGTTGCTTTATTTCACTACTATTGCGCTACTACTGCAGCAAGTCTATTTTCAAAAGTGTGTGAATTGAAAAATCATCTGTTAAAGCTCATAAATATTCTTTGGCTCCCCTTGTGTCGAATCAATAAATTTAGGTTTTACTTCCCTCTAAGACTGTTGCGA
This sequence comes from Lolium multiflorum, assembly GCA_030979885.1. Classification (NCBI taxonomy): domain Eukaryota; kingdom Viridiplantae; phylum Streptophyta; class Magnoliopsida; order Poales; family Poaceae; genus Lolium; species Lolium multiflorum. Next base: position 46,444,468 of record CM061751.1, on the reverse strand, counting down.
TCCCCTATACTTGTGGGGCATCAAGACTATTTTCTGGCGTCGTTGCCGGGGAGCAAACTTTATTTACAAGCCCACTTAAAGGTGATATTTTTCACTGCAATTTATTCATTATGGGGAAAGCTCCTAAATCGAAGTTCCCTATATTGCCATCCACTACAAGAAGAGGTACAACTCTGAACACCTCTGTTGCTCTTGATTCGCCATCTGTTATGAGTAAGCTTCTTACTCCACCACATGCTACTGCTACTTCTGCTGAATCTGATAATGCTCCTGATGATTTTGATGATGCTTCTACTGTGCTTGATAAGAGTGGTTCGTTAGGTCCTTTCCTAGATACTACAATTGCTAGAGCTAAACAAATTGAAAATGCTGAAAATATTATTACACCTGTTAGTTCACCTCAAGCTAGGGGGAATCCTAGTGATGATCTTGATGAAACTTATATTGAACTTGATGATGACTTCATTGAAGAATGTCATGCTACTAGAGATGCAAGTGCTACGAGAAATCTTCTTGCAAGACGAGTTGTTAGATATAAATTGTCTCCTGATTCTAAGTTTGCTACATCTCCCATAAATATTAGAGATAAGGATTATGATTTCTCTCTGGATTTATCTTACATATCTATTGTTGAGAAAGAACCCTTTTGTGGTACTGAAAATGAAAGTGCTATGAAACATATGAATGAACTCTCTACTTTGAGCAATTTATTCTCCGATGATATTAAGATACACACTTACTTTGTCACTAAAATTTTCCCTTTCTCTCTAAAAGGAGCAGCTAAAATTTGGTATGATAATTTATCTCCTGGATCTATTGATAGTCCTATTGGTTTGGTTAATGCCTTCTGATACGTCTCCAACGTATCTATTATTTCTTATGTTCCATGCTAGTTTTATGACAATACCAACATGTTTTAGTCATACTTTAAAATGATTTTATGCATTTTCCGGGACTAACCTATTAACAAGATGTTAGTGCTCCTTTCTGCTTTTTTGATTTCAGAAAAGTTAGTTTACAAATATTCTCGGAATTGGAAGAAACAAAAGCCCACGGTCTTATTTTCCACGGAGTGTTCCAGAACACCGAAGAGGAGACGAAGAGGGGCCACGAGGCGGCCACCCAACATGGCGGCGCGGTGGGCCCCCTGGCCGCGCCGGCCTATGGGGTGGGCCCCTCGGGCGCCCACCGATGCTGCCCTTCGCCATTTATTCCTTCCGTTGCGAAACCCTAGTACCGAGAGCCACGATACGAGAATAGTTCCGAGACGCCGCCGCCGTCAACCCTACCTCGGGGGTTCAGAAGATCACCTCCGGCTGCCAGAGAGGGGAATCATCACCGGAGGGCTCTACATCACCATGCCCGCTCCGGACGATGCGTGAGTAGTTCATCCTTGGACTACGGGTCCATCACAGTAGCTAGATGGTTGTCTTCTCCTCTTGTGCTATCATGTTTAGATCTTGTGAGCTGCCCATCATGATCAAGATCATCTATTTGTAATGCTACATGTTGTGTTTGTTGGGATCCGATGAATATGGAATACTATGTCAAGTTGATTATTGATCTATCATATATGTTATTTATGTTCTTGCATGCTCTCCGTTGCTAGTAGAGGCTCTGGCCAAGTTGATACTTGTGACTCCAAGAGGGAGTATTTATGCTAGATAGTGGTTCATGTCTCCATTGAATTTGGGAGGACTGATGCGCGTAGATGTACACGTCCGTTGGGAACCCCAAGAGGAAGGTATGATGCGCACAGTGGCAAGTTTCCCTCGCAAGAAACCAAGGTTTAATCGGACCAGTAGGAGTCAAGAAGCACGTTGAAGGTTGATGGTGGCGAAATGTGATGCGGCGCAACAACAGGGATTCCGGCGCCAACGTGGAACCCGCACAACACAACCCAAGTACTTTGGCCCAACGAAACAGTGAGGTTGTCAATCTCACCGGCTTGCTGTAACAAAGGATTAACCGTGTGGAAGATGATTGTTTGCAAGAAAACAAAGAAACAAGTATTGCAGTAGATTGTATGCGATGTAAAGAATAGGACCGGGGTCCGTAGTTCACTAGAGGTGTCCTCCCATAAGATAAAAGCATGTTGGGTGAACAAATTACAGTCGGGCAATTGACAAATAGAGAAGGGCATAACAATGCATGTACATGATATGATAAATATAGTGAGATTAAATGGGCATTACGACAAAGTACATAGACCGCCATCCAACCGCATCTATGCCTAAAAAGTCCACCTTCAGGTTATCATCCGAACCCCATTTCAGTATTAAGTTGCAAAGCAACAGATAATTGCATTAAGTATGGTGCGTAATGTAATCGACAACTACATCCTTAGACATAGAATCAATGTTTTATCCCTAGTGGCAACAACACATCACAACCTTAGAACTTTCTGTCACTGTCCCATGTGTCAATGAAGGCATGAACCCACTATCGAGCATAAATACTCCCTCTTGGAGTTAAGAGCAAAAACTTGGCCAGTGCCTCTACTAATAACTGAGAGCATGCAAGATCATAAACAACACATAAACAATGATTGATAATCACCATAACATAGTATTCTCTATCCATCGGATCCCGACAAACACAACATATAGTATTACAGATAGATGATCTTGATCATGTTAGGCAGCTCACAAGATCCAACAATGAAGCACATAAGGAGAAGACGACCATCTAGCTACTGCTATGGACCCATAGTCCAGGGGTGAACTACTCACTCATCACTCCGGAGGCGACCATGGCGGTGTAGAGTCCTCCGGGAGATGAATCCTCTCCGGCAGGGTGCCGGAGGCGATCTCCGAATCCCCGAGATGGGATTCGTGGCGGCGGCGTCCGGAAGGTTTTCCGTATCGTGGCTCCTGTACTGGGGTTTTCGCGACTGAGGCTTTAAGTAGGCGGAAGGGCAGGTCAAGAGGCGGCACGAGGCCCAGACGTGGCCGCGGCCGGGGCCGGCCGCGCCGCCCGCATCTCGTCGACTCTCCTTCGGTCTTCCGGAAGCTTCGTGCAAAAATAGGACCCGCGTTGATTTCGTCCAATTCCGAGAATATTTTGTTACTAGGATTTCTGAAACCAAAAACAGCAGAAAACAACTGGCTCTTCGGCATCTTGTTAATAGGTTAGTTCCAGAAAATGCGTAAATACGACATATAATGTGCATAAAACATGTAGGTATCATCAATAAAGTAGCATGGAACATAAGAAATTATCGATACGTTGGAGACGTATCAGCATCCCCAAGCTTAGTTCTGCTCGTCCCGAGCAGGTAAAACGATAACAAAGATAATTTCTCAAGTGACATGCCATCATAATCTTGATCATACTATTTGTAAACATATGTAATGAATGCAGCGATCAAAACAATGGTAATGACATGAGTAAACAAGTGAATCATAAAGCAAAGACTTTTCGTGAATAGTACTTCAAGACAAGCATAAATAAGTCTTGCATAAGAGTTAACTCATAAAGCAATAAATCAAAGTAAAGGTGTTGAAGCAACACAAAGGAAGATTAAGTTTCAGCGGTTGCTTTCAACTTATAACATGTATATCTCATGGATATTGTCAACATAAAGTAATATAACAAGTGCAATATGCAAGTATGTAGGAATCAATGCACAGTTCACACAAGTGTTTGCTTCTAAGGAGGGGAGATAGGTAATGATCAACAATAAAAGTAAAAGAATGGTCCTTCAAAGAGGAAAGCATCGATTGCTATATTTGTGCTAGAGCTTTTATTTTGAAAACATGAAACAATTTTTTCAACGGTAGTAATAAAGCATATGAGTTATGTAAATTATATCTTACAAGTTGCAAGCCTCATGCATAGTATACTAATAGTGCCCGCACCGTCCTACTTAGCTTGGACTACCGGATCTTCGCAATGCCATGTTTCAACCAAGTGTCACAAAGGGGTACCTCCATGCCGCCTGTACAAAGGTCTAAGGAGAAAGCTCGCATTTTGATTTCTCGCTTTTGATTATTCTCAACTTAGACATCCATACCGGGACAACATGGACAACAGATAATGGACTCCTCTTTAATGCATAAGCATGTAGCAACAATTATTATTCTCATATGAGATTGAGGATATATGTCCAAAACTGAAACTTCAACCATGATTCATGGCTTTAGTTAGCGGCCCAATGTTCTTCTCTAACAATATGCATGCTCCAATCATTAAGGTGGTAGATCCTTCGGACAAGACGGACATGCATAGCAACTCACATGATATTCAATAAAGAGTAATTGATGGCGCCAGAAGCATGGTTATCGCACAACAAGCAACTTAATAAGAGATAAAGTGCAGTACATATTCAATACTACGATAGTTTTTAAGGCTATTTTGTCCCATGAGCTATATATTGCAAAGGTGAATGATGGAATTTAAAGGTAGCACTCAAGCAATTTACTTTGAATGGCGGAGAAATACCATGTAGTAGGTAGGTATGGTGGACACAAATGGCATAGTGGTTGGCTCAAGGATTTTGGATGCATGAGAAGTATTCTTCTCGATACAAGGTTTAGGCTAGCAAGGTTATTTGAAGCAAACTCAAGGATGAAACGGTGCAGCAAAACTCACATAAAAGACATATTGTAAACATTATAAGACTCTACACCATCTTCCTTGTTGTTCAAAACTCAATACTAGATATTATCTAGACCTTAGAGAGACCAAATATGCAAAGCAAATTTTAGCAAGCTCTATGTATTTCTTCATTAATGGGTGCAAAGTATATGATGCAAGAGCTTAAACATGAGCACAACAATTGCCAAGAATCACATTATCCAAGACATTTTAGAATTACTACATGTAGCATTTTCCAATTCCAACTATATAACAATTTAACGAAGAAGAAACTTCGCCTTGAACATTATGAGTAAAGCCTAATGACATATTTGTCCATATGCAACAGCGGAGCGTGTCTCTCTCCCACAAAGTGAATGCTAGGATCCATTTTATTCAAAAAAAAAAAAAAAAAAACAAACCGACGCTCCAAGTAAAGAACACAAGATGTGACCGAATAAAAATATAGTTTCAGGGAGGAACTCGATGATGTTGTCGATGAAGAAGGGGATTTGGGCATCCCCAAGCTTAGACGCTTGAGTCTTCTTAAAATATGCAGGGATGAACCACAGGGGCATCCCCAAGCTTAGAGCTTTCACTCCTCTTGATCATAGTATATCATACTCCTCTCTTGACCCTTGAAAACTTCCTTCACACCAAACTTCAAGCAAACTCATTAGAGGGTTAGTGCACAATTAATAATTCACACATTCAGAGGTGACACAATCATTCTTTACACTTCTGGACATTGCTACTGACATTAATGGATCAAAGAAATTCATCCAATATAGCAAAAGAGGCAATGCGAAATAAAAGGCAGAATCTGTCAAAAACAGAACAGTCCGTAAAGACGAATTTTAAAGTGGCACCAGACTTGCTCAAATGGAAAAACTCAAAACTAATGAAAGTTGCGTACATATCTGAGGATCACTCGTAAATTGGCAGATTTTTTCGAATTTCTACAGAGACTTGTGCCCAGATTCGTGACAGACAGCAATGCTGTTTCTGCGCAGCGATCCCAAATATAACATCAACTTTGACATAGAAACTTTACTTGGCACAAAAACATGATAAGGAGAGGTTGCTACAGTAGTAAACAACTTCCAAGACTCAAATATAAAACAAAGTACTGTAGTAAAAACATGGGTTGTCTCCCATAAGCGCTTTTCTTTAACGCCTTTCAGCTAGGCGCAGAAAGTGCAAGTATTATCAAGAGATGAAGCATCAACATCATAACCAGGGGTGTTGGGAGTTTTCTCAACCAAGCATGTTATCTCGTCTATGTAAGTTTCAGAGGGTCCTTTTTCATTATTCTTAGGCTTTCTGTTCTCATCAAACAAATTTTCAAGAACAAGCCAACCATAGTTATTTTCTAGAGCTTCATGCATTCCTAGGAGTTTACAAGGTATTGTTGTCTTAACCTCCCCACCATCATTAATATCATTAGTGTACTTTACTCTCTCCATGTCCATCTTTTCAAGGAGACTAACAAAATTGGTGTAAGAACCAAGCATTTTATATTTAGCAAAGACTTTTCTAGCCTCTCTTGCTACACCACCAAATTCTTTAAGAAGGGTTTCTAAAACAAAGTCTTTCTTCTCTCCTTCCTCCATATCACCAAGTGTGAGAAACATGTGTTGGATTATAGGATTGAGATTAACAAATTTAGTTTCCAGCATGTGTACTAAAGAAGCAACAGCAATTTCATAAGTAGGAGCAAGTTCTACCAAGTGTCTATCTTCAAAATCTTCAGCGGTACTAACATGAGTGAAAAAATCTTCTATATTATCTCTTCCAATTATAGACCCTCGGCCTACCGGTATGTCTTTTAGAGTGTACTTAGGAGGAAACATGATGCAATAAGCAAAAAGTAAACTAGGCAAACAAAGTAAAGACGAGTAACTAATTTTTGTGTTTTTGATATAGAGAGCAAGACAGTAAATAAAGTAAAACTAGCAACTAATTTTTTTGTGTTTTGTTTAGGTGCAGCAAACAAAGTAGTAAATAAAATAAAGCAAGACAAAAACAAAGTAAAGAGATTGAGAAGTGGAGACTCCCCTTGCAGCGTGTCTTGATCTCCCCGGCAACGGCGCCAGAAATTTGCTTGATGCGCGTAGATGTACACGTCCGTTGGGAACCCCAAGAGGAAGGTATGATGCGCACAGTGGAACTCAGTAAGAAACCAAGGTTTAATCGGACCAGTAGGAGTCAAGAAGCACGTTGAAGGTTGATGGTGGCGAAATGTGATGCGGCGCAACAACAGGGATTCCGGCGCCAACGTGGAACCTGTACAACACAACCCAAGTACTTTGCCCCAACGAAACAGTGAGGTTGTCAATCTCACCGGCTTGCTGTAACAAAGGATTAACCGTATTGTGTGGAAGATGATTGTTTGCAAGAAAACAGTAAACAAGTATTGCAGTAGATTGTATGCGATGTAAAGAATAGGACCGGGGTCCACAGTTCACTAGAGGTGTCTCTCCCATAAGATAAAAGCATGTTGGGTGAACAAATTACAGTCGGGCAATTGACAAATAGAGAAGGGCATAACAATGCATGTACATGATATGATAAATATAGTGAGATTTAATTGGGCATTACGACAAAGTACATAGACCGCCATCCAACCGCATCTATGCCTAAAAAGTCCACCTTCAGGTTATCATCCGAACCCCATTCAGTATTAAGTTGCAAAGCAACAGATAATTGCATTAAGTATGGTGCGTAATGTAATCGACAACTACATCCTTAGACATAGAATCAATGTTTTATCCCTAGTGGCAACAGCACATCACAACCTTAGAACTTTCTCTCACTGTCCCAGTGTCAATGAAGGCATGAACCCACTATCGAGCATAAATACTCCCTCTTGGAGTTAAGAGCAAAAACTTGGCCAGTGCCTCTACTAATAACGGAGAGCATGCAAGATCATAAACAACACATAAACAATAGATTGATAATCACCATAACATAGTATTCTCTATCCATCGGATCCCGACAAACACAACATATAGTATTACAGATAGATGATCTTGATCATGTTAGGCAACTCACAAGATCCAACAATGAAGCACATAAGGAGAAGACGACCATCTAGCTACCGCTATGGACCCATAGTCCAGGGGTGAACTACTCACTCATCACTCCGGAGGCGACCATGGCGGTGTAGAGTCCTCCGGGAGATGAATCCCCTCTCCGGCAGGGTGCCGGAGGCGATCTCCTGAATCCCCCGAGATGGGATTCGTGGCGGTGTCTCCGAAGGTTTTCTCCGTATCGTGGCTCTCGGTACCGGGGTTTTCGCGACGGAGGCTTTAAGTAGGCGGAAGGGCAGGTCAAGAGGGGCCCAGGTGACAGGGCCGCGCGGCCAGGGCCTGGGCCGCGCCGCCCTGTCATTGGTCGCCCTCCTCGGTCTTCTCGGAAGCTTTCAAAAATAGGACCCCGGGCGTTGATTTCGTCCAATTCCGAGAATATTTTCGTTACTAGGATTTCTGAAACCAAAAACAGCAGAAAACAACAACCGGCTCTTCGGCATCTTGTTAATAGTTTAGTTCCAGAAAATGCGTAAATACGACATATAATGTGCATAAAACATGTATATCATCAATAAAGTAGCATGGAACATAAGAAATTATCACACGTTGGAGACGTATCAGCATCCCCAAGCTTAGTTCTGCTCGTCCCGAGCAGGTAAAACGATAACAAAGATAATTTCTGAAGTGACATGCCATCATAATCTTGATCATACTATTTGTAAACATATGTAATGAATGCAGCGATCAAAACAATGGTAATGACATGAGTAAACAAGTGAATCATAAAGCAAAGACTTTTCGTGAATAGTACTTCAAGACAAGCATAAATAAGTCTTGCATAAGAGTTAACTCATAAAGCAATAAATCAAAGTAAAGGTGTTGAAGCAACACAAAGGAAGATTAAGTTTCAGCGGTTGCTTTCAACTTATAACATGTATATCTCATGGATATTGTCAACATAAAGTAATATAACAAGTGCAATATGCAAGTATGTAGGAATCAATGCACAGTTCACACAAGTGTTTGCTTCTTAAGGTGGAGGGAGATAGGTAACTGACTCAACAATAAAAGTAAAAGAATGGTCCTTCAAAGAGGAAAGCATCGATTGCTATATTTGTGCTAGAGCTTTTATTTTGAAAACATGAAACAATTTTTTCAACGGTAGTAATAAAGCATATGAGTTATGTAAATTATATCTTACAAGTTGCAAGCCTCATGCATAGTATACTAATAGTGCCCGCACCTTGTCCTACTTAGCTTGACTACCGGATCTTTGCAATGCCATGTTTCAACCAAGTGTCACAAAGGGGTACCTCCATGCCGCCCGTACAAAGGTCTAAGGAGAAAGCTCGCATTTTGATTTCTCGCTTTTGATTATTCTCAACTAGACATCCATACCGGGACAACATGGACAACAGATAATGGACTCCTCTTTAATGCATAAGCATGTAGCAACAATTATTATTCTCATATGAGATTGAGGATATATGTCCAAAACTGAAACTTCAACCATGATTCATGGCTTTAGTTAGCGGCCCAATGTTCTTCTCTAACAATATGCATGCTCCAATCATTAAGGTGGTAGATCCTTCAGATAAGACGGACATGCATAGCAACTCACATGATATTCAATAAAGAGTAATTGATGGCGTTCCCTAAGCATGGTTATCGCACAACAAGCAACTTAATAAGAGATAAAGTGCATAAGTACATATTCAATACTACGATAGTTTTTAAGGCTATTTTGTCCCATGAGCTATATATTGCAAAGGTGAATGATGGAATTTTAAAGGTAGCACTCAAGCAATTTACTTTGGAATGGCGGAGAAATACCATGTAGTAGGTAGGTATGGTGGACACAAATGGCATAGTGGTTGGCTCAAGATTTTGGATGCATGAGAAGTATTCCCTCTCGATACAAGGTTTAGGCTAGCAAGGTTATTTGAAGCAAACTCAAGGATGAAACGGTGCAGCAAAACTCACATAAAAGACATATTGTAAACATTATAAGACTCTACACCATCTTCCTTGTTGTTCAAAACTCAATACTAGATATTATCTAGACCTTAGAGAGACCAAATATGCAAAGCAAATTTTAGCAAGCTCTATGTATTTCTTCATTAATGGGTGCAAAGTATATGATGCAAGATTTAATCAGGGCATTACGACAAAGTACATAGACCGCCATCCAACTGCATCTATGCCTAAAAAGTCCACCTTCAAGTTATCATCCGAACCCCATTCAGTATTAAGTTGCAAAGCAACAGACAATTGCATTAAGTATGGTGCGTAATGTAATCGACAACTACATCCTTAGACATAGAATCAATGTTTTATCCCTAGTGGCAACAGCACATCACAACCTTAGAACTTTCTGTCACTGTCCCAGGTGTCAATGAAGGCATGAACCCACTATCGAGCATAAATACTCCCTCTTGGAGTTAAGAGCAAAAACTTGGCCAGAGCCTCTACTAATAACGGAGAGCATGCAAGATCATAAACAACACATAAACAATAGATTGATAATCACCATAACATAGTATTCTCTATCCATCGGATCCCGACAAACACAACATATAGTATTACGTATAGATGATCTTGATCATGTTAGGCAGCTCACAAGATCCAACAATGAAGCACACAAGGAGAAGACGACCATCTAGCTACTGCTATGGACCCATAGTCCAGGGGAACTACTCACTCATCACTCCGCAGGCGACCATGGCGGTGTAGAGTCCTCCGGGAGATGAATCCCCCTCCGGCAGGGTGCCGGAGGCGATCTCCTGAATCCCCCGAGATGGGATTCGCAGCGGCGGCGTCTCTGGAAGGTTTTCCGTATAGTGGCTCTCGGTACTGGGGTTTTCGCGACGGAGGCTTTAAGTAGGCGGAAGGGCAGGTCAAGAGGCGGCACGAGGGGCCCAGGTGACAGGGCCGCGCGGCCGGGCCGGCGCCGCCCTCGTCATCCGGCCACCTTGTGGCCCCACTTCGACTCCTCGGTCTTCCTGGAAGCTTCTGCAAAAATAGGACCTCGGGCGTTGATTTCATTCCAATTCGAGAATATTTTTCGTTACTAGGATTTCTGAAACCAAAAACAGCAGAAAAAGCAACTGGTTCTTCGGCATCTTGTTAATAGGTTAGTTCTAGAAAATGCGTAAATATACATAATGTGCATAAAACATGTAGGTATCATCAATAAAGTAGCATGGAACATAAGAAATTATCGATACGTTGGAGACGTATCAGCATCCCCAAGGTTGTGGATGTGATGTTGCCACTAGGGATAAAACATCAATGCTTTGTCTAAGGATATTTGTATTGTTTACATTACGCACAATACTTAATACTGGAAGGGGTGCGGATGCTAACCTGAAGGTGGACTTTTTAGGCATGGATGCATGCTGGATGGCGGTCTATGTTCTTTGTCGTAATGTCCTAAGTAAATCTCATAGTAGTCATCATGATATGTATATGCTTCTCTATTTGTCAATTGTCCAACTGTAATTTGTTCACCCAACATGCTGTTTATCTTATTGGAGAGACACCACTAGTGATCTTTGGACCCCGGTCCATTATTTTACATCTGAAATACAACCTACCGCAATCATTGTTCTCTTTGCTTTCTAAGCAAACATAATTCTCCACACCATACGTTTAATCCTTTGTTTTCAGAAGCCGGTGAGATTGACAACCTCACTATTAAGTTAGGCAAAGTAGTTTGATTGTGTTGTGCAGGTTCCACGTTGGCGGAATCACTGGTGTTGCGCCGCACTACACTCCTTCACCAACAACCTTCACGTGACCTTCATCTCCTACTGCGATCAACCTTGGTTTCATCGAGGAAAACTCGCGGTTGTACTCATCATACCTTCCTCTTGGGGTTCCTAACGGACGTGTGCTTTATCAGTCAGCTGCTACTGCGTTACACCCCAGGGATTTCTAACTCCCTACACGCCGCAGCTACTTTTCTGCGCCGTTGCCGGGAGATCAAGACACGCTGCAAGGGAGTCTCTCACACCCAATCTCTTTACTTTTTTATTGTCTTGCTTTATTTTATTTTCTGTCTTGTTTTCTTTTCTTTATATCAAAAACACAAAAATTAGTTATTAGCTTGTTTTATTTTATAATTTGGTTTGATTTATTATTGCAAATGAATACTCCTGAGAACACTAAGTTGTGTGACTCACTAGCACAAATAATAATGATTTTATATGCACTCCTATTGCTCCACCTGCTACTACAACAGAATTTTATGAAATTAAACCTGCTTTACTAAATCTTGTTATGAGAGAGCAATTTTCTGGTGTTAGTACTGATGATGCTACTGCCCATCTTAATAATTTTGTTGAACTTTGTGAAATGCAAAAGTATAAGGATATAGATGGGGATATTATAAAACTGAAATTGTTTCCTTTCTCCTTAAGAGGAAGAGCTAAAGCTTGGTTGCTATCTTTGCCTAAAAATAGTATTGATTCATGGACTAAATGTAAATATGCTTTTATTGGAAAATATTATCCTCCTGCTAAAATTATATCTTTGAGAAGTAGCATTATGAATTTTAAGCAATTGGATAATGAACATGTTGCCCAAGCATGGGAGAGAATGAAATCTTTGGTAAAGAATTGCCCTACCCATGGACTAACTACTTGGATGATCATCCAAACCTTTTATGCAGGATTGAATTTTTTCTTCAAGGAACCTATTTGATTCAGCTGCTGGAGGTACTTTTATGTCCATCACTTTGGGTGCTGCAACAAAGCTTCTTGACGATACGAACCTCTTCCTTGTGTGATAAGATTGATGTTATTATGTCTACGCTTGTTAATGGTAGATCTCATGTTGATCCTAATAATGTTCCTTTAGCTTCATTGGTTGCTCAAGAAGAGCATGTTGATGTGAATTTCATTAAAAATAATAATTTCAACAACAATGCTTATAGGAATAATTTTGGTAACAACAACTATAGGCCATATCCTTCTAATAGTGGTAGTGCTATAGTAATTCTTATGGTAGATCTGTTTTGCCTAGTGAGGAAAAGATGCTGAAATTGAAAGAGCTACTAAGAACTATATGCAATCACGATATGAGCAAAATCAATTGTTTACTAAAAATATGAATGAACAATCTGCCTTGTTGAAAAATATAGGGAATCAACTTGAGAATTTGAATATGGAAATTTCTGGTTTGCAAACTAAGCTTTCAAATGCTGAAAACCGAATTTCATACATGTCTGAGTCACAAGCTTCTTTAATTAATAAAATGGCTGCTAAACCTAAGGATAATGATAACAAAATTCTTGCTAAAACAAATGATATCCAAGTTCGAATTAATGACAATATTAGAATGATGGCTGAATTGCATGCTAGGTGGGAAAGAGAAGAAAACTTGCTAAAGAGAATAATATAGCTAGAGTTTGGACTATTACCACCACTAGTAATGTTGATGCTTCACATGTTGCTAAACTCCTACTATGAATGGTAAAATAATTGGTGTTGGCAATGTTTCTACTTCTACTACAAAGTGTGCAAAATCAAACTATCAAACTGTTTGTGATAAAAGTACTGAAATTTTTCAGAGTGTTGGGGACAATGGTCCTTTCTGTAGATCATAATGGTTTTGATTTTGATAATTGTCATATTTAGTTATTAAGTTCTTGCAAAACTTGCTAGAAGTCCTAATGCTAGTGCTATAAACTTAGCCTTTACAAAACATATTACAAATGCTCTCATTAAAGCTAGAAGAGGAATTAAAACTTGAAGCTTCTATCCTAGGAAGTTGGAAGATGGTTGGGAGCCCATCATTAAAATGAAGGTCAATGATTTTTATTGTAATGCTTGATGTGATCTTGGTGCAAGTATTTCTGTTATGCCTAAGAAACTTTATGATATGCTTGACTTGCCACCTATGGAATGTTGTTATTTGGATGTTAATCTTGCTCATAATTCTATAAAGAAACCTTTGGGGAGAATTGACAATGTTCACATTACGGTTAACAATAACCTTGTCCCCGTTGATTTTGTTGTTTTGGATATTGAATGCAATGCATCTTGTCCTATTGTTTTGGGAAGACCTTTTCTTCGAACCGTTGGTGCTATTATTGATATGAAAGAAGGAAATCTTAAATATCAATTCCTCTTAAGAAAGGTATGGAACACTTCCCTAGAAAGAGAATGAAGATGCCTTTTGATTTTATTATTAGAACAAATTATGATGTTGATGCTTCTTCTCTTGATGTTACTTGATTTTCACTTTCTGCGCCTAGCTGAAAGGCGTTAAAGAAAAGCGCTTATGGGAGACAACCCATTATTTTATTTCTGCAATTTTTTTTATATTTGAGTCAAGGTGCTTGTTACTACTGTAGCAATACCTTTGTATCTTTATTTTCTTGCATTGTTGTGCCAAGTAAAGTCTCTAATAGAAAGTTGATACTAGATTTGGATTTCTGCGCAGAAACAGATTTTTAGCTATCACGAATTTGCGTTTCTCTGTAGAAGAATCTAAAATTTTGAAAAATTCATACGTGATCCTAAGATATGTACGCAATTTTCATTTGTTTTGAGTTTTCTGATCTGAGCAAGTTAAGCGCCTCGAAAAAATTCGTCTTTACGGGCAGTTCTGTTTTGACAGATTCTGCCTTTTATTTCGCATTGCCTCTTTTACTGTGTTTGAGTGGATATCTTTGCTCGATTAAATTTAAGTAGCCTTGGGTAATGTCCAGAAGTGTTGGGAATGATTGTGTCCTTGCTGAACATGTGAATTTTTGATTATGCACTAACCCTCTAATGAGATTGTTTTGAGTTTGGTGTGGAGCAAGTTTTCAAGGATCAAGAGAGGAGGATGATATAATATGATCAAGAAGAGTGAAAAGTCTAAGCTTGGGGATGCCCCCTGGTTCATCCCTGCATATTTCAAGAAGACTCATGTGTCTAAGCTTGGGGATGCCCAAGGCATCCCTTCTTCATCAAAACTTATCAGGTGCGGATGCTAACCTGAAGGTGGACTTTTTAGGCATAGATGCATGCTGGATGGCGGTCTATGTTGTTTGTCGTAATGCCCTAAGTAAATCTCATAGTAGTCATCATGATATGTATATGCTTCTCTATTTGTCAATTTCCCAACTGTAATTTGTTCACCCAACATGCTATTTATCTTATTGGAGAGACACCACTAGTGAACTGTGGACCCCGGTCCATTCTTTTACATCTGAAATACAACCTACTGCAATCATTGTTCTCTTTTGTTTTCTGCAATCAAACATAATTCTCCACACCATACTTTTAATCCTTTGTTTTCAGCAAGCCGGTGAGATTGACAACCTCACTGTTAAGTTGGGGCAAAGTAGTTTGATTGTGTTGTGCAGTTCCACGTTGGCGCCGGAATCACTGATGTTGCGCCGCACTACACCCTTCACCAACCTTCATGTGGCCTTCATCTCCTACTTTGTTCGATAACCTTGGTTTCTTACTAAGGAAACTCGCTGCTGTACTCATCATATCTTCCTTGGGGTTCCCAACGGACGTGTGCACCGTCACAAGCAGTTTACTTTTCTCATTTGTACACCCCTGGATTTCTAACTCCTCACACGCCAGACCTTGTTTCGTAAATATTTCCTGCTAGTGCTGAAGATGCTGCTTTGCAGAAAATCTTTGACTTTGTGCAAGTAGAAGGACAAAAATTGCCTGAATCTTGGGAAAGATTTTGTTCTTTATTTAGAGCATTACCTAAACATCCATTAGCTAAAAATGAACTCCTTGATATATTTTATAATGGACTAACCGTTGAATCTAGGACATACCTGGATAGTTGTGCTGGTTGTGTTTTCAGGAAAAGAACTCCGGCTGAAGCTGAGGAATTATTGGCTAAAATAAGCAAGACCTATGATGATTGGACTACACCGGAGCCAATACCAACACCGAAGAAAAGGGGAATGATTGAATTAAATGATGAAGTGATGAGGGAAGCCAAGAAATCTCTTAAGGAGAAGGGTATTAAATCTGAAGATGTGAAGAATTTACCACCTATAGAAGAATTATGTAAGCCAGTCCCATGTTCTTCCACTATTGAGGTACACTCTCTCCAACGCTTTGATAGTAGAGATATTCCCTACTCCAAACCTCCTGATCAATGCTTAGATGAATTTGAAAATTATATTTTTAAGCAATAAGATAATTTTAATAAGAGAGTGGAACATCATCTCATGGAATATTCTAGAGCTATAAATAATTTGCATGATATTGTAGAAAGAACCTCTAATGATGTTAAAATGCTTGTTAAACATTTTCATATGGTCCAAACTCAAATTGATCAGCTCGCTAAGGTGCAAAAATATTTTCTAGTTAATGCTTCTAGGGAAAAACATGCTTATGAAATAATAACTAGAAGTGGTGTTTCTACTCGGGATCCTTTAAATCATGAAGGACATCCGAAGAGAATTGAACAAGATTCTCAACAGGCCAATGATGCTAGGACTAAGTCTAAGAAAAAGAAGAAGAAACATAAAACTATTGTAGAATCCTATGTACCTGCTAAAGATCCTAATAGTATATCTATTTCTGAGGCTGAAACTGAAAGTGGCAATGATAAAAATGATGCTTCCGATAGGGAAGAAATTGAACAGGACCCTGAAAAGCATACTAATTAATAATACAAAATACACTAAGGAAGATTTCATTGCTACTAAACATGGTAGTGAGAGAGAACCTTGGGTGCAAAAAAAACTAATGCCTTTTCCTGATAAGAAACATAAATCGAAAGAGGAAGAACATTATAATAAGTTTTGTGAATGGATGAAACCTTTGTTTTTGCAAATTCCTTCGACTGATGCTATTAAATTGCCTCCTTATTCAAAGTATATGAAATATATTGTCTCTAATAAGAGGAAGATTCCAAATGAGGAAATTTCCACTATGCTTGCTAATTACTCTTTTAATGGTAAGGTTCCAAAGAAGCTTGGTGATCCAGGTATACCCACTATTCCATGCTCCATCAAAAATAATTATGTTAGAACTGCTTTATGTGATTTGGGAGCAGGAGTTAGTGTTATGCCTTTTTCTCTCTATAGAAGACTTGATCTAGAAAAATTAATACCAACTGATATATCCTTGCAAATGGTCGATAAGTCTACTACTATTCCTGTTGGTGTTATTTGAAGTTGCTCACCATTGTATGATATTAACTGACTTTGTTGTGCTAGAAATACCTGAAGATGATAATATGTCTATTATTCTTGGGAGACCTTTTCTTAACACTACAGGGGCTGTTATTGATTGCAACCAAGGAAAATTTACTTTCAATGTTGATGACAAGGAACATACAGTTTATTTTCCCAAGAAGATTGATGGGAATTATGGTCTAAACTCAATTATTAATGTTGATACTATCCAAATTGGGAAATTTCATTTGCCTTTGCCCAAGCCAAAGAAAGAGAATGATATTGTCATGATTGGAACTATGCCCGTCAAGATTGAGGTAACATAATCATATTGTGAAATACAAAGTTTTGATTCATATAAAATTGTTTTGATAACAAGACTTGATCAACCTTGTTAACAAAGTAATTTTGAATGAATGAAACTATGTTTTCACCTATGTACTATTGATTGACTTTATATTAGAATGCTTTAGAGTTGTTGTAGATTTGGTTTTGAATTTGTTTTTCATCATTCCATAATTGTTTTCCTGTGATAGAATCATTATTCAAATTCTGAAAATTGCCCAAAAATAAAGTTTCTCGAAAAGTTCCAAAAAATATATAGAAAATTTGTACGCATGAAAAGGGGTAGAGAGGCACCTGGGGCAGCCTAGGTGGACCCACAGGCCGGCCACACCATGTGGTGGCGCGGGGGAGCCCCTGTCCGCGCCAAGGCCAGGTGTGGGGCCCCTGGCCCTCCACTTGCTCCCTCCTCTGCCATTCTCTCTCCCGAAAAACACTCCACCATTATTCAAACCCGTGTTGTTGATGTTCTTTCGTCGAGAATTTTTGATCACCTTCCTCAGCCCGTATTTCACTCAAATTTGAAGCATTTGCTTTCCGGTATGTGACTCCTTCGATTATCCAACTAGAATTTTGATTGGTGAGTATATATTGAATATTTTGCTGCTGTAGATGACATGTTATGTGAGCTTGCATGCTTGTATTATGATGGGATAAGTTGTTTTGATGCATGTTTAGTTCTCTTATAAGTCTCCATAGTGTTCTCCTTCATTTTTTTGTCTTAAAATCATTTTTATGAGGTTTGTTAAAAATTTCAGAGAACAAGGATGGACAACCACACATATGGAGAAATCTTTGAGAGGGAAGCACCTAGACCTAGGAGGTCTTCAAGATCATCTACCCAATATAGGAAATCTTACAATGAAGATCTTATTGCTCAAGATTTTGGTGAAAGGGATGATGGAGATGCACATCCATCCACTTTTCCCTTGCGCTAACTTCATGATAGATGCAGGGATTTATGATGATTTCTTGCTCCTTGTTGATAGGGTTGGCTTAACCACTTACATGAATGATGAGAGTGAACAATATGCTTTGCTCACTAAAACCTTTGTTGAGAGTTTCCACTTTAGCAACACTAAGTTCAATCCGAGTGTTGCATTTAAAATCTATAACAAGTCTATCACTTTGCCTTTGTCAAAATTTTGTGCAATCCTAGGTATTCCTACTACAGGGACAACAAGGAAGATTGAGACAACCCTCTGACTTGTTGGAGCTTTACCGGGAGGTGACGAATGATGATGACCGCAAGGCCCAACAGTGGCAAGATAAGAAACATTCAACTCCCAGCTATTAAATACTTTACCTATTACCTTGACACTAGTATTCTTGGTAGGGAAAATACTAGTAACATTTCCCATTATCACTTGGCTTTTCTAGCTACTGCACTCGATGATAGTACACTTTTGCTGATATGTCCAAAACATATCTACTTTCTCGAACACTTTTGTTGTTTTTTGCCCTCTATCTTGTGTGTTTTCAATACAACTAACGCGGACTAATGCTATTTTAAGCAGAATCGCTCTGGTGTCTCGTTTTTGTGTAGAAATCCAACTTTCAGAAAAATTCCCGGAAAATATAGAAAAACTCATGTTTCACCTGAAGACTCCCGGAGCTAGAACACGAGACGGAGGGGGCCATGAGGCGGCCACACCCACCCTTGGCGCGGGCCAGGCCTTGGCCGCGCCAAGGGGTGGTCTGGCTGCCTCGGCCACCCCCTCGACCTCTCCTTGCACTATAAGAAGCCCCTGACCTAAAAACCGAGGGGGGGGGTTCGATATTTTTCTAGAAAGAGTCTCGCTGCTCCGCCGCCACTCGAAACCCCAATCCGGGACCCGAAACTCCGCTGAGCCCCTTCGGGACAGGGATTTGGAGGAGATCATTCCATAATTGTTTTCCTGCGGTAGAATCATTATTCAAATTCTAAATTTGCCCAAAAATAAAGTTTCTCGAAAAATTCTAGAAAATATATAGAAAATGTTTACGCATGAAAAGGGGCAGAGAGGCACCTGGGCAGCCTAGAGGGACCCACCAGCCGACCACACCATGTGGTGGCGCGGCTGGCCCCCTGGCCGCGCCAAGGGCAGGTGTGGGGCCCCCTGGCCTCCACTTGCTCCCCTCCTGCCATTCTCTTATCTCTCCCGAAAAACACCCCACCATTGCTCAAACCCGTGCTCTGCTGTTTCTTCATCGAGAATTTTCGATCTCCTTCCTCAGCCCATATTTCTTGCTGAAATTTGAAGCATTTGCTTTCTGGTATGTGACTCCTCCGATTATCCAAGTAGAATTTTGATTGGTGAAGTATATCTTGAGTATTTTGCTGCTGTAGATGACATGTTAAGTGAGCTTTCATGCTTGTATTTATGATGGGATAAGTTGTTTTGATGCATGTTTAGTCCTCTTATAACTCTCCATAGTGTTCTCCTTCATTTGTTTGTCTTAAAATCATTTTTATGTGATTTTTTAAAAAATTCAGAGAACAAGGATGGACAACCACACATATGGAGAGATCTTTGAGAGGGAAGCACCTGGACCAAGGAGGTCTTCAAGATCATCTACCCAATATAGGCAATCTTACAATGAAGATCTCATTGCTCAAGATTTTGGTGAAAGGGATGAAGGGGAGGCACATCCATCCACTTTTCCTTGCACTGACTTCATGATAGATGCAGGGATTCATGATGATTTCTTATTCCTTGTTGACAGGTTGGCTTAACCGATTACATGAATGATGAGAGCGAGCAATATGCTTTGCTCACTAAAACATTTGTTGAGAGTTTCCACTTTAGCAACACTAAGTAAGCCGAGTGTTGCATTTAAAATCTATGACAAGTCTATCACTTTGCCTTTGTCAAAATTTTGTGCAATCCTAGGTATTCCTACTACTGGGACAGGGAGGAAGATTAAGGACAACCCCGCTGACTTGTTGGAGCTTTACCGGGAGGTGACGAATGATGATGCAAGGCCCAGCGTGGCAAAATAAGAAACATCCAACTCCCAGCTATTAGATACTTTACCTATTGCCTTGGCACTAGTATTCTTTCTAGGGAAAATACTAGTAACATTTCCCATTACCACTTGGCTTTTCTAGCTACTGCACTCAATGATAGTACTAAGTATAATCTTGGTGCTCTTATTGCTCATCGCTTGTCTGCTAAAGGACCCATTTATGGGGGAATTATTGATGCACGTGTTGTACCTGCCTTGGATCTTACTATTGATCCAAATTATGTGTTGTTGGAACCACAAAGACTTGATCTTGCTGCTATGAAACACCATCAATTTGTTACTGCTAACTCTTGTGCAGGGAGTTTAGTGTATAGAATGTTATTTGTTGATGGGGAAGAAAGGGAGGTTCCCCTACCACAACCTAGTTTGTTTAGTGTTCACAGGAAGCCGTGGTCTTGATCAAAGGAGGAGTTCGAGCAGCATGGAAAACAAAATTCCATGGGCCAGCACGTGGAGGAGGAGGAGGCGGCCTCCCGAGAACTACACCGCGCAACCGAGCCGGTCGAGTTCATACCAGACGAAGATGCCTCTTCGTCGTACATGGAAACATTTCTTTCGATGCTTGGTCACCATGGGGTTGATCTCCACTTAGGCCAAAAGCATAAGCTTGGGGGGAGGTATACCGACATCTCGCTCATCTACATATCATATTCTGTCGGAACTTTGTATATCCATGTTTCGCTTTCTTTTTGTTCTTGTTAGTTTATTTCTGTAATTTATCTCTATTTGAATCTTGGGAGTTGTTACTACTGTAATAACCTCTCTTTAGCTTATTTATTTCGTTTTTATACCAAGGATAGCCTCTAATAGGAAGAAGGTAAGAATTTGGGGAGTTGCTGTCTAAAAACAGATTTTGTTCTGTCACCGTAAAAATTCGTATAAATAGCCAGAATGGAATTTTGAGCTGCCAATTTTTGACAATATGCCCCAGGTTGTTATCTAAATTTGGTTAGTTGAGAACTTTTCGATATGAGCTACAGAACATTTTCGAAAAAATCGATCTTTGTCTGTTGTTCTGGGTTAGCAGGTTTCTGCCACTTGTTGCATTTGCGTGTTCATTTTAGTTTTCTTTCTTTTGTTTCGACTTTCCAAAACAAAAAAAGATGAAAAATATTTCTATTGTTTATCTTCATTTGCTTCTTAGTTTTCTTCATCTTCTCATTATGGTTTGCTATTCGGAAATCCAAAAAGATTTTGCTTTGTGTGTTGATTAAAAATTGAAAACCCAAAAATATTTGTTGTTCTTCTTTGGTTTTGTAAAGTTGCTGCAGGGTTCAACGGTCTTCCGTGACTTCATTGGAGCTTGGTTATCATTTCATATTATTCGATCCACACAAGTGAAGAGCAATAATGACGGTCACGACAATTCGAGTTGTGGTGAGAGGCTGGTATGAACTCTATTTGTTTTCATTTTTGTACATATACTCATTTATGTGGACATGCTTAGTTTGTTTGTGTAAGGTGTATGCTACTTAATGATGCTCAGTAGTTTATGCTCTCTCATGATTAGTTCCAATTTACTAATAGTAGGTAACATGTCATATAGATATTTACTTGCATTGCTCTATTCATATAACGGTATGACATTGTGGTATCCTCCTCTGAATGTTTCATTTGAATCGACTTGGCACATGCTCAAGCATGCATAAGACTAAAACAAAAGTCATTTAAGCCTCGATGATTTATCTTGACTCGGAGTTCTTGTATTACTTTTATGCTTCCGTTAATTTTATCCGTCGCAAGCATGATTATGACAGTTGTTGCTTCCTAGTCTATTGGTAGCCTTCACCTGTACCGAGTATGAGCTCTACTTGTGCATCCAACTACTAAAAACCAAAGTGCCAATTGAGTCCACCATACATACCTATATGTGGTATTTCACCGCCACTCCAAAGTGAATTGCTTGTGTGCTACCTTTAAACTTTCACAATTACTACTTGTTTTGTGTAATTTATAGCTCATGGGAAAGAAGTCTAAAAAAACTATTGTGGTAAGTATTATGTCTTATGCATTATTAGTTCTTATAAGTTGCTTGTTGTGTGATAACCATGCTATCATGGGGAACACCATCAATATGCCCTTGTTGAATATCGTGTGAATTACTATGCATGCTCATCTTGTTTGAAGTAAGGGAGATTTACCATGGGTTGCAAAGATTGGAGTATGCATATTGTTAGAGAGAAACATTGGGCCGCCAACTAAAGCCATGTTCACATGGTGGAAGTTTCAGCTGGAGAAAAGTCCAAATATCTGTTGTTCTTGTCTTCCCGGTCTAGATGTCCAAAAAGTTGAGATTTATCAAAATTGAGAAATCAAATGAGATTCATCTCCTATGACCTTTGTACAGGAGGCAAGGAGGTACCCCTTGTGACACTTGGTTGAAACATATGTATGCGATGAAAATCCATGGAAATCCAAGCTAATTAGGACAAGGTGTGAGCACTATTAGTATATTATGCATGAGGCAAGCAACTTATAGTTTATGCATAAGCCATACTATTTATCACTACCATTGACATGAGTTGCACTCTCTCAAAATATATTTTTTCAACACTCCTATTGCATTCAAAATGAAAAGCTCTAGCACATTAGCAATCTTACTTCCCTCTCTACGCAGGCCAATCTTACACTTTTATGTTGAGTCGCCATCCGTCCTCCGAGCATTTTCTTGAAAGCATAGCTGTCATTCTTAGTTTAATGTGCTTGTCCCGGAATAAGATTAATTGTGGTATAACTGTGATGCTTGAATCTTTCGATATTTTTACTTCTAGTCTTCTCTTGAACTTCAGAGGTGCCCCGGCATTTATGTTTTGCTCCACAAATAGGGCAAGCGAGATACCACTTTATCATATCATATTATGAACATTGCAATCCTGCAAATACTTATGTTTCATGTTGCTTATTATTGTGTTGGTATCCTTTCATGACTTGCATAACTATTGAGTATCCTTAGTTGCATGCTTCTTATTATGAATTGCCTGAGCATTTGATCATGTAGTGAGAATATATACATCATATGAAGCAAATAGGTTAGTGAAAGTTTCTTTTATCGCACTCAGTTGTCACTGAATTGCTTGAGGACAAGCAATAAACTAAGCTTGGGGGGAGTTGATACGTCCAGAACATACCTACTTTCCCAAACACTTTTTCTGTTGTTTGCCCTCTATCTTGTGTGTTTTCAATACAACTAACGCGACTAACGCTGTTTTCAGCAGAATTGCCTTGGTGTCTTATTTTTGTGCAGAAACTAACTTTCAGAAAATTCTAAAATATAGAAAACCCATATTTCAGCAGTATGACTCACGGAGCCGTAAGACAAAACGGAGGGGCCACGAGGGGCCCACACCCACCCTTAGCGCACAGCCTTGGCTGTGCCAAGGTCTAGCCGCCTGCCACCCTCGACCTCTCCTTCGCACTATAAGAAGCCCATGACCTGAAAATCGAGGGGGGTTCGACGTTTTTCCAGAAAGAGTTCCGCTGCTCCGCCGCCACCAGAAACCCCAATCCGGGGACCAGAAACTCCGTTCTGGCACCCTGCCGGGACGCGGATTTGGAGGAGATCATCACCATCAGTGACGCCTCTCCATCAACCATCCATGATTCCCCCATCCATGTGTGAGTAATTCCCCGCTGTAGGCTGTAGGGGATGGTAGGGATTGGATGAGATTGATCATGTAATAGCTATAAGATTGTTATGGGTATAGTGCCTAGTATCCGTTGTTAGTATTTTTGACATTGTTGCAACTTGCTATGCTTAATGCTTGTCACTTTGGGCCCGAGTGCCATGATCTCAGATCTGAATATGATAATTATTGTTTTTGATCATATCTGCAAGTTGTATACACATATTGTTGTCCGGAACCCGAGGCCCCAAAGTGACAGAAATTGGGATAACCGGAGGGGATGGCTATGATGTGAGGATCACGTGTGTTCACGGAGTGTTAATGCTTTGCTCCGATACTCTATTAAAAGGAGTACCTTAATTACTAGTAGTTTTAGAGGCCCCACTGCAACGGGCTGGTAGGACAAAAGATGTCGTGCAAGTTTCTCATTGCGAGCACGCACGACTAAATAGGAACACACGCCTATGGTTATATTATGCTAGGATGCTTATATCATTATTACTTGCAATGCCTATGTCTTGCTATTACATGGACTCTCTCATTCATGCAACGCCCGTTCGTCCTTCCCTATGCCTACAGTATTTTAATCCTGCTGTCTACTGCAATCATTGATACTGCTGTTTCTATTTTGCTACTGCTGTTACTTCACTAATACCACTGCTATAAAACTGTTACTACTGATAAACTATTGCGAGCAAGTCTATTTTCAGGTGCAGGTGAATTGACAACCATATGTTAAAGCTTATAAATATTCTTTGGCTCCCTTGTGTCGAATCAATAAATTTGGGTTTTACTTCCTCTTGAAGACTGTTGTGATCCCCTATACTTGGGGGTCATCTTGCTACTGAAACAACATCAATTTGTTACTGCTAACTCTGGTGCAGGGAGTTTAGTGTATAGAATGTTATTTGTTGATGGGGAAGAAAGGGAGGTTCCCTTACCACAATCTAGTTTGTTTAGTGTTCACAGGAAGCCATGGTCTCGCTCAAAGGAGGAGCTGGACGACCAGCTTCGACTGCTTGGATTCCATGGCCAGCAGCAGCAGCAGGAGGTGCACGCAGTCACTGAGGACTACACCCCGCACTATACTGAGCCTTCCTCGAGTTCATACCCAAAACAAAGGTGCCTCCTTGTCGTATTACGGGGGCAACATTTCTTTTGATGGGTCACCATGGGGTTGATCTCCACTTAGGCCAAAAGCCTAAGCTTGGGGGAGGTATACCGACATCTCGCTCATCTACATATCATATTCCGTCGGAACTTTGTATCCATGTTTCTCTTTCTTTTTATTCTTGTTAGTTTATTTCTCTTTTATTGAATCTTGGAAGTTGTTACTACTGTAATAACCTCTCCTTAGCCTATTTTTTTATACCAAGGATAGCCTCTAATAGGAAGGAGATAAGAATTTGGGAAGTTGCTGTCTAGAAATTACTTTTGTCACTATAAAAATTGTATAAATAGACATAATGGAATTTTGAGCTGCCAATTTTTGATCATATGCCCCAGGTTGTTATCTAACTTTTGTTAGTTTTGCACACTTTTCGAGCTGAGCTACAGAACATTTTCAGAAAAATTTATCTTTGCCTGTTGTTCTGGGTTGGCAGATTTCTGCCACTTGATGTATCTGCGTGTTTATGTTAGTTTTCTTTCTTTTGTTGTTCTTGCTTTTGTTTCTACTTTCCAAAACACAAAAGACCAAAAATATTTCTGTTGTTTCTTTTCATTTGCTTCTGTTTGCTTCATCTTCTCATTATGGTTTGCTATGCGAAAATCCAAAAAGATTTTGCTTTGTGTGTTGATTAAAAATCGAAATCCAAAAATATTTGTTCTTCTTCTTTGGTTTTGTAAAGTTGTTGTAGAGTTCAACGTTCTTCCGTAACTTCATTGGAGCTTGGTTATCATTTCATATTATTCAAGTCACACAAGTGAAGAGCAATAATGATGGTCACGACAATTCGAGTTGTGGTGAGAGGCTGGTATGAACTCTATTTGTTTTCATTTTTGTACATATACTCATTTATGTGAACATGCTTAGTTTGTTTGTGTAAGATGTATGCTGATGCTCAGTAGTTTATGCTCTCTTATGATTAGTTCCAATTTTCTAATATTAGGTAACATGTCATATAGATGTCTGCTTGCATTGCTCTATTCATATAACGGTATGACATTGTGGTATCCTCCTCTGAATGCTTCATTTGAATCGACTTGGCACATGCTCAATCATGCATAAGACTAAAACAAAAGCCATTGAAGCCTCGATGATTTATCTTTCCTCAGAGTTCTTGTATTACTTTTATGCTTCCGTTAATTTTATCTATCGCAAGCATGATTATGATAGCTACTGCTTTCTTGATTGTCGCTTCCTAGTCTATTGCTAGCCTTCGCTTGAACTGAGCTCTACTCGTGCATCCAACCACCAAAAACCCAACTGCCAATTGTGTCCATCATACATACCTATATGTGGTATTTTACCGCCACTCCAAAGTAAATTGCTTGTGTGCTACCTTTAAACCTTCAAAAATTATCACTTGTTTTGTGTAAATTATAGCTCATGGGAAAGTAGTCTAAAAACTATTGTGGCAAGTACTATGTTTTATGCATTTTTAGTTCTTATAAGTTTCTTGTTGTGTGATAACCATGCTCTCATGGGGAACACCATCAATATGCCCTTGTTGAATATCGTGTGAATTACTATGCATGCTCATCTTGTTTGAAGTAAGGGAGATTTACCATGAGTTGAAAAGATTGGAGTATGCATATTGTTAGAGAGGAACATTGGGCCGCCAACTAAAGCCATGTTCACATGGTGGAAGTTTCAGCTGGACAAAAGTCCAAATATCTGTTGTCCTTGTTTTCCCGGTATGGATGTCCAAAAAGTTGAGATTCATCAAAATTGAGAAATCAAATGAGATTCATCTCCTAGGACCTTTGTACAGGAGGCAAGGAGGTACCCCTTTGTGACACTTGGTTAAAACATATGTATGTGATGAAAATCCATGGAAGTCCAAGCTAATTAGGACAAGGTGTGAGCACTATTAGTATATTATGCATGAGGCAAGCAAACTTATAGGAAGTTTTATGCATGAGCCATATTATTTATCACTACTGTTGACATAGACATGTACCTCTCAAAATATATATTTTCAACACTCCTATTGCATTTGAAATGAAAAGCTCTAGCACATGAGCAATCTTACTTCCCTCTGCGCAGGGCCTCCGAGCATTTTCTTGAAAGCATAGCTGTCATTCTTAGTTTAATGTGCTTGTCCCGGAATAAGATTAATTGTGGTATAACTGTGATGCTTGAATCTTTCGATATTTTTACTTCTAGTCTTCTCTTGAACTTCAGAGGTGCCCCGGCATTTATGTTTTGCTCCACAAATAGGGCAAGCGAGATACCACTTTATCATATCATATTATGAACATTGCAATCCTGCAGATACTTATGTTTCATGTTGCTTATTATTGTGTTGGTACCTTTTCATAGCTTGCATAACTATTGAGTATCCTTAGTTGCATGTTTCTTATTATGAATTGCCTCAGCATTTGATCATGTATTGAGAATATATACATCATATGAAACAAGTAGTTTCGTGAAAGTTTCTTTTACCGCACTCAGTTGTTAACTGAATTGCTGGAGGACAAGCAATAAGCTAAGCTTGGGGAGAGTTGACGTCCAAAATGTATCTACTTTCCCAAACACTTTTGCTGTTGTTTGCCCTCTATTTGTGTATTTTGAATACAACTAACACGGACTAACGTTGTTTTCAACAGTAGAACTGCTCTGGTGTCTCGTTTTTTTGCAGAAATCCAACTTTCAGAAAAATTCCCGGAAAATATCGCAAAACTCATATTTCACCTGAAGACCCTATGGAGCCATAAGACGAGATGGAAGTGGGGCCACGAGGGGCCTTATCTACCCTAGGCGCAGTGCCAGGCCTTGGCCGCTACTAGGGTGTCCGGCCGCCCGGTTACCCCCTCGACGTGCCTCCTTCGCACTCATATAAGCTTCCTGACATGAAATACCGAGGGTTCGACGTTTTTCCGAAAGAGTTCTGCTCCTCCGCCGCCACCAGAAACCCCAATCGGGGACCAGAAACTCCGTTCTGGCACCCTGCCGGGACGGGGAATTGGAGGAGATCATCGCCACCGCCATCACCGACGCCTCTCCATCAACCATCCAAGGATTCCTCCATCCATGTGTGGTACCTCGCTGTAGGCTGTAGGGGATGGTAGGGATTGGACGAGATTGGTCATGTAATAGCTATAAGATTGTTAGGGCATAGTGCCTAGTATCCGTTGTTGGTGCTTTTGACATTGTTGCAACTTGCTATGCATAATGCTTGTCACTTTGGGCCCGAGTGCCATGATCTCAGATCTGAACATGTTATTGATTCATGATGATAATTATTGTTTTTGATCATACCTGGTAAGTTGTATACACATATTGTTGTCCGGAACCCGAGGTCCCAAAGTGACAGAAATTGGGATAACCGGAGGATGGCTATGATGTGATCATGTTCATGGAGTGTTAATGCTTGCTCTGCAATTATCAAAAGGAGTAGCTAATCTTCAATGAGTTTCCTTGAGGCACCGCCGCAACGGCTGGTAGTGGACAAAAGATGTCGTGCAAATTTCCCATCAGGAGCACGCACCACTAAATAGGAACACACGCCTATGGTTATCTTATACTAGGATGCTATATCATTATTATTTGCAATGCCTATGTCTTGCTATTATATGGACTCTCTCATTCATGCAACACCCGTTCATCCATCCATGCCTACAGTATTTTAATCCTGCTATATACGCAATCAACGTCATCGCTGTTTGTTTTTATTTCATTACTGTTGTTACTTCACTACTACCACTGCTATAAAACTGTTACTACATTGCAAGCAAGTCTATTTTCAGGTGCAGGTAAATTGACAACTCATCTCGCTAAACCTTATAAATATTCTTTGGCTCTCCTTGTGTCGAATCAATAAATTTAGGTTTTACTCTCTCGAAGATCATATATCCCCAGATTTATGGGTCACAGATGGAGCATCTTGGTATTTTTACAAGTACTGCAATGACTCGGATTCTTCCAAGACAATGTCATTTTTGAAATCATTTCACACAACAACTAGCTAGATGAGGCCACTAGTTAGTACTGCTAAGAAGGATGAACATGTTATGTGGTACTCAGTAATACTATGTTAGTTGCTGAACAGGCATATGCTATTAATGTTCCTTTTATATCATATTAATGTTTCTATATTTAGATATTCATAAAACTACTTTTTGTTAATTTCTATAATTGCATCCATAGTTGCACGTCGTCTGTATTTCTCTATTATTAGTGGTGCGGAACACACGCTGCAGTATGTCTATTACTAGTGTGTATGAGTCCTGCATACCACTAGTAACATATGTCAGTGGCATGCCACCGGCACGCTAGTACACTGCTCGTAGGAATTTATCCACACCACTACTAAGCATTCTGTAGTGATTATTTCTCACGTGGTATAAGATCATTATGCAAAAGTTATATGTGACAATCATATTTATTTAGAAGAAGCTCATTGTGTGTCGACCATGCTCACACCACGTTTCTAATTAACGAGTGGCTTTCACTCATGGACATGAATTATGCAACTTCTCATGTGACTTACATCACATCATATTTTTCCTGTAATGTCTCATTGTCTCCATGCAGTTCTACTACATTCTCGCAAGATTTATTTAATGTGGCAGTCATATTACGAAGAATCTTCATGTCAATCATGTCTAGGTTATAATGGTAAAGAGTGGCTTCCACCATGGACACGATTTATGTGGCTTTCTTGTAATACATCGCATCATGTATCTTTCCCCGTGTAATTCCTCATTGTCTCCACGCAGTTATATTATCTTCTTTAGTAGGGCTAGCATTTGGTGGCACCATTCTCAGGTGTCCCATGCCCAAGACGCAATCATGCATCTCAACCTTCCACTCTCAAGTGTTATGCCTGACCCACAACCCCACCCTCCGGTCTCCATGATCAGGAACTCAACAACCATCACAACCATGAGTACTATCGGACACCTAAGAGATAAGGAATGGATGGGAGGAAGCCAGGTCTGAGATTTACTTTTGATTTTACATGGAAGGTTATTTTTTCAAACGGGGGGCAAAAGTTTTGCCCCCTTCTATTAATTAAGGATAATTTTAGCAAGTTTACAAAGCCGATACAAGGTTTATGAATACACGAATTACTTTCCCGGCATCAATTCTTCCAAATGTTTCACACCCGTTTAAGATCCAAAGCTTAGCCTCACGCCTAATCCTATCAAAGACAACATGTGTGGCACTTTCTGTTGGTGTGGAAGACCCTTGTGTTTCGCTTCGCACCAAATATCCTAAGTTATGAGTAAAGTAAGGTAAGGATACTGTGGTTGGGAAGACTTCCTTGACCGCCATCACAATCCACCAATCTTTATGCTTGTAGGCCTGCCCAAAGGGTGGCGTCTACGCTATCAACCCAAGCCAACCCACAATAAGGTTCCAAAGCCGAATGGAGAAGCGACAATGCACAAAGAGGTGATCAATAGATTCAACGCATTGCTTGGGTGAAGGGCACATAATTAGGCCAACCGGTCGGCCATCCAAACTCTATTTTGTGTGACGAGCTGCTAAGAACTTAGCTTCTGCGCAGGCTCAAGCCTCAAAACCGTGCCATACGTAGGCGACTTGATCAAACCCAAGAATTGCACTCCTCCATAGGCGGATTTGGCGAGATTGTCCGTCAGTAAGTCTCCAAGAGATGTCGTTTCGGGGTAAACTCATTGGAGTTGGATGTAACAAAAGTATCCAAAGCTCAAGTAATTGGTTGAAGTGGCGAATGGTGAAGTTCTTCCTCAAGGTCAATTCTCAGCCACCCAAGAGTTGTCATACAAGGCTTAGGAGACTACCCAATTTTTGCGTTTGGAGCATGTAAAAACAGGGGGGCAACATCAAAAGGTCTCCTCCAACCGAGCTAAGGAGCTTGCCAAAAACGGGGTTTTGTTGTCATTCCCCAAAGAGATGTTGCAACGGCATAGAAATTTTCCATATCCTCTTGGTACAAGGGTTAATGCTGATCACGCCCATATTTTATTGGGGTCTTTCCATTGAAGTCAAGGCCAAATGGCTAAGGGGCCATGACAAACTTGCCCAAGTGAAGAATTTGAGCCCGCCCAACTTCTTAGGGATGGCACACGGTGTCCCAATTAACTTTGCACTTGCCCCCCGTAGTATCCTTGGCGGACCAAAGGAAGGCCCTCTCAATCTTGTCAAGGAACTTTATGGTGCCCACGTGGATGTTGCTTGATTGAGGTGGTAGATTCTCATGGTCAACCCACCAACCAAGGTGGCACGGCCGGCTGTGGTGACAAGCTTCCGTTTCCAAGTTGGTAATTTCAAGCATTTATCCTTGAGGTGAAGGAAGTCCACCTTTTGATGGCTTGATAGATAGAGGAATCCCAAGATATCTAAGGGGAAGGATGCACCGGCTGCACATGCCTCCGGAGGATGTCTTCAAGGTTTAGGGAACCAATGACGATAGGAACCACAATCGTCATTTTGAAAGTTATGCAAAGGCCGGTCACTTCGCCAAAGATATGAAGGATTGCCTCAAGGTTTTGGATATTCCCTTTGAAGGGGGCCAAAGACCGCCACATCACTACAGCAGCAGCCTATTGCCGGCGCACCCAAAGCTCCATTGCCGGCGCACCACGCAGCCCGCCGCTGCGAACGGGCCGGTGATAACTGGCCACTGCCGGCGCACCGTGCGCCGGCGATAGGTCATGTACTGCCGGCGCGCCATCGTAGCTTCGCCGGCAAAGGGCAAGTTCCACCGGCGCACCAGCAGCTGCGCCGGCAGTAGTGCTTGCAGCACTGGCGCATGCCACGTGCGCCGGCAGTAGGGCATGTAGGTGCGCCGGCAATAATATTCGAAAATTCTTTTTTCAGCTTTTTCCCAGCATATTAGAATACATATTTGACAGCAGTATATATTTACAACACAGTTCATATTTATACAGCAGTACATGCAATATGAGAAGCACATAGAGAGCCAAGTCTCATTTCGGTATCAATACACAAATACGCAAGTCTGGTTCCGGAATGTTGATTCATACAACACATGTGCATATGCAACACCGAAGGACGAAGTTTCACAAAGTTAGAAGTCTCGGTACATAGTCGTCACAAGTGTCGTCATACACCTCACAATGTAGCTACTAACCTAAACTACAATCACATAGAACATGACCAACATGGTCACGATGACCATCATCACGAAGGCCATGGTCTTCATCCGGTTCCTCCTCATGTCTCCCATCTCTCCCGCTAGATAACGGGCGTATCTTCCTTCCGCCTCCACCCTAGTGGGGTATCCCTTGTAGCTGTTGCCGCTGCACCTGTCTCTGACAGTCCTCCCAGTCGTCGTAGACTCCAGGAACCCTCCCCTTGTACACGACATATGTCATCGGCATCTCCATGCACAAGACAAATAAAACATTAGTACCAATGCAATTAACAAGTGCCAACTCAAATAAGAGACAAGTAATATGAACTAAATAGCATGTGCCTCATACTTTGTCGGTCGAAACAAATAGTAACATTCAGGGATGGGGTAAGTGAAGCCAAGTAGGATGCACAACAGATTGATATTTGTGCCATCACACTAGGTTCACTCACCCCACCCCAGAGTGTACAAGTGACCAAACATTCTAATCATCGCCAACGCAATGAACAAGTGCGAACTCAAATAAGAGACA
Organism: Lolium multiflorum; assembly: GCA_030979885.1. Lineage (NCBI taxonomy): Eukaryota > Viridiplantae > Streptophyta > Magnoliopsida > Poales > Poaceae > Lolium > Lolium multiflorum. Next base: position 46,411,952 of record CM061751.1, on the reverse strand, counting down.
AGTAGTATGAACTAAATAGCATGTGCCTCATACTTTGTTGGTCGAAATAAATAATAACATACAGGGATGGGGTCAGCGAGGCTAGGTAGGATGCACAATAGATTGATATTTGTGGCCATCACACCAAGCCTCACTGGCCCCACCCCGGAGTGTACAAGTGACCAAACATTTTAATCATCGGCCAATGCAATTAAGAAGTGCGAACTCAAATAAAAGACAAGTAGTACGACTTAAATAGCGTGCCTCATAATTTGTCGGTCGAAACACATATTAACATCCAGGGATGGAGTCAGTGAGGCTAGGTAGGATGCACAATAGATTGATACTTGTGGCCATCGCACCAAGGCTCACTGGCTCCACCCCCGAGTGTACGAGTGACCGAACATTCTAATCATCGGCGAACTCCAAATACGAGGCAAGTAGGGGTCGAGTAAATGCAAATAATTATTAAGGTATCTACGCCATAATCTTGAAATATATAGCAAACTAAATGAAACTATAGACACCTGTTCACATGCACATCCATACAACTAAATAAAAGCAACAAGTCGATTCTATGGGAATATGTAGCAAGTATTACAATACGGAAGTTCAAAGACATATCGTTCAAGCTTTAGCAATAGTGTTCCCGTCGTAGGATCAGGTTGTACGCCTAGGGGGAATGGACGGCAGCCCTCAAGCGTGTTGAACGGCCTCTCATCACGCGACATCTCCAAGCGGAGTTCTATCTCGTCATTAGGTGGTAGACCGTAGCCGTAGAAGAACTCGCCAGACCTATTGTTGACATCATGCACGATTACCGTGCAAATGAACTGCTGGATGCGACCCCAGTTCTTTCTAATCTCTCTATCAGGGGCATCCACCATGTTTAAAAACCTCTCTCTGAGACTCTCTGGCAGCAACATGTCATCTGCGTACTTTATGTACTCCTGCATCTGAAGGATGGCGTACCACGCGTCCATCCCATTGTCTTCATTCGACTGCCTGAGGCAGGGGAAGTTGGTTGTGTGGGTTAAGACCAAGCCTCCTCGGGATTTCCTCTCTACTTTGAGGGGGCCTGCCTTGTTGGCGAAGCCGGTGAGAGCATCATTGAGAAGGGCCCTGATGTTGGTGTAGTCTTTCTTCTTGTCCCTACCCGAGTCGAGATAGACTGCATGCGAGTGTTGCGGGTGCACGACGATGAGGGTGCAGTACATGTCTCTGCGGAAAACACACGGATTAACCTTTGGAAATGCAAATGGAGATATAGGATAGAATGGTGATGGGGACTAGCGAGTGATTACTTACTCGGGGAAGTAAGGGATGAGAATTGCGCCCTTCTTAATGTTCGCCAGCATGAAATCCTCGACCTGCCGGGTGGCAATCGCCCGATCCCCAGCGTTGCAGATGATGCTCTCCCGCATATAGAAGGGGTCCATTATCGCGATGGTCGGCGTCCCCTCCTTAACGATCTGGGAAGACAAGCTAAGAGCAACTAGGCGAACCACACTAAAGTGGAGCATTTGCATGCGATAGATGCTGAAGATGTCATTGAACCGGATGAAGCACAAGTCCGCGGGGTACTTCTCGACGAAGTTCATGCCAGTTGGCACCTTCGCCACGAAGAGAGGGTAACTAGGATTTTTTGATTTGAGAAGCTGCCTCTCCAAATACTGGACTTGGTTATGCAAGCTCGCCATATCCCCGGTGAGTAACTTGAGGACATGCTCCGGCAGCATCGGTTCACCCAAGTGATGCAGAGGTCGCCAATTGTTTGGCAACTTGTCAAGGAGTGCCACCTTGTCCTTGTCTTTGGCCGCCGCCTTGTCTTTGGCGTCCTTCTTAGCTGGCCTCTTCCTCTTCTTGGGTTGTAGTACTGGACCATCTCCCACCGCCGTAACCGTAGCACGGAGTGTGTTAGGGCTCAGCATCTTCTTGACGGCGGCGGCGGCGACCTCCTCAGGATTTTCCTCCTCAGCCGTTTCTTGAGAATCGAACAGCTTCTTGGAGCACCCATATTTTGAGGCCGGCTCATCCTCATGGACAACTTGTGAAGACGTAGGAATATCCCATTGGAAGTCGTCACGTTCGTATTCCTCGGCCTCTGGCGCCGCTGGCTGTTGTGGTGGGGCGCTGACCACCGGCGCCGCTGGCCGTTGTGGTGGGGCGCTGACCTCTTGTGCAGCTGGCCGTTGTGGTGGGGCGCTGACCACCGGCGCCGCTGGCTGTCGTGGAGGGACGCTGACCTGTGGCGCCGCAAGGTGCTTTCTTTGCTTGCCGTCGACCCCGAGTAGGTGTTGATCCTAATTAGGGTCTTCGGCCATAGCAGTACCCAACCCTTCAGTGAGGCAAGATTCAACGGGTCTTCGTCATCGGCACCATGCGGTTGATTAGGAGGAAACAAATCCTCATAGCCCGGTAACGCCCGATCCACTTCAACCCGGTAAACGTCATCCTCCATATCTCGTGTGTGCCACTTCTTATCCAGGGGCCGAAGGATGGACCCCCTCGCGACGTCTTTGAGTTCGCCGTTTACTCTCATCAGGAAGGTGCATGGCGTTGAGAGCGCCTGCGAGAACATGTGTATGGCGTTAGAGAGAGGGCAAGGATGACGAAACTAATATATTAACTTGATGTACACATGGGTTAATTACCGTGAGGGCGTTGAGCTCGGCTAATGTCGACGGGCCGGCACATGCGGCGGCGGGCGTGCAAGTGACGGAGGGGCTGCTACCCGGCATGGACGGTGAATCCCTAGCACCAGCGACATTGCCGGCGGCCGGAGGAGTCTCCATTATAACATTGTCATTGCCGGCGGACGGCGGCGCCATCGAGTTGCTGCCGTCGAAGCTAACCACTTGCATTTTCGGGGGGGCCTTGTTTGCCACCCTCATACCACGCGTGTAGAGCGTTGAAATCTGCTTGGACTGAAGCGGCGACTTCAGCTTTGACTTCAGGTACGAGCGTAGCTTTGAGTTGCGGTACCAGTTGCGGTACCAAACCAGCTTGGACTTCGGCTAGGATTGACTCCCTCATTTCCTCCGCCTCCCGCTGCTTCCTCTCACTGCGCGCATTTTTATCGTCCGCAGACGACAAGCCATAGTGACCATGCTTGTAGCCTGTACCGGCGCCAGCCACACGGCCTCTATGCGGCCTTCTCGTCGGTGAATGCTCATTAACGATGTTTAGCGCCCGTACGAGAGGCTTGTCCCAGGCTACCCTGCCCGTCGACGCCTGGGAGGAGGAGCCTTCGTCACATTGAGAAAGTTTTTGTCTTTCTTCTTCCTGCGGAAGAAACGCGAACCATTTAGAAATGTTGCTACTATTATATGAACGATACTTGATCTAATTAAACCGGTAAATTGCTTACCAGTTTTTTCTCCAACGCCAGGACCTTCTTGTCGTTCGTGAACCAAATTATGTCGGTTACGACCTTCGGGTCCGTGACAAGTTCCCCGGTTAGTTTCTTCTTATGGTACCGGGACCTGATGAATCTTCTTTCAAGCGGGTCCTTGTACTTGAGCCAGGGGTTCTCAATGCCGGCATTTACATACGCCTCGTCCTCCTTCGCCCAATAGGGCTCCTTTCCCTCGTACCCACGGCTCCCAAGGTTGTGGTTGCCGATGTTAAGCTCCCGCATTTCCTTCCCCCACAACTTGCGATTCTTGGTTGCTTGTAGCTCTTCATTGGCCACAAAAGCATCAAAGTCCGCCTGGGAGACATGCGGAAAGGCGGAGTGGACCTCTTCGAAACCTTTGCCCTCAGCAATCAGCTTCCGCACCATGTACTTGTAGCTGCTGAGGTGTTTGGTGAACTTCAGGAGGGCTTGTGAGTTCACAATGTTATTGGTTTGATCAGTGGAGGCGTAGTCGCCTAGGAACTTGTATCGTGAGTGCAACCTCGCAATGAGCTGGGCTCGCAGAGGCGCTTTGCTCTCAGCTCGGAGGTCCGTCTCGTTGAGATTGACGACCTCTCGGAGGATACATGCCAGTTGGTTGCCGTACCCCTTGGCAACATCCTTAGGCTCCTTCGGCAATCCACTGGCGGGGTCCACCTCTTTGACTGTGTCTCTGCCGGTGCCGACCGTGTTTTGGCGCCTTGCCTTCCGCGGCCTCTTGGAACCACTTGTCCCGGTGCCACTACTCCCGGCGGCGCCGCTAGGATCGTCGCCGCTTGTCTCGCCGCCACCCCCGGCGGCGCCGGTTGCCTCGTCGCCGCTTGGCGCGTAGGTACTACCCCCGGCGGCGTCGCTTGCCTCGTTGCCGCTTGGCTCGTCGCCACTACCCCCAGCGTCATCCTCCATCTCATGATCCTCGTCGCCGCCAACACCAGCGGCCTCGGCATCCTCCTCCGTCCTAAAGAAGTGCCTATTGTAGTGCTCCTCTAATTGTTCTTCAGACGCCATGGTGGCTTGCACTAATAGAAGATGAAAAAGAGTTAGAATTCACGGAAAAATTCGGCATGACCTTTGCTAAAAATTGGTCATGCCGAGTGCTAGAATTGCCGGAACGGAAATGAATCGACATTCCGGCACTCAATAGCAACTCAATCCCTGTAACAGAAATGCAATTCACATATATATAGCCATGAACACCATAACCATCAAATTCTCACACTCAGACAACAACAGCTTTAGAGCCCTGGACACTTACAGTAATAGCACTTACAGTAACTACTGACTATGTTCTCTGTATTAAGAAAGAAATATTCCAGTGAGTCAGTGACAGAATTTCATCATGCTAGCCCTGGATTCAAACCAGAATTCAAACACTAAAATAAAAACCAGAATTCAAACCATCTTTAGCATTTTACACCTTAACCATTTTACATCAACACCATGCTACTCTATGGCTACATAATTAAAATTGGTTTAGTGTCATTAAACCAGATAATAAATGTGAGGCATGCCTAACCCTAACACTTGCTACTGGTGGCATTTGATGCTTGGCAGTTCTTGGCAGTAGGCATTCAACCATGGTGGCTGTTTGATGCTAGCCCTGGACACTTGCTACTGGTGGTTGTTTGATGCTAGCCCTGGACACTTGTATGTATTCAAAAATAAGAAGCAAATATAATACATAACAGTAACTAGGTGCATTAGAAATACTGACTATGTTCTCTGTAGTAAGAATGAACCCATCTTTAGCATGAACCCATCTTTAGCATGAAGCAAACCAATGAATTTTATATATCAAATTCTCCAGGTACTGCAAGCATAAAAAAAAACCCTACTGCCTAGCTACCTAGGTACTGCAAGCATTTTTATTTTCATTTTCTTTATTTGCAACCAGTGAGCATCAACATGAGCATTCAACCATGGTGAACTAGCATCATTTCTTGCAATGTTAACCAAAATAGCACCATGAACCAGGTAATCATCCATGGCATCAAATGCTATGCTATGAACCAGGGCATCAAATTCACTAAGGGGATCGAACCAGGGCATCAAAATCAAAGAGTAGAGAGGGGGAAACAGAGACTATGAACTCCAATGAACCCTAACTAGCAGGAACCCTAGCCGGGAGGGGGGAAGGTGGAGGGAAGGGGAGAGGGGAGGGAAGATGGGAGGGGGAAGGTGGAGGGAAGGAGAGAGGGAAGCTCACCGATGGTGAAGGTAGCGACGACGGTGGCCTCTCCTCTTCCTCCTCGAGGTGCAGCGGCCTCCTCCTCCTCGATGTGCGGCGGCCTCCTTCTCGGGTCCTCCGCGCGGCGTACAAGGAAGGTGGTGGGGGCTGGTGGAGGCGATGGTGGAGGACGGTGGCGGTGCAGAATGGCGGCGCTCGGGAGGGGGAGTTGGGGTGGCGCGCGCGGCTCCTTCTACTCCAACGACGGCGGCGCTCGATCGCAGAGGGGGATTTGGCTGGGGAGAGGAAGAGAGAAAACGGTTAAGTCCGGACTATAGCCGGATCCACCTTATTGCCGGCGCACCACATGTTTGGTTTGCCGGGGACAACTAAACCCCGACGAACCAAACAGGTGGTGCGCCGGCAATAAGGTGAGCCCGGCTATAACCTGGGACTTGTCCCCCAGCCCCTGGCTGGCCATTTCCTTTTCTATTTTATTTTATTTTTCTTCTTTTCTTTATTTCTTTCACTTTCTTTTATGTTTCTTTTCTTTTCCCACAAATCCTATACTATTTTATTTCCTTCTCTTTTCAAGATAATAACCAAGCAATATGAGTTAATTAGGCATTACAAAAAAATATTTGAGTTATAGGAAAACAAAGCAAATATGCATGAGTGTTATTAATTATGCAAAAACAAAAAGATATATGTGAATTACATACACACATAATATTGACCAACACAATATTAATTAGTCATACATAAAATATTGGCCATGACCATATGAGTTAATTATGCATTACAAAAGCAATATGAGTTATAGATTGCAAATAAAGTTTTACATCATCGATTGAGAAGAGTGTTTCGCTTTCTTCTTGCTTTTCTTGCTCGTCGTTGAATAATTTAGCCCCGTGTCGTGACTTCTTCTTTTGAAGGGTCGACCTGACCTCGGTAGCGTGGTCCTGCTTCTTCTTGTGGTGTATGTTGTGTCTTCGTCCTCGGATTCTTCCATCATTGGGTCTCCGACTTGTCCTTCGAAGTCTTCCTCGTTGGCGACTCCATCCATTCCGACGATGGTCCTCTTGCCTCTCCTCACGATAACACGGCTAGGCCTGGATGGGTCGGTTATGAAGAAGCATTGGTGCACGTGTTCTGCCAGTACCCATGGCTCATTCTGCGCGGTGGCGTTCGTGGACTTTGATTTGTTGGCTTCTGGTAGAAACATGGTGGTGAAATACCGGTCTTCTTTTGTGACGCTCTTAGCCCATCTGATACGGAACATCGGCACTTTCTCCCCAGCGTAGCTAAGCTCCCAGATTTCCTCGATTCTTCCGTAGTATCTAGTCTTTACGTCACCCGTCCAGGAATCCATCGTTACCCCTGAGTTCTGGTAAACACTGTTCTTGTCTTTTTCTTCCGTGTAGAATGTGTACCCGTTGATATCGTACGCTTGGTAAGTCATGAGGTTGGGCGCGGGGCCATGTGACAAGGCCAATACTAGTTTATCCTTGTCAGAATCCATTGGTGGGGGATTAGCATCAATGTGGTCTTTGAACCAGCGCGCGAAAGAGGAGTTGTGCTCTCTGTATATTTCTGCTTCCGTCATCATCGGCTTGCCACTGTTCTCTATCATGGTTTTGTGCTCTTTCAACCAAGGATCGATCAAGTCAATGTGTTGTAGCGCTACTAAGTTGGCCCTGTCAAAGTCGGAAGTCCGACCAGACATGTGCACGTGCAGTTCCTTCCTTCCATTTTTGTGGCCTACTCCCTCGAACCTGCGGAGGTGCTTGTTTTGAGGCAAACCAACAGGGTCCTCGATGTCTAGATAATTCGTGCAGAAAGAGATGCACTCTTCGGTGAGCCAGCCCTGTACGATGCTTCCATCCGGATGTGACCTGTTACGAACGTATCCTTTAATGACCCCATTCATTCTTTCAAACGGCATCATGTTGTGTAAGAATGCCGGCCCTAGACTGACGATATCATCCATGATATGGACCAACAGATGGACCATCACGTCAAAGAATGCAGGCGGGAAGTACATCTCAAGCTCACATAGGATCACCACGATCTCTTCCTGGAGCCTTGCGAGTTTCTTCACGCTTATCGACTTCCGAGTTATGACGTCGAAGAAGTTACAGAGCCCAGTCAGCGTTGCACGGACATGGTCATCCATTATACCTCGGATTGCAACCGGAAGAATCTGCGTCATCATCACGTGACAGTCATGAGACTTCATGCCGCTGAAGTTTCGTTTCTTGGGGTCCATGTATCTGCTTATTAGCCCGGAGTAACCGAAGGGCACTCTGACTCCTAGAAGGCAATTGAAAAATTGATCGACCTCGGCCGGACTAAAAGTGAAGCAGGAGGGGGGACAGTAATAGTCTGGCTGCTTAATCCTTTTGCGCTTCTGACCGCCGTCCGCCTCCTCCTCCGACTGTCCCTCTTGGGCCGCCGGGATCTGAAGCTCTTCCCTGATGCCCAAAACTTTCAGGTCGTGTCTTGCTTTCGGCCCATCTTTGGTCCGGTCCGGCATGTTGAGAAGAGTGCCAAGCAAGCTCTCGCACACGTTCTTTGTAATATGCATGACATCAAGGCAGTGAGGTGTATCGAGAATTTTCCAGTACGGCAAGTCCCAAAACACGGACCTCCTTTTCCATACACCAATGAGCGGCGTCGCCGTTGCCTTTTTCTTCTTCTTCTCTCCAGGCTTTTGACGTATCTTTCCCGGCGGAGGGCACTCCTTCCAACCTTTCAGTAATGTATCGATCTCTTCGCCGCTCTTCTTCCGTGGAGGTCCTCGGGGTTCATTTGTACCATCGAACAGATCTCCACGCTTTCTCCACGGGTCAGTCTTCTGTAGCCACCTTCGATGCCCCATGTAAACTGTTTTCGAAGAGCCATCCTTACCAAGCTGCAAAAACATCGTCTCTTCCATGCACCTGACACATGCCTTGTGTCCATGGCACACCTGGCACGAAATGTAACCGTATCCGAGTAGTCCTGCACCGTCGTGATCAACGCGACTCTCAAAGGGAAATATTCTTCCGCGACGGCGTCCCATGTATCTACCCCTTCCTCCGCCCACAACGTTTCAAGCTCCTCCTTTAATAGTTCGAGATACATGTTGATATCGTTTCCTGGTGTCGGTCCTTGAATTAGCATACTCATCTGTATGTACTTCCTCTTCATGCACAGCCAGGGCGGGAGGTTGTAGATCCATACAAACACGGGCCATGTGCTATGTGTGCTGCTCTGGTTTCCGAACGGATTGAATCCATCCGTGCTCGCACCCAACCTGATGTTTCTGGGTTCTGCCCCAAAACTTCCGAATTCATTGTCTAATGCTTTCCACTGGCTTGCATCCGAAGGGTGTGTCAGCACTGGGTGCTCAATCCGATCTTCATCATTCAACACTGCCTCCTTTCTTTCAGCGTGCCAGCGCATGAGCTTTGCTTCCTTGCGGTCCGCGTAGAACCGTTGCAGCCGGGGGGCGAGCGGGAAGTACCACACAACTTTCCGAGGAGCTTTCTTCTTCCCTTTCTTGTACCGTTCAGCGTCACACACAGGACATTTGGTCTTGTCCACGTGCTCCTTGCGATACATGATACAATCGTTGATGCAGGCGTGATACTTTTCGTGGGGTAAGTCGAGAGGGCACGTGATTCTCTTGGCCTCGGCTAGACTTCCAGGACACGTGTTCCCGGCAGGAAGATCTTTCACGTATTCCAGGATGTCGTCGACGCTTGTGTCCGTCCATCCGTGTTTCGCCTTCATCTGCAGCACATCGAGAGCTACTCTCAAGCGAGACTCCCCCAACCCGCGACCTGAGTCGTACAACGGAGTATTCGAGTCTATCTCCAGTTGCTCAAGCTTTGATTTCCGCTTGGCGCCTTTCGTCTTTTCGAGAATCTTGAAGATGAGGGTCCCGCACGACTGAAGCTAGCGGCACCTCTTCGTCGTCGTCAAGGTTATTGTCATCGTCAAGGTTATTATCGTCGTCAAGGTTATCGTCTTCTGCGACAAACTCTTCATCGTCATCAATGTCATGATGCCCTCCTTCTTGCCGGCCATTATTACCACCTGCTGCCGTCGCCCCATTGACCTCCGCGCCATCATCGCTCATCCATTGAGTGTGTCCATGCATGAAACCATTAGTGAGCAGGTGCCCCTGCAATTTTCCTGAATACGGGTCAAACCATTTCCCTCGTTTGCATCTCCGGCACGGACACAATACCTCCGTGCGTTTATTTTCATACATGTCGATGATCGCGTGTTTCAGATATCTCATCACGATGCTTTCACTCATCTCGATAACCATTATCGCCTGCATGGTAAGATTACATAATTGATTAGAACCATGCATCCGTCGGTAGTTTTCACGGAAAATTTCGGCATGACCTTCCTACACGGTAGGACATAGGAGCGCCAGAAATGTGCCGAAACGGAAACTTGAAGAATCAACATTTCGGCGCAACGTTGGCAACTCATTTTCAACGCCAACACACACACAAGCACAAGCACAACATATATATATATATATGCCACACACGAGAGCTTTGCTTCAAATGTCCAACATACGTCGATTTCATTCCTCAATTTGTTCATTAATCACCTATTTGTTTGATATAATTGTCGACGAGATCGAGACGACGCGCCGCGACAATGGCGTATGGAAGCCGACTTTCTAGATCTAGATCTAGATTGAGCGGTCAACGCGGGATAGTAGATCTAGATCTACATAGGGGGATGTGGGAGATGCATGTAGGAAGGGAAGATTTGCTCAAAAAATATGATTTTGTTTGGTCAAATTAGCTAAATTGGGGATAGAAATAGGCAAAAATGAGCTGGGTTGGGAGAAGGCTCGGGTTGTGTGGATAAGTGGAGTGTAGTGAGTGTGTGAGTGAGTGTGCTGGTTGGTGGCTGAAATAACTCCCAGGTTATTGCCGGCGCACCTGGGCCGTGGTGCGCCGGCAATATATACCCCATCCGGCTATAGTTGCTCCGGGCCAGGCCCAGGAAACACTGCCGGCGCACCAGCCCAGGAGCGCGCCGCAACATCAAATTCTCACGCCGGCGCGCTCCTGGGCTGGTGCGCCGGCAGTGTTTCCTGGGCCTGGCCCGAATCGGCCGAGCCCATGCCAGGAATTTTCCCCGGCGCGTCTTCTCCGGAGGTGCGCCGGCAGTATGCCTGCATCGCCGGCGCGGCGACTTCCTGGTGCGCCGGCAACACCTTCCACCGGCGCACGTCCTAGGTGGTGCGCCGGCACGTTTTTCCTCCACCTATAAGCTTTTTCCTAGTAGTGCATCATCCACATAGAGCAAAGACGTGAGCACATTGCTCCTTCCGAGTCTTTGTGAAGGAGGCCATGCATGGAAGCAATCTCCAAGATTTGTGATAACGGATCAATAGCAAGAACGAAGAGGAGCGGCGATAGAGATCCCCTCGTAATAAACTCAAGTTTTCAATTCACAAAGACAAAGAAATTCACTTGTTCAAATTTTGGAGCTAACAAAAACTTTTTTAATATGTTGCATAGTGTGCATAGTGATCATGCATGTTTGGTTTGAGTTGTGCCATGATTGTTTGCTTGAGTGTTACTAATACCTCTAAAACCCTAAAGTCAAATCAAATAAAAAGAAATCAAATAAGAAAAAAAAAAGGAAAATAAAAAGAAAAAGACATATGAGAGCAAAGCCCATTTTGCAAATCTTCAACCAAGGCTACCATTGCTTGATCTATGGTTTGTAAAACATCAATAAACCAATAACAAACACTTTTGAATCAAAGAAACCCAAATCAAATCAAAGAAAAATTCAAAAAACCAAGTGACATGTGATAATGGTCAAATCTGCCCCTATTAACATGTTACCCACTTTGAGCCTTTCTACTAAGCAATTAAACTAAACCCTCCCAATTCTTTCCACCTCATCCAAGAGCACATCAAGGTGAGCACTTTTTGTGTTGACCACCATAGTTGACTCTGCCTCATTTGCTTAATATAAGAATGCCAAGTGGCAACATTGAAACAAAAACTAGATCATACACATTTTGGATTTTTTTCACAAACCAACTCAACTTTGCACACCACCACCACCATTGTGTTCCAAATATTAATTGAATCAACTCCACCAAAAATATTTTCAAAATTCAAATAAATGTTCTGCGGCCATTTGGTTTAACACTTGGCAAAAGGTGAATCAAATTTGCACACACATGCTATTACCTAGTCGCTTTTGGCCCAAACCGAGATAACACTTGATGATTACCTGTAGATTGATGACTCTCGGACTAAACCATGCACAGTTTTTGATGATTAAAGCAAGGAGAGCAGCAGACATGGCCATGCTGCACCATGCCCTCTCTCTTCCCCTCTCGCCTCCTTTCATTTTAACCTTTGTCCAAAGAAGATCCCCCGTCACTCGATCATGATCATGCTGGCCCCTCGCACGGAGGCTCCCAGACAGTCAGAACGCACGCGCTCAGTTATTTCCAAAGCTGCGAAGGCAGACGTCAACGCGCCCGGACGCGCTCGTAACGCGAGCGTGCTCCCATCCTCCGTCCCCCTATCTCTACTCGCACCAAGCATCACCACCCTCCAAACCTAGCTCGTGAGACATACCAATTGCTCAAGTGAGGCACCGTCGCGCCGTCCTCCTCCAAAGTTCGCCAGTACCGCAGACATGGCATCATCCCAGGCTATCTCGCCTCGCTCGCGCCATCTAGCACGCAAGAATCGCCATGATGCCGCAAGCCTGCCGTCCTTGCATCTACAAAGGAAAACCTTTTTTTGAAAAATCACTTTCGTCATGTGAAGGCCAATTTTCGTCAAGGATTACTTCGCGGTGACGAAATTTGATCGTCATGGGGTTCGTCAAGGAAGCTCCGTCATAAAATATCGGGGGTGACGGTATGCATTTTTTCGTCAACGTCAAATGTTTGATGGTGACGACCTGCAAATTCGTCAACATCGAAGGTTGATTGTTGACAGACAGGTTTGTCACGAAAAATTGCAACTTTCGTCAATATCTAAATCTTGGGAAGTTTCTGATTGGTCCAAAAAAGCATACGTGGCCTTACATGTGGGTCCCATTTGGCTTCTGACAACATGGTCCGACGGCGCTGACATGGATATCTGTCATGTGGGACCGGCATGGTGCTGACTGGTGGGACCCACAAAATATTATGACAAGCTGGACCCACAATATTCTGACCGGTGGGATCCACAAAATTCAGACAAGTGGGACCAGGTTGTTGCCGACATATGGGTCCCAATAATGCTGACTGGTGGGACCCACAAATTCTGACAAGTGGGACCAGAAATTGGTGCCACGTGGTTTCATTTAATAGTGACGTTGTGACATTTTCCGTCACCTTTTGAATTTGACAAAATTTGAGAGTATTTGAATTATTTGCGAAATTTGGGAAACAAAAAAACTGGCGAAATATCAAAAAATAGACAATAAATATCATACATAAATGGTGGCACAAGAAGTATATATGTCTCTCACAGACCGAAAGATTCATAAGAAAATTACAATTGGAACACAAAGAAATTAAAAGACCTATGATTAATAATGTTGTAGGACGGTGGTGCAATAGATTAGTTGCCCTGGGATTCAGACATGGATGGTGGCTGGGATGTCCTCAAGAGCAAATTAAGCACGGCATCCATTTCTGCCAGCCTCTTTTCATAAGCCAGAGTCTTTTCTTCTTGGGCTTTCTTCTACAGCTTCAAGTTCTCACTACAAGGGAAAGGGCTCATTGGCCAACAAGAATTAAAAGTCACATTGCCAACGCACCACGAGCTCCGCCCGCCGCGAACGGGGAAGCCGGGTGATAATCGGGTCATCAGCAGCGGCCAGCACTGGCGGTGCGCCCGGCGATAGATGGGACTTCGCTCGGCTACTGCAGATCTCGCCTAGTTGGCAAGTTCCACCGCCGCACTGCCAGCCTGCTCCTAGGGGCTTGCATCATCGAAGATACGACTGGCGCCATGGAAGAGGGTGTAGGTGCGCTGCAATAATATTCAAAATTCTTTTTAGATTTTTTCCCAAGAGAATAGAAGACATATTTGACAAACAGATATATATTTACAACATGGGCTATATTTATACAGAACATGCAATATGAGAAGCACATAGAGAGCCAAGTCTCATTTCGGTATCAATACACAAATACGCAAGTCTCGTTGATTCATACAACACATGTGCATATGCAACACCGAAGGACGAAGTTTCACAAAGTTAGAAGTCTCGGTACATAGTCGTCACAAGTGTCGTCATACACCTCCCAATGTAGCTACTAACCTAAACTACAATCACATAGAACATGACCAACATGGTCACGATGACCATCATCACGAAGGCCATGGTCTTCATCCGGTTCCTCCTCATGTCCCTCATCTCTCCCGCTAGATAACGGGCGTATCTTCCTTCCGCCTCCACCCTAGTGGGGTATCCCTTGTAGCTGTTGCCACTGAAGCGGTGCACCTGTCTCCGACAGTCCTCCCAGTCGTCGTAGACTCCAGGAACCCTCCCCTTGTACACGACATATGTCGTCGGCATCTCCATGCACAAGACAAATAAAACGTTAGTACCAATGCAATTAACAAGTGCCAACTCAAATAAGAGACAAGTAATATGAACTAAATAGCATGTGCCTCATACTTTGTCGGTCGAAACAAATAGTAACATTCAGGGATGGGGTAAGTGAAGCCAAGTAGGATGCACAATAGATTGATATTTGTGCCATCACACTAGGTTCACTCACCCCACCCCAGAGTGTACAAGTGACCAAACATTCTAATCATCGGCCAACGCAATGAACAAGTGCGAACTCAAATAAAAGACAAGTAGTATGAACTAAATAGCATGTGCCTCATACTTTGTTGGTCGAAATAAATAATAACATACAGGGATGGGGGGGTCAGCGAGGCTAGGTAGGATGCACAAAGATTGATATTTGTGGCCATCACACCAAGCCTCACTGGCCCACCCCACCCCAGAGTGTACAAGTGACCAAACATTTTAATCATCGGCCAATGCGCGGAGATGTACACGTCCGTTGGGAACCCCAAGAGGAAGGTATGATGCGGACAGTGGCAAGTCCTCAGAAAAAAACCAAGGTTTAATCGAACCGTAGGAGCCAAGAAGCACGTTGAAGGTTGATGGTCGCGAAATGTGATGCGTGCGCAACACCAGGGATTCGGCGCCAACCTAGGAACCCGCACAACACAACCAAAGCATTTGCCCCAACGAAATGTGCTGGTTGTCAATCTCACCGGCTTGCTGAGAACAAAGGATTAAACGTATTGAGTGAAGATGTTTGCAAAGAAAACAGAAAAACAAGTATTGCAGTATGGAGACGTATCAGTCCACAGTTCACTAGAGGTGTCTCTCCCATAAGATAAAAGCATGTTGGGTGAACAAATTACAGCCGGGCAATTGACAAATAGAGAAAGGCATAATAATGCATATACATGACATGATAAATATAGTGAGATTTAATTGGGCATTACGAACAAAGTACATAGACCGCCATCCAACTCGCATCTATGCCTAAAAAGTCCACCTTCAAAGTTATCGGGCCTCAACTCTCCAAAGATTGTTGCAAAGCAATGTACACCGCATTAAGTATTGTGCGTAATGTAATCAACAACTACATCCTTAGACATAGCATCAATGTTTTATCCCTAGTGTCAACAGCACATCACAACCTTAGAACTTTCTGTCACTGTCCCAGGTATCAATGAAGGCATGAACCCACTATCGAGCATAATTACTCCTCTTGGAGTTAAGAGTAAAAACTTGGCCGGAGCCCTACTAATAACGGAGAGTATGCAAGATCATAAACAACACATGAACAATAGATTGATAATCACCATAATCATAGTACTCTCTATCCATCGGATCCTGACAAACACAACATATAGAATTACATATAGATGATCTTGATCATGTTAGGCAGCTCACAAGATCTAAATAATGAAGCACAACAAGGAGAAGACTACCATCTCTAGCTACCGCTATGGACCCATGGTCCAGGGTGAACTACTCACTCATCACTCCGGAGGTGACCATGGGAAGAGTCCTCCAGGAGATGAATCCCCTCTCCGGCAGGGTGCCGAGGCGTACTCCCGTAATCCCCAGATGGATTCAAGTGCGGCGCGCCTCCGTAAGGTTTTCCGGGACGTGGCTCTCGGTACCGGGGCTCAAGACTGAGGCTGGCAGGGCGTGGAAGGTCAACGTGGGCCACACGAGGGCCCAGGGGCAGGGCCGCCGCCAAGACCTAGGCCGCGCTGCCACCCCCTCGGCTTCCGTGGCCCCACTTCGTTAGGTCTTCGGTCTTCTGGAAGCCCGTGCAAAAATAGGACCCCGGGCGAAAGTTTCGTCCAATTCCCATAGGAATATTTTTACTAGGATTTCGAAACCAAATACGCAGAAAACAGCAAATCGGTTCTTCAGACCTCACAGTTAGTTCCAGAAATGCATAAATATGACATATAATGTGCATAAAACATGTAGGTATCATCAATAAAGTAGCATGGAACATAAGAAATTATCGACATGCGGAGACGACGCATCCCCAAGTTTAGTTCCTGCTCGTCCCGAGCAGGCAAAACGATAACAAAGATAATTTCAAGTGACATGCCATCATAATCTTGATCATTACTATTTGTAAACATATGTAATGAATGCAATATCAAAGCAAAGGTAATGACATGAGTAAACAACTGAATCCTATCATAAAGCAAAGACTTTCATGAATAGTACTTCAAGACAAGCATCAATAAGTCTTGCATAAGAGTTAACTCGTAAAGCAACAAATCAAAGTAAAGGTGTTGAAGCAACACATAAGAAGATTAAGTTTCAGCGGCTGCTTTCAACTTATAACATGTATATCTCATGGATATTGTCAACATAAAGTAACATAACAAGTGCAATATGCAAGTATGTAGGAATCAATGCACAGCTCACACAAGTGTTTGCTTCTTAAGGTGGAAGGAGATAGGTAAACTGACTCAACAATAAAAGTAAAAGAATGGTCCTTCAAAGAGGAAAGCATCGATTGCCGTATTTGTGCTAGAGCTTTTATTTTGAAAACATGAAACAATTTTGTCAACGGTAGTAATAAAGCATATGAGTTATGAAAATTATATCTTAAAAGTTGCAAGCCTCACGCATAGTATACTAATAGTGCCCGCACCTTGTCCTACTTAACTTGGACTACCGGATCTTTGCATGCCATGTTTCAACCAAGTGTCACAAAGGGGTATCTCTATGCCGCCTGTACACAAAGGTCTAAGGAGAATGCTCGCATTTCGGATTTCGCTTGATTATTCTCAACTTAGACATCCATACGGACAACATGGACAACAGATAATGGACTTCTCTTTAATGCATATGTAGCAACAATTAATATTCTCATATGAGATTGAGGATATGTCCAAAACTGAAACTTCCACCATGATTCATGGCTTTAGTTAGCGGCCCAATGTTCTTCTCTAACAATTTTGCATGCTCCAACCACTAAAATGATAGCTCCTTCAGACAAGACGGACATGCATAGCAACTCACATGATATTCAACAATAGTTGATGCCGTTCCCCAGAAGCATGGTTATCGCACAACAAGCAACTTAATAAAATATAAAGTGCATAAGTACATATTCAATACTACGATAGTTTTTAAGGCTATATTTGTCCCATGAGCTATATATTGCAAAGGTGAATGATGGAATTTTAAAGGTAGCACTCAAGCAATTTACTTTGGAATGGCGGATAAATACCATGCAGTAGGTAGGTATGGTGGACACAAATGGCATAGTGGTTGGCTCAAGGTTTTGGATGCATGAGAAGTATTCCTCTCGACACAAGGTTTAGGCTAGCAAGGTTATTTGAAGCAAAACTCAAGGATGCAGCAAGACTCACATAAAAGACATATTGTAAACATTATAAGACTCTACACCGTCTTCCTTGTTGTTCAAAACTCAATACTAGACATTATCTAGACCTTAGAGAAACCAAATATGCAAATCAAATTTTAGCAAGCTCTATGTATTTCTTCATTAATGGGTGCAAAGCATATGATGCAAGAGCTTAAACATGAGCACAACAATTGCCAAGTATCACATTATCCAAGACATTTTTAGAATTACTACATGTAGCATTTTCCAATTCCAACCATATAACAAATTAACGAAGAAGAAACCTCGCCTTGAACATTATGAGTAAAGCCTAAGGACACATGTGTCCATATGCAACAGCGGAGCGTGTCTTTCTCCCCCACAAAGTGAATGCTAGGATCCATCTTATTCAAACAAAAACAAAAAACGAAAACAAACCGACGTCCAAGTAAAGAACACCAGATGTGACTGAATAAAAATATAGTTTCGGAGGAACCCGATGATGTTGTCGATGAAGAAGGGATGCCTTGGGCACCCCAAGCTTAGACGCTTGAGTCTTCTAAAAATATGCAGGGATGAACCACGGGGGTATCCCCTAAGCTTTAGAGCTTTCACTCCTTCTTGGATCTTATATCATTCTCCTCTTGACCCTTGAAACTTCCTTCACACCAAACTTCAAGCAAACTCCATTAGAGGGTTAGTGCATCATTAATACCATTATTATCCAGAGGTGATACACAATCATTCTTTACACTTCTGGACATTGCATAATGCTACTGGACATTAATGGATCAAAGAAATAAATCCAACATAGCAAAAGAGGCACTGCGAAATAAAAGGCAGAATCTGTCAAAAACAGAACAGTCCGTAAAGACGAATTTATAAATGGCACCAGACTTGCTCAAATGGAAAAACTCAAAACTAATGAAAATTGCGTACATATCTGAGGATCACGCTCGTAAATTAGCAGATTTTTTCGAATTTTCTACAGAGAATTATGCCCAGATTCGTGACAGACAGCAATGCTGTTTCTGTGCAGCAATCCCAAATATAACATCAACTTTGACATAGAAACTTTACTTGGCACAAAAACTTGATAAGGAGAGGTTGCTACAGTAGTAAACAACTTCCAAGACTCAATAAAACAAAAATTGCTGTAGGTAAAAACATGGGTTGTCTCCTATAAGCGCTTTTCTTTAACGCTTCAGCTAGGCGTAGAAAGTGCAAATCAAGTAACATCGAGAGTAGAAGCATCAACATCATTATTCTTCATGCAAACACAACTTGTTGCAGGGGGTACTTTAGGTGTTCCATTATCTAGATTTTCTATGGTAGTGCTGGGGGTTTTGGCAATTTTAGGCCTATAATAATTCTTTTGTTTAGGCACTTTAGAGGCATACATGAATTTTTGCTCTTTACCCACATAAGCTTTCTCTTTATACTTGAGAGAAGAAAAGGTTGAACCCAAGGTTCCCATAGCTTTTTCAAGTTCATCAATCCTATTGGTTTGATTATCATGGACAACACAAGTTCCTAGGATACTAATTCTTTCATCAATTCCTCCTAAGGATTTATCAAGTTCATAAGTTTTGTCAAATAACATTCCCAATTTAGCTTCAACACTTGGAAAATTTTTCTCTATGGTTTCCAATTTTTTCATAACATCTTCAAGAGAGATTTCAATTTTAACTTCATTAACAGGTTGTATTCCAACTAGACTCTCAATGATGCAACTAGCTTCTAAAGCAGGAGTACCTAGGAAATTACCTCCCGAAAGAGTATCAAGAACATATCTATTCCAACTAGATAAACCAACATAAAAGTTCCTAAGAAGGATAGTAGTGGAGTGTTTCTTAATGCACCTATGATGAGCATTACTAATTCTATACCAAGCATCTTTAAAACTTTCTCCACCCTGTTGCTTAAAAGAACTAACTTCAACTTCGTGATTACTCATGATAACACATTAAAGTAACCAGGCAAACAGTTAAAGACAAGTAACTAATTTTTTTGTGTTTTTGATATAGCAAACAAGATAGCAAATAAAGTAAAACTAGTAAATTAATTTTTTTTTGTATTTTTGTTTAGGTGCAGCAACAAAGTAGTAAATAAAATAAAGCAAGACAAACAAGTAAAGAGACTGAGAAGTGGAGATTCCCCTTGCAGCGTGTCTTGATCTCCCGGGCAACGGCGCCAGAAAAAGTGCTTGATGCGTGGTAGATGTACACGTCCGCTGGGAACCCCAAGAGGAAGGTATGATGCGCATAAGGGCAAGTTTTCCCCTCAAGACAAACCAAGGTTTAACTCAACCAAAGAGGAGCCAAGAAGGTCGTTGAAGGAAGTTGATGGTCGCTAAATGTGATGCGGCGCAACACTAGGGATTCCGGCACCAAGAACCTGCACAACACACCAAAGTACTTTGCTCCAACGAAACACTGAGGTTGTCAATCTCACCGCTTGTCAGAATAAAGGATTAAACGTGATTTGAGGATGTTTGCAAAGAAAACAGGAAAACAAGTAGATTGTATGCTATGGAAAGAATAGGACCGGGTCCACAGCTCACTAGAGGTGTCTCTCCTGTATAAGATAAAAAGCATGTTAAAAATAAATTACAAATAAGCAATTGACAAATAGAGACAGGCATAATAATGCATATACATGACATGATAAATATAGTGAGATTTAATCTGGCATTACGACAAGTACATAGACCCGCCATCCAACCGCATCTATGCCTAAAAGTCCACCTTCGTTATCGTCCGAACCCTCCGTATTAAGTTGCAAGCAATGATAATTGCATTAAGTATTGTGCAATGTAATCAACAACTACATCCTTAGACATAGCATCAATGTTATATCCCTAGTGCAACAGGACATCACAACCTTAGAACTTTCTCTCACCCAGGCATCAATGAAGGCATGAACCCACTATCGAGCATAATTATTCCCTCTGGAGTTAAGAGTAAAAACTTGGCCAGTGCCTCACTATCAACGGAGAGCATGCAAGATCATAAACAACATATGAACAATAGATTGATAATCACCATAATCATAGTACTTTCTATCCATCGGATCCCGACAAACACAACATATAGAATTACATATAGATGATCTTGATCATGTTAGGCAGCTCACAAGATCTAACAATGAAGCACAACAAGGAGAAGACGACCATCTAGCTACTGCTATATGGACCCATGGTCCAGGGGTGAACTACTCACTCATCACTCCGGAGGCGATCATGGCGATGAAGAGTCCTCCGGGAGATGAATCCCCTCTCCGGCAGGGTGCCGGAGGCGATCTC